>JAFBJR010000570.1:32118-424733 GCA_016785285.1 Brachirus orientalis
ATATATATAAAGTTTTATTTTTTCATTTCTCTCTCAGTCAACATTGACTGAAGAGGACACATTACATGGCCAGAGAGAAACGAGGTCAGTAAATACCAACGATATAAACCCCGCAGTACTCGGAAGCTTTCACGGTGCAGTAAATTCACACCCATTCTGTCTCGGTGCTTGGTAAAGTCAATACGTGTCTTTCAATGTTTTCAGCCCGCTTACTTTGCAAACACGTGGACAGATGGTCCCTGTCGTGACTTGACCTGAGATTATACAGTTACGATTGGCAGTTGAAGCTGAAGGGTGACTGAGGAGATTGCGATCGCGGCTAAATAGCAGAACATTGTCCAACAAAACATGACACAGTGTGTTTGACTTTTATTTACCCAGTTTAATTAACAACCTGTTTGCTTTCTTTTAAACCCACAAAAGCCCAGAGCTCCCTCTGTGTTATAAACCTGCATGCAACTCATAACGTGTAATTGCTCCTATTATGGCTGCCATAATGTTGATTGTCAATTCGTTTGACTGGATGGTTTTTTTTGAACGTCCCAATTAATGAAACACTTGCAGCTCGAATTAACACCGAAAGTGAAAAAGTCTCCTCGCCCTCAAACAACACAGCGAAACAGTCTGTAAAACAAATGAGCTGTTAAATGAAGTATCCTGCAGCATTCAGTTACATTTGGAACAAATTGGGAAGGCCATCTATTCATAACAGATTCACGTCCAGACAACTTTACGGATCCCCAAAGGGCAATTCATTTGCAGCTCACAACATCTGCATCGCATTCAGCCAGTCATTAACAACAGTCAGCTTCAACAGATTGACAGGCAATAAAGTAATGGAAACATTAATCCAGATAAATACATTACAGTTGGTCATCAATAAATGATAAATAAGTGCACGTGTCCAGTTTCAGATGCTAAATTAAAGTGTTATTTAAAGTTACAGCTATCTGAGTTCAGCAGCCTGATAGATGAAGGAATAAAAATAATTTGAAAAAGTGATTTGTCTGGCTGACAGTGGAGGTGGCCTTCTCTCTGGCCTGCCTCTCCCACAGGGACGTCAGACCTTTCTGCCTGACTCCAGTGATCTTGGAGCAACACAAGCTGCACATATAAGAATCCATAAAAGAACAGTAAAAATACATTTTTTTTCCCCCCTACATTTGAACAAAGAGGCAATTTAATCATCATTTAAATGTAGAGTCACGTCTTCTACATAAATGGTTGCAGATCATATTTACGTGTGTGCGGCTAAAAGACTGAATTTAAAAATTGGATCTACTGTACAGATTGTTGGATGAACCCAAGCAGAAAGGAAGAACATATTTAGTAGCCACCATTGGGCGACTCCACTGGTTTAAGCAGAAGAAGAAGGAAAAAAAAAGATAAAATAAATAAAAATAATAATGTGATTGGTAAAATGAGCTTCTACTTCTCAGTGAACATTTTCCTCGGGAGCTAATGATGAAACTGACATGATGTCAATAACGTAGGTTATTAAAAAAAGGAAATGAGACAATAACGTGTGGCACCAGTAGTTAGGCTTCGAATGTGCTATTTTCTTTGCAGAAAAAATGAAAATGAAGGCTAAATCTGCCTGAGGATTCTAAGGAAGTTCCCAGCTCAGGGTCCAATGCTGTTACTACAGAGGTGTTATTAAGGGTAGAAGAAGCAGAGTTTAGGGACATTCCCATAGAAGGAACAGCCAGTCATCTTGAAAATACCATGTTACAAGGAATGGAAGGCAGTGTTATAGGCAGTCATGGCTAAAGAAAAGTGAGAGAACACACTCATGAATTTGAATCTGTCCATCGGGAAGAGTCACCTTACCTTGAAGTACAGGGTTAAAGTTATAATGTGCTTTTCAATGGAAAAGAAAGAGGCTGAACAAACCAACTCAGGAGGAGGAAATTAAATCTCTATAACTGCTGCTAACCATCGGATTTCCTCAGAACCTTGACAGGCTTTATTAGCTTAAGTAAGAGTTTATCTCTTCAAAATGAAAGAAAAAGCAGGTTCGAACACAGTATAAATATTAAAGGTTATAAATCTCTAACTAAATTAGGACAAAACAAAATAAACTTTTCAGTCCACCTCTCTGTCTGAAGAGGCTGTGTGACACAAAATCATGTTCACTTTGATCAAGAGGTCTAAGGACTTGGTCAGTTTCCATGGAAACATCCCCCTAAAAAAGGGTTTTATTTTCCTCAGCGTCCTTGGCCTGATCACACCTAACCATGTGGCTTAAATCCTAATATGAAATGAAAACACACACTCAGAGTGGAGCCTAACGGTAACAGGTGTGTGTGTGCGTGTGTGTGCGTGTGTGTGTGTGAGTGTGCGTGTGTGTGCGTTCCTTAAACAAAAGCGTTGAACAAGCACAAAGGCCTCATCAGGACAACATGTTATGTTCATACCCTCAGCAAAGTGATAATCACCGTCTGTCATTTCACTCAAAGCAGTACAGCTGTTTTCTCTGACTCTCTTTCTGATCAGTGGTCTCAGGTTTTAGGGTTTGTGTGTGTGTGCGTGTGTGTGTGTGTGGGGGGGGTTATGCTGTTTATGTCCAGTTTGTGTATGTGCACACACATACACAAACTTGTTTTTATATCTTAGTGAGGATACGTCCTAGTCAGAATGCATTCCCTAACCCTAAACCCAATTCTAACCCTTACCCTAAAACCAGGTCTTAACCCTAAAAAAAGTCCTTTACAGATGTGATGACCAGCCAACTTTCCTCACTCGGTCGGGTTCATACGATTGTTGGTCCTCGCTCTGGTTCGATAATCCACAGGGCGATCGTGTAAACCCTGTGCTCTGCCTGTGTTTACCCACAGTGAAGGGTCCGGGCAAACTAATGCAGCCAGGTGAACTTGTGAACCGAGGAGAAAAATACCACAAACCCTGTAAAAGTTTGCGCTCTACTCCCTGTTTCTGGAATTAACTCTGAATCTCTTCCCTTTAAATCCAGACTCAAAACTGTTTCACTGTTCCACTCGCCGTTTACTGTGTCGTCCTTCTCTGTTGATTTATTGTAATGTTCTGTCTCTGTAAAGTGTCCTTGGGTGTTTTAAAAGGTGCTTATGAATAAAATGTATTATTATTATTATTATTATTATTATTATTATTATTATTATTAAAAAGTAAAAAAAAAGACTTATACACACAACAGCTCACTCGCTGTTCTCTAAAGTAGCTGTAGATTCAGGGGAAGGTTGTTGCATTCTTGGCCTCTGCACTGGGAGCAGCATCGCTGCCCTCTGTTTTTATTACAACTGCTTTTATTTGCATTTGTGCACATGTACACATATATGTATATACACGTATATATATATATGTATATACATATGTATAAACATATATATATGCGTATATATGCATATACATATATGTAGATATGTAGGAGTTTAAAGAAAATTGTATATACATACATATGCATATATACTTTTCTTAATGCTACTTTGTTTGCTCTTATTGTACTTTATCTTACTGTGTATATTGCTTATATTTTTCATTCTTACTTGTGTATATTTTGTTTATATTTTACTTTTATTGTTTATATTTTCTACTAGTTCTATCGTACTTGTATGCACATGTTGCACAATCGTGAGCTGCCACAACTTCATTTCACTGCCATTGCCTGCAATGTCATGTGACAAATAAAGCTTCTTGATTCTTGATTCTTGAAAACACCCAGAAAGATCTTGGGTCTATGCTTATTAACTGTGATGTGTTAGCATGCAGTGCTAGTAAAGTTTAGGCCAGTCACATAAAACAAAGATTCTCAAAGTAGAATGAATTACCTGACCACCAGCGCAATTACCTACCAAAGTATGATAAATGTTATGATATGTAACTAGTTTTGTAATGAAAACCACCAATGTCAGCACCTTTTCTTTGCAAAAACAAATTGCCTGAGTGCATGTTCTGTCAAGTACAGTGTAGATTTACATCAAGGTGCATTGTACAGTATACCTGCCTATCACGTAGAACCGTGGTTCTCAAACTATGGCTTCCTCTGGTGATCCTTGGAGTAAAAGTAGAGCTGAGGAATTTTGCCCAGAGTACATAGAAAATGAAACAAATAACACAAAATAATAATAATTAGAGTCGCCTTATCACTCGCTCCTTAATCTAATTTCATTATGCAGTGTGTGAAGTATATGTGAGGAAGAGGAGGATGATGAGAGAGCAGATTATCTCATTAAGAATTAATCTGCCTCCTGAAAAAAGTCTGTAGCTGACTTTGCTCGGCCGATTTATTACGTTATATAATTTTTCGGGTGGAAGTTTCGAGAAGCACTGATGCAGACTACACTGTCTACGTCACCGGGAGAAACTGACAATGAGATCGTCTCACACTTCCGTTTGCCACGTCCGTCACTTTTTACAGAAAACAACAAGCCTCTTCCAAATCCATGAATAAAATCTGTGTAAATCACGACACAGTGACGTTGCCCCCATCAGTAAGTTCAAATGTGTTATCTTGTGACTTTGGCGTCTGAAATCCTTCATACAGTTTTACCTCCTGGTTGAGGCCGGTGTACAAAACACACAACATACTGTATATAATGTGGATGCAGGAGGTCTGTGAATGGAACTCACAAACACATGGACACGCACACGCGCTTCCTCACTTCCATATTAACCTGCTGAGAGGCAGAAGTTCACACATCACTCTTTCTGTGGATGAGACAGTGGTGCAGCTCCAGGCTCCAGCAATGATCTGTGTGTTCACTATGTGAAATGCTGTCCCTATAATCGATTTAGGTGTCTGGTCTGTTGCTTGAAGCTCGTTTTAAATCACAAACAGCAGTGTTTGGGTGATCCTGCTCGTCTCTTGTGTTAAATTCAGCCCTCATCTAGAGAGGCCACAAAAGGAGCCTTCACACTTCGGCGGGAAAATCCCAATCCTCCTGCTGCTTCACATGTCAGAATTTAAAGTGACTAAACAGTGTCAACAACATCACATTTGACAAAAGAAAAGCCGAATTAGATCATAGCTGTGTTCAGATTACCAGGCTGAAGTGACTCGGAACTTTTTTTGTGTGGAAACAGAATCAGATGAGGCCTTGTTTAGACCGGAGCCCAAATCAGATTTGAAAGCATATTTGATCAGAATCTGACCTTCCTGCCAAACTGTTCACATTATACTGTATATTGCATGTGGTCACACTGACATAGTCTAGTCCGGTCTTCCACGTGGAGTCGTACAGTTGTAGGCCACAACCCTGAAAATAGAGTCGTCTAAACAAAATAAAATGGACGACAGAAATCTGTGCCTGTTTCTGTCCCCAATTAACTTTCATCCCTCCAGATCTATGTCATTGTTGTTATTGTCGTTTGCACCAGACACTTTAAAACTTTAAAATCTGAACAACCGATACGTTCAGATTGAAACAGATCTGCTAAAATCTGACCAGAATTGATTTTGAAACCACCTGTGGCTCTCATGTGTTTTAGCTGTCCAGACCGCCAAAAACATTCAATTAGATACAATCTGGATTATCTCTGATAAATATTCGAAATTTTGCTATTTGACATGAATCAGAAAGGTCATATAAAAATCAGTTCATACAGTTCATGAAATCAGCTCCCTGTTCTGCAGAAACAAGGCAGAATCAAACGACAACAGAGGAGAGCGTCATCTGCTGCAGCTACAGACACGTGTGTTCTTGTTGATAATGCGCACAAAAAGGCGCATGCATCTTGTTTGGCAGGACATTTGAAGTAAAGAAAGTGAACCATAAAATCTTATCTGGAATGAATCAGTGTTGAATCAGATTTGAACAACGTGGCTGGTAAACTGAACGTGAAAAACTGTCCAGACCTGATGTGATCACACGTGGACAGCACTAAGTTCATGCCTGAGATTGAAACGCATCTACTTTGAACACATATGATCAGCTCTGGCTTCGCCCACTGTTTATTCAGGTCCACAGTCACAGTCACGTCCGTTTATTAGAACAAATTATTATATTTTTTTTAGAAGTCTGATTTTGCAAAATGTGACAGAGAGAGAGATAAACAGACAAAAAGAGCCAATTAAATCAAAACTCTACTTAGACTGATGTACCAAAACAAAATTTTAACTATCGGAAAAACATACTTATAACTTAATATTGTCTTTATTAAGTTGGAATTTACTTTCCAGTTTGAACATTTGAAGATTAGCATCACAATCGCTTTCTTTAAATCACTTTTCTGTGTTTCTTAATGACGTAAACCGGCATAAACGCTGACCTTGTCAGGACCAGAAGTCCTCGTGGAGACCAAAACCTGGTCCTAATGAGGCCGAACCTCATTTCTGAGGAAGTGGCATTAACTGGTTAAGGTTAAGGTTATTAGTGAGAATGCTTTGTTTGGACTGTCCAAATGAATGGAAGTCAATGGGGCATGCTTAGAACAATAGCTGTGTGTGTGTGTGTGTATATACCTGTTTTTCCTTATGTTGTGGGGACATAAATCTGTTTCCACAGTCACATTATAGGGAATAGTCTTCCTTATGGGGACAAAACTCAAGTCCCCATAACATAAATGTCTACATTTTAAGGTGAAGGCATGGGTCAGGGTTAGTAATTGTGTTAAAGGTTAGAGTAAGTCTCCAGGAAGTGAATGTAAGTCAATGCAGTGTCTTCTGAAGTCAGGGAAACCAGTTGGATTTGCAGCACAGTCTCTTATTTATTCCTCTGTAATTTCAGAAATGTCACACTGTTACTCTTTCACACTGCTCCGCTGAACATTATTGTTTTTCCACTTAGTTTGTATCTTAAATTCTCAACTCTGTCTGGATGCTGAGGCATCATAGTGTGCCCTGCTCTTATACTGCAGTTATAGTGTACAACTTATTGAGTGACACATTGCGTTTTACAGCATGTGCCTGATTCCAAGGTCCTGTTGTCCCTGAGGAAATATCTCCAGCTCCAATCAGCTGCCTGACCTATGATCATGACCTGGACGCCAGAGAATCTTCAGACGTCCACATGAGTCATTTCTACTATGACAATATATATCAGCCTCTTCTGATCGGCCCACAAATAGAACATGGTGATTTTATCTTCTATTTACAAACCATGTTTACTCTCCAGGATAAACTCATTCACTTAATTGTCTACCAGCAGATAAATGAATTTATCTTAACAAATCCAATTCCTGAATGGCATTTGAGTTGAGAATGGCTCGTGACGCATTCAGTTTGATTCTGGTATATTTAGATGCCACCAGTGCTGCTGTTGATAACATTCTATTGTTGGACAGATTGAAAAAAGGAAATTGCAGCAGGCGCTCCGGCTGTGTTCTGAACTAGCTCAAGGCAAACATTTGAGTTGATCTTTTAAATAGGAAAAACATCAGTTTTTCAAATTGTAAACTGTAAAACAATCAGTTTTCATCACTTCTTGGAAATTAAAGGCCCATGCAACCAGCAAAACTGTCTTGACAAAGAAATCAAAAGTATAATAATGGAATGACTTTGAAATTATGGAAATTTCAGATATTGCTACGTCCGTTGTTTTGGCAGATCAAAATTAAATGCAGGAAAACTGATGCTGACACACAGTGTCGGTGTGAAAGTCTCTGTAAAAGTGGAAATGTGAACTCATCAAACCATGTCTTTATACTCGTTTTCGCTTTGTGCACTGGGGCAGCCATGTTGGAATAGAAACAAACTGTTGCCACAAAATTGGAAGCATAGCATTGTCCAAAATGTGTTGGTTTGCTGAAGCATTAAGATTATCTTTCACTGGAGATAAGAGGCCGAGACCAAATCCTGATTGAAACACCCGAATTCAATAGTTAACTGCTGTGACTCAACACTTTTGTCCATGTTGTGTGCATGGTGTGCTGTGTAGTAATGATCTGCAGTGATTTGAACATTTGATGTTCACCACCAGCTGTTCCCTTGTCCTTTTTGATGCTAGATTCTGGTTTCCTTAGTGTGTGTCGTGTCCGGCCCAACTTCCTCCTCAGAATCTGCTCACCAATTGACCACCTTTTTGGGGTCAGAACCCCAAGTATGAGAATCACTGTTTTAATCTACAGCAATGCATTCAGTTCACAAGAGAATTCAAACAATCAGAGGAGTGAAATTACAGATTTACATGATGTGAGAGTGTAAATCCCCGCTAATGCTGCTCAGTTTCCCATTGTGATCTGGATTTTGACTCTACTACACAACAATACAGACCCACAGTGTGTATGAACTATCATTACACAATCATTATCCCCCCAAATCACTCATCCACCTGATGTGGATGGCTCTTCATTTTGATACAATCTGCATTAGAACCATTACACATTGCACACAATTAACATTTACTCTAATCCTCTATTTTAATTGATTTATTTAATCTTCTTTTAACCTTGTAAGATTTTTAATACCTTTTTATAAATCTGTTTACCCCTTTGAAAAACTCTTTTTATGCTTAGGTTTCAGTCTTTAATTTATTGTGGATTCTATCTTTTCACACTGTATTGAGACTTTTAATTCTGTCCCTGGGCTGTTTTTAAAAACATTGCATCACTGAATTTACTTTTTGAATGAGTCCAGTGTTATGACAACACTGTGGCTACTGCAAACATGTTTGCCTATCATTTTTCCTTAAAAATAATCATTCTGATAAGACTTAAAACAGCAGGCAGTGCAGTGGGCATGGCTGTGCAAATGGCTCTCCCTCGCTCTGCCTCCACTTTGTCATATTCACTCATTCCTGGTTCCTCTTGATAAAGTCGTTTGGTGGCGAAACAATGTATGTTTTTATCATAATGTAAGCAACATAGTGCAGCAAAGTGACCCCATGTTTTCTTTGTACATACATCTTTCACTCAACATGAGCTCACCCAGGTGACAGAGAGGTTGCGATGGCAACTGGTGGCAAACACATCGACCGGCAAAGGCCAGGCTTTGACCATTGTGTAACATGCAGCACATGGAACTACATAAAAGTACATACCAAGAAAAAACCCCCCCAAAAAAACCAAAAAAAACATTAAAACTGACTGAACCAAGGAGGAAAATGTCACAGACTAACACATGACTGAACACTTAAGTTAATGGCTTCACTCTTTCCAGGTTTTTCCCCACTGCATTTACATTGGCCCTGTTCACACTGAGCGACAACATCCAACTCTGGTGATCGGATCAGGAGTCGACAGCTAATCAGCTCATCACTTCACGCCTAATCCTGCAAACTGGTGATCTTATCTCACGTCCCTGCTGTTCAAGCAGATAGAGATGTGGATGATTTACATGTATGTGCACAAAGACAACATCCATGTGTGCTGTTTTTAAAGCAATACAGCACAGCAAATGACAACTTTGGAAATATGATGACGGACCACTGAATTGTAATGGGGAGAAAAGAACTTCCATCATTTCCAGTGAACTTGAACCTATGTCTTTGCACTGTACGTTAGGTTAGTGTGTAAGAAGTTTTTAATAATAATAAAAATTAGTAATAAAAATTAAAATAAGACTATATATATGTGTTTTGACCTTATTTTTGGTGGAGTTTACATGTTCTCCCCATGAGCATGTGGGTTCTTTCCGTGTTCTCCCGCTTCTTCTCACAGTCCAAACACATACATGGTTAAGTGGGACACTCGAATTTGACCAGGTGTAAATGTGAGTGAATGGTTGATTGTCTTGAATAATATTAAAAGTATTTATTTTTATAGCAGACTTCCTAATGAGGTTACAAAGTAAAAATGGCAAAGCAGCAATTCAATAAAAGAATAAATAGCCCATAAAAAAGGAGAAGAAAAAGAAAGAGACTAAGGCGACATGGAAACACAACTTTCTTTGTGCCAGTCTTCATGTACACAAACCCTCTGTATGTGATGCTGTAACATATGCCACAGAAATACACCAAAAAATGAAAAAGATGTAAAGCATGTGCGTGTGCAAGAAGAAGACGATGATGAACAATACGCTATGATATTATTGTTTTCCCAAAGTCACATACAGTATTTGTTGTATTTACAGTAAATGCAGGAGTGGCATCCAAAAAAAAAAAAAAAAAAAAACTAAAAACATTGGACTTGTGGGAATAAGAAGCGACAAAAAAGTTAGAAGAATGCTATAAACTCTTTTCCCAGCTGCTGTTTTTAATCTTTTCTTACCTCATTCTTTATTATCTTGGTTTTACCCCTTTTTTAGCACTTTGAAGAGTTTAATGTAATGTAATTCACTTTATATATAAAATGTTATATATTATTTTTTATATATATAAAAATGTTGAAATTCCGGGATCAATAAAGTATCTATCTATCTATCTATCTATCTATCTATCTATCTATCTATCTATCTATCTATCTATCTATCTATCTATCTATCTATCTAAAATGTATTATTATTATTTATATAATTATTATTAATACAATTTTGCAGATTCTCATGCACTCAGTGGAGTTTTACTGAAAATACAAAACTTATCAGACATGAATTTTACTTTTTTTAAAAAAAACATTTGTTCAGTAGTTTGATGGGATAAACACCCCTGCGCTGTAGCCGTATACACACAAACGCTCCCTCTGTCAGGTCTGAATTAGCAGGTCACAAAGCAAGGTCTTATATTTGTTGAATCTCTTCATTGTCAGGAGAATTGTCATGTATAAGAGAAGACTCAGAAGGACTGTAACAAAAATGAATGCCACACATTTCGATTGTTCTGTGTTGTGTTGTGGAGTGGTTGAGTGTGGAAACCGGCAGAGCCACTCATGAGAGCCGCGGGAGTCGAATATTATAGAATGAAGTTCAGCTTCAGGGAATAAAGTAGATGGTAAATTTAACATCATTGACAGCACAAAAGATTAAGCCTCTTCCCTGCTTGAGAGTAATTCCATTACTGAAGAGCATGGTGACAGGCTGAGTTCCTGGTGGCGAGTTCAGGCTTTAAGATTACTGTGGAATCTTTTCTTTATTTCCAGCCATTGTCCAAATTATTTCTCATTTTCTTCCAAATGAACCTGTCATTCAATATGCATAAGTGGACCCAAGTGTGGGACATGGTGTTCAAGAGGGTTCAGGCAACAATCCTTGTTTAATGCGACATACTGGGTCAGTACACACACACAAAAAATAATATAGATGAAGGAAAACATCATGAAGGATAAGATCAATAAGAATTAAAAGAGTTTACTGCTTTGTGCTGTTCTCATGCCGTCTTCATCAGGCTGCATGAATTACAGTTAGTTAAAAGTGATTTAAATGTATGGAATAAGAGATGAAAGCTCTATGACTAATCTGCACATCTTACATATCCTACTTTTCAAAATGTCTCCAAAGAAACCAATCCAGAGCGTGTGTCGCGCTTCATAGATGTCTATGTTCAGTGCAGAGTCTCATGGGCTCCTTTGTTCTCCACCCATCTTACACTGTCTTTCATGTTTATTCATCTGGAAATGTATTCTATTTAGCTATGAATGATAACGGATATTAATTACATTCAAGTGAGCACATGCTCGCGAATACACATTATATTAGACACCCACTTATGCTCAGTTGCATTGGTCTCGCTATGATTTCAGAGTAGGAGAGCTGAGCAAAACTCCCACATCTGAGGCTCTGTTGACTCTGTTCAGTTTCAAAGGGAAAAACCAGTACGTGTGCATACGTGTTGCTGCAGGAATTACTTGTTATGGGGACCTAAATGTGAATACACACTCACATTATGGGGACTTGGATTCCTTACGGGGACAAAACAAGTCCCAACAACATTTTAAGGTGAAGACACGTTGTATATTTAGGATGAAGTTAGGGTTAGGTAAAGATTAAGATTTGGGTTAAGATTAGGCCATTTGTAGTTATGGTTAAAGCACAACTTTGTAAGTCTGGACACTTTTTCGCCTACAGAGCTCCCCCTAAAGAGTTGTGGAGTACATGTTTTTATGACACCACCTTAAACATCCATCCATTCATTGTCCTCACTGTTGTAAAAACTCACTACTGCCGTGGAGCCAAGTCCATGTCCATGCCACTAAGCATCCATTTTTTCATGATTCTATATTTTTCAATTCTCGGCATTTGACAAAAAAGAAAAGTGTTTACTCGTGTGTGGCCCCTCGCTCGGTCAGACAGTCGTTTCCTCTTCATCGCTTCCTCAGACAACTGTTTTCTCTGCTTCTTTTTCATTGGATCTGCCATGATGAACATCTAAAATACTGTTTCTGGCTTGATCTCATAGCCAGTACCTGGTTAGGATGTGTCTGAGTGCGGATTCGGAGGATTTTGCAAGGCTGGTTTTTCCACTAACAGACACTAGGGGGCAGTGGAGATCTCCCTGCTACAAACCACTTAACCATCACAATGACTCAGATGCTGTTGAATTAGGGTAAATATATACTACAAAGGTGCCCTTTAAAGTTAGACTGTCTCCAGGAAGTGAAAGTAAGTCAATGTAATGTCCTCTGAAGTCGGTGAAACCAGACTATGTGTTTGTTGCTTAGCTTGAGATCTTGGGGCTAAGGTGATTAATCAACATTACACTCACCACCTACAGTGGCAGCACAGAAGTGTAGTTATATTGAAAAAAATCTTTAACATTGGTCCAAACTGTCGGAGAAGTAACGACATACCTCTAAGTAGTTCACCTCTGTGGCAGACTGTCGGGGTAAGTAAGTCAAACTGTGCTTCATTTAAACTAGTGCAATAGTACCATATGTGCCTGATTCTCAGTGATAAACAGGCTATGTTGTGGTTGTTAACAACTTAAATACCTTGCTAAGTAATTAAACTTACGGATTCTCTGAACCTCCACAAAATGAAGGGAATAACAGGCAGTTCTTAGCCAAACATCATCAAAGTTGGCGCTGTTCACACTGGTGCCTTTACTAAGACACCTGCCGACTGTGTGAGAGGGGGTGGAAAACAACACTTTCAACAACATATCTGTGGTATTTTTACCAATATCTCCTGTATTTCTTGTCCAAGAAATGTCAAAAAAATAAAATAAATAAAAATAAATAAATAAATAATAAATAAATAAACCACTGGAAAAAGTCATATTCCTCTTTTTAAAGGGAAAGAAACAAGAAAGTCAAATAAAATCCACATTTGAGGATTTCAGCCCCTGTTTAAAAACAGAGAATCCAGGTAAAATAATCAACAGTGGAGTAGAAATCGATGCCTTGTTAGACAGAACAACGGGTGAAGAAATATTGAGATGTGAATGTTTTCTTGACAGAAGTGAGACTGTGCTGGGAAACCTGAATGTTATTGTTTGCTGCATCAGCAAACTCTGTCTAACTCTTTCAGTGACTGTCACTTCACTTTCCAGTTGTTTCCACATTGTCTGTGTATTTTTAGAGGTGGAAAGAAAAGTAGTCACACAAGACCATTTTGAAACCAAGTGTCAAAAGTTTTGTTGTGGGTTGTCACAGAGTTTTAAAAAAAATCCTTGTTTAGTGGAGATAATATTCACACTATGATTAAAAATCATAATCCTATTCTTGCCCAAACCAATTGCTAAAACCACATCCAGAATCAGAAAATGCTTTCCATTTCCTGAATGTCCTCAGTTCAAACACTAATGAAAGAGAATATGGAATATTCTTTAGAAAGTCTAAAACATTAGTCTACTATTTCAAACTTGAATTCATGTTAATTATACAATATAAACGTACAATTAGAGTGCTAATCAGCAGTGGGAGGAGCATAGAAACAGCTGTTCCTGTTCCCTTCTATTTGTACATAATTACAGTGGGGATGAAAATTGAAAAACGGCTTCAAGTTTCAGGTTTTTCAATCACAATAATCAAGAATATACAGAGTACAGAAATGTGGTTTGAACCCATTAATTCAGTCAATTTTAATTTTCACTCAGGCCTTTATTTACTGTCACAGTCAGCCTCAAGGCACGCGACAAATGAGGCACAACAGGATTAAAGGCCTTTTAAATGGTAAATGAATATGAAGCAACGTGACTTGACGCACAAACACATGGTGAATGGTGGTGTAGTTGTATCAGCAGTTTGTTGCATGCGTGTAGACGAGTTTAGAGAGTGAGTGTGGTTGTGTAAAATGCACAAACAAAAGTCAGACAAAAAGTTTGGGGGAAGAGGGACAGAAAAAGACCTTCCCAAGTGCTACAACTTTCCTCTAACGTCCCCCTCTCTGTCTGCCGACAGGTCAGCCGAACAAACGAGTGGAGAGGGAATGGTCGAAATGTCAACGTCAGACTACATGTTTTAATCATGCAACAGTTGTACAAATGCTATTTTTACAGTTGAAAATTAGAAGCAACGGTGGATTAAGTAGTGAGACCTACTTTGATGTATGACTTGAAGGTAGTGGAACTGTCTAATAGACAGGAGGCGCTGGAGCTGGAAGTGGCAGAGCTGAAGATGCTGAGATTTTCAGTGGGAGTGACCAGGATGGACAGAAGTAGAAAAGAGCATATTCAAAGGACAGTTCAGGTGAAACAGTTTGGAGAGTCAAGACAAAGAGAGTCAAGGTTGAGATGGTTTGGTCAATGCTCAGGAGAGGGATAGGGATTATACTGGACAAATGGTGTTGAAGATGGAGCTGCCGGGCATGAGGAACAGAAGAAGGCCACAAAGAAGGTTCATGGATGTTGTGAAGGAGGACATGGGGACAGTTGGTGTAGCAGGAGAGGACACAGGGGAGAGGACAAGATGGAGACAAATGATCTGCTCTGTCAAGCTGAAAGAAGAAGAAGAAGAAGAAGAAGAAGAAGAGGTTTGGATAGGTTTTGTTTTTAATCGAAGCAGTTATGAGACTCCACCGCCAACAACACTTCAACAACCAGATCAATCAATCAGTGTCTTCTGCTTCACCGGTTATGTCCACTCCTTTGATTCATGTAGATTCAGAGTTAACAGCATGGCCACCATGTTGGATTCATACAACAGCTGCTAGACTTATCTGTCGTCGTCGTGCCAAGTCCGCCTGTAGTGCGCCGGGGGAAAGAACACGTTTGTGATTGGTTACATAGTTGTGTCTGCAAAGCAAAATAAAATGGCTGACATATTTGTCTGCGTTCACGCAGGACTGACAGTCAGTTATTATTATTAATTATATCTATATGTAATTATATATATAATTTTAACACCCGTGACACTGAGTGACACTACAGTTAAGAGTCCCAGTGCTGCAACATCAGCACTCGTGGTATGACTCTCTTCCAATCAAACTATTTACTTGCAACTGGTTAGAACTAACTGTTGTATAAGTAGGAATATAGCCCCACTTGCCAGCTGTAGAGTTCCTGAACCTCTTGACCCTAAAAAGTAGGGTGTAGCCCTGCTTCTCGTCCTTCTACTGCTACACCAACTGCAAATGTTTGCTTCAAATCACTTTACTGCACTTTTTGTGAATCGGCATCTATCACGCTGCGCTCTGTCTTTTGTTGAAATGCAAAAAAAGGGAGAACAATCCAACATCATGTGGTCCGTGCTCTCTATTTGCAGAGTGAATCAGCTTGTTTTGATACAGTTCTGATCTGACATACCAATCCTGAGCAAAACATTGTAGCCTCATCACGTTAGGTAACCCAGTGCAGTCCATCATGTTCGTCACTGAAGTCATGGTATGGATTTATGTCTCCTTAATTGTCTAATCTAACACAGTGACCCCAGACCTCTGGATAAGTTTAATCAGAAATTAAAATGCAGTGAAGGCTTCCGAGGTCAGGAGTCTTCAGTCAGTCATGTTTGAATGTTAGACACATTCAGTCGTGTTGGTCCATTATGTGGCGACATGCTCAGTCACAGCGGCTCTGATCATTCCTCCATCCAGCCTCGTAATTTCCTTGTCCATTTACGGTTGTAAAATGACAATAACGATCCTTTACTTCTTCCTTCCTTCCTTCCTTCCTTCCTTCCTTCCTTCCTTCCTTCATTTCTAAATGCAACCATTATGCGTTCAGTGTCAATATAAAAATGTTAAACCAATAAATCAGTCCACAGAATATGTGACATTACAAAATGTTTTGGTCACTGCATTTAAAAAGTTTGTGGTCGGTGTCAAATATTCTTGGTAGTTTAAGTTAGTTTGCATTAAAAAAACAAAAAACAAAACAAAAAAAACACCTCACGGTTTTTTAACATGTAATTTTTTTCCAGTTCATGGTTAAAATGCTCGACTGCTCTTGATAAGGAAATTGTTATGAATAATTAAATATGAATAATTAGTCTTATACCAACACACCATCAGAGATAAAGATAATTAAGGTGTCTGCATGACTGACTCATGGGAGACGACTGAGGTAGAGCATAGTTTTTGGGTAAAACATTGACCTTGTCAGGACCAGTAGTCCTGGTCCTAATGAGACAGAACCTCCATTTCTGATTTGAAATGTGTTTTGGTTAAGGTTTTGACACATATGACATGAAATGGAATTCCTTGAATGCTTTAATACACCACTGATACTTTCAGGTGACATTCTTTCTAAAACCACAACACCCATTAATTACAGTGGGTGTTACGGAATGCAGAATCAACAGTGCCTCATTTGGAAGTGTTGGAATTTCTGCATTTGTCTGGGCTGAGAGCCAGTATTTATTTTTATTTTTTTTTTACTTTGCTGGTGCTGGTGAGCTCTAACTTCCTTTTCTTCCACCATAATAATCTGCGAGGAGCTGCAGGGATTAGCTAACAGCTCTGTTTCTTTTTTTTCCTTGTTTCCTCCAATTATTCTCCAAAGTTACCTACCCTGGTCTTTTAAGCTACTGTGACAATATGAGAAAAGGAAGGGAGTAGAGTGAGTGAGGTAAAGAAATGGATTTTCGGGTTTTTTTCAACCTTCACAAGGAAGTCTCTCTGAGATTAAAATCTGGATCAGGATCAATTAGCAACATACTGTTATGTCAGTGTACATTTTGAAATCAGTTAAAGGGATGGGGATTTCCAGTTTAAGGTTACTTCTTTGAAAACACATATAAAAAATACATTTAAAAAAAATGAAAATACAATATTTTGTTTGCAATGATCGGAAATAACGCGTGCTCCGACGCGTTCCCTGGATTTTTAGTTGCCTAATGAAGCTGCCTGCTGATTGGCTGCTGATTTGTGGAGTGACAGCTCAATGGACCAGGTGTAGACACAGCCTCAGAGTCACCGTCTGTCTGGACATCTCTATCTCAAAGATAATCTGACAAATGTTACATACATAAAACTGTCTTACAAAGTATGGTGTTGGACGTTGGTGGGGAAAACTTGGGGGAACGAGTTCCAGATGTTCTTAAAAAAGGTCTGATTATATCGGAGAGAGGCTGTGGACAATTTCTACGACACCTCTACGAATTATGAAAGTACATATAGATCAAACAGTGCAGGGTATGAAACGGTGGCTTTGTAACAAACAAAGGAGACATTTACCTAAATATCAACTTAACTTTTTTTCTTGCACAAAATTCAGACACTTTTAATGACCCATGTCTGTTTAGGACCCTGTTCAAACACTTTCGAGGAGAGGTGAGAAAAGGCCCGCTTTCGCCATGTTGCCTTAAATCACTTACCTCATTCCGATGCTCAGTTTAAACTGCAGCAGCTCGTCTTGACAGTGTCTAAATGCATGAAACCTGCTGCTGTGTGATTGGCCGTTCAAAAGATGTTGCAAAGAAGAAAAAGTGGATGGCGATTGTGTTTTTACATATACTGTAGGTTATATTTGTTACCTGAGAGCCTGAGGCCGACTGTTGCATATTGCACCTTTAAGGACTGCAAGAAAAATGAACCTGTGTAGCAAAAGCCTTGACTTCTCTGCTCTCACGTTTCAGAACAGCTCCAACACATCCTGGTCCACCAGCAACAACTGCTGTCAAAAACGGCAAACAACAGGATGGAGTTTCACTGACATCATCTGGAACATTTTTGTGTTACTTTCCAAAGTGGAAACAATCATCTGCCAGGCTAAATGTCATGAGTTTCACTTCAAATTCTGCATCTGTGTCAGTGAAATATTCCCTAAATCACTCTGTTCTGCTCGCCCTCTGCCTCCTACGCTTTAATAAGCTTTTTTTTTTTTTTTTCGGGGAAGAAAAAGCTTTATCATTTCTTCTTTCATTAAAGCTGCATGAATCTTTTATTCGACATGTCTGTGACCATTTTGTGACTGCGTGTAAACCAATTATTTTCTCCCAGTGTTACTGCGAGCCTCTTGGAACACCAGTTTTTCACAATCATTTTGGACAAACAGATTCATTTTCTACCAGCGAGTGTTTATCTACCATTTAACCAGATGAGCTGTGAGGGAAAATGTGACACAGCACCATCAAGAATTCAACCACAAGTCTCATTATTATTGACTTTGGGCACAGACAGGAAACACATCATGCTACTCGACATGCTGCTCATCTCTCATTCTCCAGTTGGTGAGTGTGCTTTTGTTGTTTTTTCTGCACGTTTTCGATCAGTTGGACTGTCTTTTTTTCCCCTCCTCCATTACCGATCATGAAGCCTAATTTGTGAGCACAGTGCCGTGGTTGGCAGTCCATCACATCCAGTCAGTGTCTCATTAGTGCCATACGAGTGTAAGACAAATTGCTATGGTGAAGGTCAACCAGGCATTTTATGTCCGAGGGTTATACCTGACTTGGAATGAAAAGGCCTCTGTAACTGATTGATGGGTCGTCGCTTTATCGTCTTTCATCTGTTTCTCTGTATTTCCATCCTTTGCGTGAGTTTAAACTTTGCACAGTTAAGATTCTGGCTGCTGTTGTGAGTGTGGCAAAATGAATATGTCAGGAATGACATATTCATATTCATTCATGATCACAGCAGATAGGCCTTTGATAAAAGAGAGGTACACTCTGCTTCCTGTCTGCTTCCTGTCTGTCCCACTGCCGTGTCGCAGGTATGAGTGGTCTGAAATGTTCATTGATGCAGTCGCTGACGATAATTATTTGTAACTTATAGGTCACCTTAACGTGGGTTTCCCTTCTCCAGAGGTGTCCTTTTTGTGGATTTTTTTTTGGTATGTCTTTTTATTTCCTTTGCATTGTGGTCATATGATAAGCAATTTACTATGAATAGGTTGTCTAATGAACTAAGGTTCATTCATGTTAACCTAGTTATAACAGGTTTGGGTATTGGCACAGTGGTAACTCCACTCAGAGTCGTGTTCACTGTGCTCTCGTTCATGCTACAGCAGCACTGCTGCTTTGTCTACAGGCATATAACCTGCTTTCTTACAGGCAACTGTTTGCCAATTGTTTATTTGCAATGAAATCCACTCCACTGACTGAACGATTTTCGGCCAGTATTGCACAGTAGAGTGCGGGTTGTCCACCCCTACTGTTATGTTTTATTTGCCATTGTAGTGGAGTTAATGGAATTTGATTGTAATTATTTTGCTTACTGTTTATTCCTGTGTAATCACATGCCTTTCACTATTTCTTTTTTTGGTTTGTTTTTCTTTTATATTTGTCACCACAACTTTGCTGTTTTGTATCGTTTAGTGATTATTGTTTTTTTTTTTTTTTTTGATATGATATGTTTTCTTTACTGTGCAGACATGCCTTCATTTCTTTCCTCCTTGATTCCCCAGGAGGTGGTTGAGGCTGCTGCTTTCAGATGGTAGTGTCTCCATCTTGTGTGCTGTGTTCTCCTGATCACTCTTTGATTCTCATTCTGGTGCGTATGTGTGCAAATGTGTGTGTGCACGAGGGTATCAGGGTGACTCCCTTGGGATCTCCTCCCTCCTTTGCCCTCCTCGCCACCGCTAAGCCTCAGCCATAATATGTTTTAATTATTCATTCTTTTAAAATTGGAATAAAGATTGTTGGATGGAATTATGTCTCTTGCTCCTTGATATGATGAACTTTTGTGCCCGTATTTGGGCAGTTTAGTCGGTTTAAATACTCGCCCTGGGTTAACTAACTAATCTCTAGGGTGCCGTTTGTTTGCAGATTATCCTTTAAAAACCTTGTACCCTCACGCCACATAGGATTGTGACATTTGTCCTATTCATTACCCACCCTCTCTATTTTCTGTAGCTTTAAATTCAAGCTGTCGAGCATCAACAACACTGCATTCAATTTATACTCCACAGCCAATTTAAATTCATGATCTTCAAAAAAAAGAAAAACATCTTAAAAATCTTAGCTTTACAAGATGTCAGGAAACAAATAACCATACAATCACCAACCACTTTATTAGGTACATCTGTTCACCAGTTTTGGCAACAGAAATACAAGATTATATTTATTTCTGTGTGATTCATTTTTGGAGGTCCAGCATAAAATGTCTTGTTCTATGGGATGGATCAGAAACAATTTTGGGTGGCACACGTTGTCTTGCAGTTTTGTGATTGAGATGGGCAGAGTGATATGGAAAAAGGTGATAAGGTGAGATTCTGCTGTTCAAGTGATGAAAGGGAGGATAAAGTGTGCCTTTCTGAGTCCACAGCCCTCTTAACATTAGCACGTAATCCTAAACAAACTCGGGATTACACAAATATCTAATCACATGACAGCAGTGCATTTAGGTCAAGATGAGCTGCTGAAGTTGAAGGAGAGGAGACGTGACGTGAAGTGAGTTCGAACATGGCACCGTTGTTGGTCGGACCATTTCAGAAGCTGCTAATCGACTGGGATTTAGACACACAATCATCTCTAATATTTACAAAGATTGGTCCAAAAAAATAGAAAATATCCAGTAGGCAGTTCTCTGGGAGAAAATGCCTTGATGATGACAGAGTTTAGAGAAGAATGCTGAAATATGATTTCAACAACTTGTTCCTCAAATAACTACCATCTCTGAAAAACAACACATAAAAACACATAAAAATTGAGGTAGAGCAGCAGCAGATGACCACTCCTGACACTTCAGTAGGTGAAGTCTATACATTGCCGGGTCAGCTCTAAGCAGGCCACCGTTTTGGACCATTTTTTACAGTAGACCACGATGGAAAAAGTGGACAAACATCTTTTGAGTTATGATGTTAACTGAAGGCCACACAGTTCCTCCAACACACTTGGAAGGGAAGTGAGAAGTGAGGGATATTCCGCTACAACATGTACATGTAACTTCACTCACAGATTTTGCTGTATTTTACACACTGGACATGATGGTCTCATGATGTTTCTCTCTAGTTCTATCGCTCGGACACCAGGTCACCGCCCACCATAACCACCAGTGAATTTAGTGCAAGTAGCGCATTCTGTTTTGTCTGTAAAGAAGTAATTACCTGAATATTCACTTGTCCCCCTGAATGAAATGGGCTCGACTACCACATTCATGAGACAAAACCATTCGATCACAGTCTCACAAGGCAGATTTTTCGAAAGCTCGGAGGTTTAGAATAGCCTCTCGAATGCAACAATAGTTGAGTAATGAGCTGAGCATTTGTTCCACAAAGACTGTCATACACCACAGTCTCCACAGACGCTGCATGTCTTCAGCTTTTCCTAGACTGAAGCAACACCACCTGCTGCAGGACTTCACGTGTCAAATTCATTCAATATTGATCTGAATGGTTTCCTTCGCAGCCCCCTCATATCTTTTTAAATTTTTGATCAGTTCAGGCCTTATAAGGGATTTTTGTCACCCGAGGTGGCCCGATGTTGGAGAATTCTCTGAATTCTCTTCTGTTGCTTTCTCTTCAGTTGCTTTCTCACTTGACAAACAAACAGCTGGTGTGAGGCGAGGGTTGGTGGGTGCTTCGTGATCTGTCTTTGTTCCTGATGTCTCCTGGAAGTTTGAGTCCTCATACTTGGTTGTTCAGCCAGAAATAGACAATGTGGATACTTTCTACTCTTATTTTTGTCTGTTATATCCATAGACTGTATATAAATATGGCTGTAGTTTGAAAAAAAAAGCTAATAAAGTTATTAAAACCTTAATTCTTTTGGGCGGCCTGCAGGGGGCGACACCACTGGGTCACGTCTTAAGTGTATGAGAAAATTTGCCAACTTCTCACTTGGTCCTGTAGATCCTCTAGAGCTCAGTCATTAGTTTCAAGTCTTGGTCAGTTTTGTAAATTATGATCCCATTTATGAAGCATAGCTCCTCCCTCTAATCCGAGTATTTAAGCTTCTGGATCAAAACATTTCAAAAATGGATTCAAACTGGTTATTCACAAACATATGATTCAAGATTCAACAATTTTGAGGTTCACCACAGTAAATGACTGTTTCTTCCGAGAGTTCTGCTCTCATTGGAGAACCACTTGGAGATGACAGCAGCTAGAAAAGTAATAATAGCCAATGCCAAACATAGATATTTTTGATTTGATGAGTTAAAATGGGTGGCTGTGGATGAGTGGGACAGAGGGTTGTCTTCAAGAGTTTGATCCCAGGCTCTGCTGTGCTAATGTGTCCTTGAGCAGGATAGTGAACCTTTGGCTGTACCAGCACAGTGTTATCATGCAATGCCCAGTTTCATTGGTGGATACTTAGAAAAACACAGACATTCTTCCCTTTATGGTGAAACAACAGAGTTAAAGTTTTGCAGGGGTGAAAGACAAGTACAGTCTGGTATAGTTCAGCACAGTCCAGTACACAGTCCAGTAGCAGCTGTGCACAGTGTTGGATTGAAAGCAGAGCAGGTGCCTGTCATTCAGAACCATGGTCATGGTTTTACCTGCAGCAATAAAACACTGCTAAGATTTTGTTCTTTTTTTTCCCTGAAACGAGATATAATCTCCTCATCAGCTGCCTTGTACTCATTCTGAATTGTTTCGGAATCATTTCATCTGTGTTGGACAGACTTCAGTTGACTAAGGACAGATATGGACAGATTCTACACTGTGCAATCAATAATTCATGAGTGGAAAGTAATGAAAAGACCTCACTGTAACTGTAGTAAGAGAGACTATGAGCTACTAACAAATATATGACTGTATATATTTTTAAATAAGGCTGTCTACAAATTGCAACAAAGAGAAAAGGAAATATTTAGTCTCTTCATTCACATGCAGTGTGTTTGCACCATTCAGATTCATTTCACACATCAGTGGCCTAATGTAGATTATAATACAGTACAGCTCCCTGTGCCTGTATGATATTAATTATTATTATTATTATTTATTTTGGTGAATGCATATTTTAATAAGAAGTTTTTATAGATTATTTGTGCTGGTAATAGCAGCATGGAAAATACCAGTTCTGTAAAGACTGGTTTGAACTTGGTGATGCAGCTTCACCAAACACCTTGAGAGCTGGAATGAAATGTTAATTTTAAAATCTAATCTTAACTAAAAAAAAAAAAAAAAAAAAAAACTGACAGAAAAAATTGTGTCATTGGTTTGTGCTTTTTTCATATGTATCTGTTTCTTTATCTTTACATCTTCTCATTTTTAGCAATATTATCACTGTCATTTGTAATTGTTATATAGAGCTGTACAGAATGTGCAGACCATTTGTCGAAAGATAAATAAAAGATAAATAAGATAAATAATAATAATAAAAATCTCTATTGTAATATAAGGAACACCTTTCTTTTAATCATATAACTGTACAAAGGTTTTCGACAAAATACAGAAAGTAGCTGTCAGTTTACAGTGGACTCACCTCCTCGCGTTTCATGCACACGCACAAACACAACAGGTGTGTGTGAGAACACGCGTGTGCAGGTGGCTGAAGTGGCTATTGACCGGGTGTCGGTTTACAAAGCCTTTGCTTTCATTCAACGCTGCAAATCATTTCCATCGATGTCAAGTAAATCCAATCTCCTGTCATTATTGTTTATGAATGAACCTGAGAGGGCAGCGATTCTGACCGCAGAGCAGCTCAGGTTATCTTTTTGATTTAATACTGTTTGCAGCTATTGATGACTAGAGACAAATTAGAGATTGATTTTTGTCTCATTAGACATCAGTTGAAATGTCCCGTTTTCCCGTTATTTTCCTCTTGTTGTTACCATATAACGAAGACATTGAAAACACGTATTTATCTCCTACTTAAGCAGGATAAATTATATTATGAATATCTGAATTTATTTGATTAAATGTCGGTCATGAACATGGATGTATTTTCCTGTTTGTGCTTTTTGCATGACATGTTCTTTTTTGTTTTTTTAACAGATGAAGCATCCCCCCCCTCCTGTGTGCAGGCATTGAGGCTGATTAAATTCTACACTGAATACATATGCAATCAAAACCACTTAACAGGGTTCCCCCAGGTCTAAATTTTGAAAATCGTCCTAAATAGAGATGGGTCCCTGAAAGTGCTTAAAAGAAGAAGAAAGAAGTTCAGTTCATATTTAGGTAAGTGTCTCCCTGTTTCATGCCCTGCATTGTTTGATGTATGTAGCCTACGCAGGACAAACTCCACTCTCTCTTCATCGTCCATGCAGAACAATGAGTGAGCAGGGTAAAGCAAGAGAGAGCAAATGATGTGATGCCTGGGAAACAAAAAAAGAAAATACAAGATCTCTGGCTCACCAAAGAGAATGACAAAGACTGATTTGACCAAGATCCCATGGGAGAAGCAGCTCTTTTAAGTTGCCCTCCCATCTTAAGCTGTGTCAGCACATTTGGACCTTGAATTTGAGGGAGTCAGTCCTGGAAATTCCTTGAAAAGTCCTTAAGTTTTATGTCAAACAAGGTGTGGGAACCCTGATTTAAGTATAAACCAGCTCCTTAACTTCTGGTCAGTTGACATTAAGGGGACACTTTGACTAACATTATCGATTGCAGATGTTTACATCGTCTTGTTGTAGTTGTAGTTTAATAGTTAGGCCTGACGGATTCAACGTGGCCTAAAAACACATGTTTAAATTCCGGAATTGTGACGGTACAACAGCAGAGCACTCTGCGCACAGCCTCGGCTAAATTCCTCGATAAACACTCTTGGTAACTTCTGCAGACACTGACTAGAACATCTTTGACTGACATCTTACAGTAAATAGTCAGCTGGCTGATTGAGAACCAGGGCCTGCATATAGTCAGTTGATCTTTAATTCTAAATTAACCCATCCTTAAGGGCAATGCAACTTATTAACCTTTGTTAGGTTAAATAACCATAAGTTAATGGTCATGTAATCATTAATTAATAATGAATATTTATGAATCAATTAGGCCTCTTCACACCTTCAGTGTTCAGAGTTGTGCACCTGCTCTGCACATGCACACTAACCCAAAATTCCTTTTAGCAGATGCAAACAGTATGAAGTGATATTTTGTAAATATTTGGTGCTGTTGGTCATATAATGTGTATATATAAGGTATTTCAGTCTAGGAACTAGGGAATTTAGCCCACACAGACTGTGATTAACATGTAAGACGTAACAACAGCACTTTGTGACAATTATAATGAATAATGCAGCCCTGCCTGTCAAGTATTTTTAAAGCACTTGCACTTATGTTGACGGTTTCCAGTGAAGCTCTGCCTGCTGCTTCAGTCTCATAATCCTGCTGTTTCATAATTTCACCTACTCATGTGATGAAAAGTGTGTTGTTTGACTCTAAGTGGAGCCTTTTCAATGATGTTTTCATGTGTACAGCCCCTCAGTCTCAGTGAAAATCTTCCAAATGAGGCACCAAGGGAAGACTGAGCCTTATTCCTCCTTGAATGAATTCAAATGAGTGATTCATGTGTTTATCATGTCTCATTGGGTTGAAGGCAGGCTTTTATACTTGGGGTTGGATCGGTCGAGTCTTCACTGTGCACAGCTGGTTCAAAACGCAGCAACATGTATGCTGACTGTGGGAAGAGACAACATGACTACATCATCTCACCACTGGCTTCTCTTCACTTCACAGTTTTCACTTTTTATTACTTGTTTTTAAATCTTTTGTTTGACGTGGTGACCTCGCCGCCTCTGACTGGTCCAGTCAGCTCTGTGACTTTCCGTGTGCTTGACTTAAAACAGGAGGAGACCTTGAGAACCTTAAAAAGTTGAGAAATATACGTTTTTTTTCTCTTAATAGAACAACAAGACTCACAAACAGCATTTACCCACATGCCTTCAGACTCCTGAACACACACTCTCACTCCCACTGATGGCTAACTGTTGCACAAATGCACAGTGCACTTTATTAAACCCAGATATTCTTTAAAAAAACACTCTCTTTTTGCTATCTTATTCTATTTTATATTTCTATACTATCTTCTGTTTATTTTATGTGTTAAACTTGTTTTTTTTACTGTCTACATTTGCTTTGGGTTTTAATCTCAGTTGTATTATTTATCTATTTATTATATTGCAAGTAATTTTGTTTCCTTTTTTTTCCTATTATGTGTTGTTTATGTGTTTTTATACCTTATTGCATTGTATTATTTCTTTTAACTTTACTTAAGTATGTACAGCACTTTGGGGCAACGGGTGTTGTTTTTAAATGCGTTACACAAATAAACTTGACCTCAACCTTGACTGACAACTGTTAGCTGTTTCCTTCTGTGTGGGAAATAAAAATGACTGCTTTTACCAACGGGCTCTGAGTGGTGACACAAACTTCAGTTTCCTGTTCGGTGCTCACTCCTTCTTGCTTTCACCGCCTTTACAAAGTTGTCATGGCAATTTTTTTTTTTCTGTTTCCTTTTTTTTCCCCTGAATCACAGCTGTGTTGACACTGAACTTGCTGCCACACACCCACGGCTGCCTCTCAGCACACAGCACACCTTTACGTAACAATGCACTGACTGTGTAGTCTCATACATCCCTGCCTCAAAAATCCTCAACTGAAGTGAAGGGAAGATTACAGAGGAATGTTAGTGACTTCTTTGTCCCTGACTGTTTTCCCTCCTTTTGTCCAACTGCAGCAAATGAGAGCGCAGTCCTCCTCATGGAAACCTGTGGGAAAATCATCTCTAAGCTCCGATGCTGGCTCTAAAACCAATTTGTTGTGCAAATCCTCAGAGACTGGATCTGGATTACCTTCCTGTGCTGATTTACCTTCCTCCATTGAGTAAACAGTAACACACTGTTAAAACGCTTGTCCACATGTCTCTCTTTTTCTGTGGATCAAAGTATTCTTAAAGAAAACAAGTATAGACCAATCCTAAACCAATCCAAACAGTAATGTGGGGTTGTGTTTTAATCTGCAGAGATGATGCCCTCTGCCGGTATTGACTGTTTTCTCTTCGTTATGCTCTGGGTCGGGATGTTTGTGGATGACAACTTCAATAACAGCGAGGAGGGTGGGAAAATCAGTATCAATTTGTGTGCATGTAAGGAACGCCCCCCGAACTTGGATTTCCAACTCAGAAACTCAGATCAACCTCATCAACCCTGACTTTCTCTATTTGGACCATGTTGAATCCCTCAGCGTTAACTAGTTAAAGAAGAAAAGTTTTAATTGCTATTCTTAACTTTCAAAGTCCAAGATTTACCTTAGCGGCAAATAAGCAAATATTTGCTTATTTAAATAAGCTTATATTTTAGCGGAAGTTGCAAGCGAGGCTTTTTGCATCGAGTCAATGTATTTCAGTCTGTCATTATCATTATAAATCATCCAAAACACATTGACTGGACTTAAAGTCCTCTCTTGAAGATGTTTCACTGCTCATCCAAGAGGTGTCTTCAGATCGGAAGGTTTGTGGTGAAACGTCAGCAGAAAAGTCACCTCACTGCGCTGTAACAACAGCTGCTGCTGATAGAAACTGTCACTAAAAGTCGATTACAGTCATTGCAGAGCTCCAGCTGGTTAACAATGGCCATGACTGTTAGTGTAACGTTACATGATGCCTGTTGTCAGAAGAAGTTAATTTAGATGTTTAGTTGTTTAGTCTCCTGGGGAGAGATGATAGAACAGCAGACCTCCTCGTATCGAACGTGCACTAGTCTGATGTGAATTCTCTGTTGTTGCTGCATGGATCGGTGTTACCGAGGCAGCGACACCCTACCTCACGGTCTGTGATGCATCATCATGGATGTCACGCCACTGTTTGGGCCTGGCTACAGAATACAGTGCATCACTCTGCGCTGCCTGCAGGGCTGTTTTGTAGCAGGTCATGACATTTATTGAGAGCAGCGAGCCTAATATCAGCAGGAGTGTGTGAAGGTGAAGATTCTCCCCAGAGCTGCTGGGTATATGACCGGCCAAGTGAGTGACAGACTAAGAATGGAGGCATTATCGTCCTTTCAATTTAACAAGCAGGTTCTTCTTTAATCCTGGACCAAGCTTTAATCCTGTTCTTATCCATGGACCTTTCTAATTAACCACAGAACCAGTGGCTTTCCAGAAAGCAAGTGGGGTTTTTATGTTTTTTTCATGAGAATCATGAATTTAAATTAATAATTTAGATGTACGGTTAATGAATTACATCTCCATTTTATTTCATATTTTTTTAAGGGTTGAGAAAAGTCAACAAATAAGTTTGGGGACCCAAAATCAGTCTTCTGTGATCCATCTGTGGGTCCCGAGCCAGTGTTTGGGAATCACTGTTACAGAGGACAGCAAGGTATATGGTACAGTATTTTGCATGTTATTGCAAATGCACAGTAAAAATACATTTCAATTCCGTTCTTCCATCACTTTTAATATCAGGTGGCAAAAACACTGACCTTGTCAGGACCAAAACTTAATGAGGAAGAATGTCATTTTGAATTAACTTACCTGGTGATGGTTAAGGTTAGGGAAAACATTTTTGAGAAGGCTGGTCAAATGAATGAAATCACTGCAGTGTCCTGAGAAGGAGAGGATCTGTATCAACTGTTTCTCAGAACAAAAGTTCACTTAACTAAATGCAGATGTTGGCTCATCTTACAGCTAAATGTGATTCTGCCAGTGTTAAATTTCAGCCTTATTTCACAGTCTTGCATTTTAGGCGTATAAATGATCAGCTTATATGTCTGTACAGAAATTGCACAAGCACCTATTAACCAGGATCATCTCTCCATTCAGGCTGACAAAGAGCCTGATGTGAAAATTCTGTCTTCTCTCTAGTCTCGCCCCCGTCCTCACTCTGTCCCAATCCATTCTGCCAAATGGATATTTAAGCACATAGTAGACCACAACAAACAAGGCCATACATCACCAAGTACAAGAACAATTCCTTTAATAACCCACAATGGAATTCAATGGAATTCAAATGAGAGCATATGAATTACTTTATCACAGCAGGCTGACATTTATACGCCCACACGAGCACATGCACATATACAGGTTTGTACAGCTATTATGCTTAGGACTCTCATTAACTTCCATTCATTTGGAATGGAAATCTTAGCGATGGACTTAACCAGTTCCTTAGAAATGAGGTTCTGTCTCATTAGGACCAGCGGGGGACAATAAGCTTTGCAAATCTCTTACTGTCCATCTCAAAAGTCCATAGAGAAAATCTGTATTTTTAGCTCTAGGGAACAGAAAAGCTGCTGGTCTCCTGCTGCATCATTTAGTAAGTTCATGTCACTTAAGTAAATCTCAGCAAAGGATTTCAAAGACAGAAAACCACAAATATAATTTTACTGGAGGAGCCAACAATGGATCAACAAGTCCTGTGAGCTGTGTTATAAAATTACTAATTTCCTTTATAGATTTAGGCACAGCAGTGGAACTATTCGTATGATATCACAGACAGGCAATTGTTGATTTTATTAAATTAGCTTTTTGTTGATTGGCTAAAATGTGTTTTTCCCACTGGCAGTCTTGTTTTAAACTGGAGTAAGCATGCCTTTCTTATGGTGGTTCTTGGTGCACAGCTCAGTCAGTGATGACTGTGTTAATACCGTGCCTTATGAAGGGTGCTTGAAATCCTTGAAAGAATGTGAATTTGGGAAAAAAAAAGAAGTTCACGGCCCTTGAAAGTTTTAGAAAATCGCCCTAAATAGACATGGGTCATTGAAAGTGCAAGAAAGAAGTTAAGTTCATATTTAGGTGAATGTCTCCCTTGTTTGATATGACGCCACCTACTGTTTCATGTCCTGCATTGCCTCATTACGTAGACTCGGCCTGCGCTGAGTCATAATTCCTAGCGGTCAATAAAAGTGGACGCCGTGGGAGAAGCAGCTCTTACAAGTTGCCAACCCATCTTAAGCCGTGTCAGCACATTTGGTTCTTGAATTGTTTTTGGAAAATCCTTGAAAAGTCCTTGAATTTTATGTCAATTTAATGTGTGGGGACCTGCTTATACAACCACATGTTCGTTGATGGCTCTAAGCTCAGAACAGGTTCTGGTTTAGTTGGTCAGGTCTGTGATAAAGTGTGACGTGTCATGTTTTACACTACTGACATAGTATTTTACCCCCACTCTCTAAGTCTGGACAGAAGTCAACATTTCCTTCTTGACAAAGAACTTGGTAATTACCTGTAATTTCCTGAGGCCCTGTACCCAAATGCATGTACTTTCTCGTGGATATTCTCTAATCCTACAGCTGCTGTCATGTTTGCACTTTAGGAAAGGTCAAACACTGTTCTGCTAAGTGGTTTGTGTGTGTGTAACTGGTATTCTATATGTTGTGAGGACCAGAATCTGTTTACGCAGTCAAATTATGGGAACTTGTCTTCCTTAAGGGGACAAAAATCAAGTCCCCATAACATAATTTACAATTTAAGACATGTTTTAAAGTTACACTGAGGTTAGGCTTAGGTCAAGGTTAGGGTCAAGGTTAGGGTTAAGGCACTAGTAATTATGGTTAAGGTTAGAGTAAGTCTATGGGAAATGAATGGAAGTCAATGCAATGTCCTCTGAAGTCATGGAAACCAGTGGTGTGTGTGTGCGAGTATAAGTGGAAAAGGTGACATGCATATCCATGTCCATGCAAAGACAAGTCGAGCTAAAGTTGTAGCTCACCTACACAGGTTGGATCACTGTCCAACTGCACAAGCACGAGTGGGGAATTGATTTATTGTCTGAAGCTTGTTAGTACTAATCTTAAAAATATCCAGTTCTTAAAGCTGATCATAAGATTTGTCTTCTTTTCAAAACAAAATAATCTACAGGTCAGATTTTTGCCTGGATTCCGTTGCAGTTGTCTTGTTGCTCTGTGTACTGGCCTCTTGTGTTACTTTAAACTGGGGTAGGAACAGTGACACTGATCACCCAGGACAGCTTGAGCCCGCCTCTGCTCCTACTGAGGGTAAATGAGGTCGTCCCTCGACTCCCAGGAATGTTATCTGGGTGTGTTAGTCTGACACTGAGAAATTCAGTTTCATTTTACAATATCAACTGCACTAACATGTTAACACATACTTAAAAGTTTTAAAAAGTTTGAGCTGTACTAACACAATAATCAGTTTTTGCTGATGTCATGTAAATGCACCGATTGCGTACAGAGGCAAAAGCAAACCGATCATCAGGTTATTTGGTTTTATTTTGTAGTTGTCAACTTCAAATTTTTTGCATTTTTTGTTTAAAAATGAATGTCATGAAACTTGTTTACTGGTTTAAGTATCAAGTTCAGTATCATAACACTTAGTGCTTCATTTTGAGTAATACTAGGCCACTTTTGCAATTTTATTGCCCTTTAAGGTTAAAAAAATAGTGTCACTGGTTTGGTGTAAATAACACAATGACAATTAATGCAATTTTTAATGTTGCATTTGTATCAATAACAGTCAAGCACTGGCTACTCTGAGGTGGTGGGAGGGGGGCCCCAAAATCAAATTAGGGCCCAATAAAGCCTTGGGCCGGCCCTGACTGTGTGGCCGAAATAGGCTGAAAACTGAAAACAGACAAGTCAGAAGTCAGTACAACATTTTCTTTATTATAACATTGTATCATGAAACAAAATAACATTCTATTGGAGGAATGTGTGAGAGATGGTTAAACACAAATGAATCTGAATCAAAATGAAGTAAAATAAGCTACATTCATTTGATTTAAATACAACAAACACAGTGTCAAGACACATTCATCTCATTATACATCCATGTGCAGGTTTGTACTATTACTGTGCATGCAATTTGACTGGTTTGCAACAGTCTGTCTTTTCATATTCCATTCAGTATAGCTGTCTGGTGAACCGGTGGGAAGGCAAATGTAATGTTTGACGACTTGTGTCACTTAAGTGTTATTAATTCATCTAAGCCATATATACAAAAAACCCAGACACTGCACAGGAACACAGACATATAGTATATTAATCAATACAAAGTACAGTAAGAAACTGTCATCAATAATACCTATGTACAGTACATTAAGTGAAAAATGACCTGTCAGTGCAGAATTATAGCTATTATACAGAGTTTAAGCTTATTATTATTTTTGTTTGGCATTTTGTTGCTAGAGTGGTTTATTTTGTCAATACTTTTGTTATTATATTCCAAACATATATGACATAATACATAATACAGGCTGCATTATTGATTTTCTCCTCAGCTGAGGTCCTGATCTGCTGCAGTCTTAATTTTGCACTTGTCAATGTCAATATGTTGATTTATTTATTGTAGCCACTGCTACAATATTAACACTGTCCATCAAAGTATTTCTGTTTTCTAATACTTGAAAACCTTTACTGTATGTTACAACAGCACGAGCAGAGCTTTGATTCACTTTGCTTTGATTCATCGTGCAGATACACACACCCACATGCACACAGGCACACACATCCGTCATGTGTTTAACACCACATATATGATGTTTAAGCATACACAGGGTTCCCACACCTTGGTTGACATCAAATTCAAGGACATTTTGAGGACTTTCCAGGACCAGTTTTTCCTCAAATTCAAGAACCAAATGTGCTGACACAGCGTAGGATGGGAGGGAAACGTGTTAGAGCCACCAGATTGGGATCCTGGTCAAGCCAGTGTTTGTAATTTTCTTTGGTGAGACAGAGATCTTGGAATTTGCATTTCCAAGGCATCATTTGCTCTCTCTTGCTTAACGTGAGACGCTCATCGTTCTGCATGGAATCTCACATCAACAGCGGTGAGAGACAGTGGACAGCGTGCACAACACTGCAAGTAATTATGACCCGACGTTTGTTCTGCACGCATCAAGCAATACAGGGCATGAAACAGTAGGAGGCGTCGTAAAAAAAAAAAAAAAACAAGGGTGACATTTACCTAAATATCAACTTAAAAAAAAAAAAAAATAAAAAAAAAAATAAAAAAAAAAAAATTCAAGCACTTTCAATGGCCCTTGTCTATTTTGGGACATTTTCAAAAGCTTTTATCGGCCTTGATTTTTTAAATTTTATTTATTTTTTTAATTCACAAACCTTTAAGGATTTTAAGACCCATGGTAACCCTGCAGGGTCACAGGAGATGCTTACTTAACACTGTCCACTTGTGATTGGATAGCTCAGGACAAATGTAAATATACATATAATACCATCTGTGAACGGGGCTTATACTCTGTCATGGGAATCTGTGAACACATCTGCACAGCCTTTGGTGTCTAATGTGGTAAATATATACTGACACTGAAAAGTAGAACTTCAGTTACATGAGCAGCATAAACACTGAAAAGTTCAGGTACTTTATTGTCATTGAAAAGCCTTTCGTGGTAATATTACATGATTTCTGTTTGCAGCAAATGGAAATCATGTACAGTGTGCTCCTTTTCTAAATGGAGTTGCAGCCTTTTTTTCCTCTCACCATCTAGTGGAACCTCCTGGATGAAATGGACAAGTGCTGTAGCTTCATCGATCCCAAACATGGGATCAACCACCGCGAGAGCCAACATATACAGTACAGGGAAGGTGATTTAGCTGTGGCACACGGAATATAATGATGTGTGCACATTCCACATTCAGTGATAAAACAGAAAACACAGTGGTAGACAGAGTCTGTTTTTTGTAGAATCGAGGGCATTCGTGAACAACAAACCACCATAATCCACCAGAGGTACAAAAGGAAACCCAATTTGACCTCAAGTTACGAGAAAAGGGTTTCAATTTGTGTTTGTCAAGAGAGCCTCCGATCATTGATGATTCCTAGATACTTGGGGAGGTTAGATGGTAGTATCATGCCACTAGAAAATAACATTAATTTAGATTATGCTCGGTTAGGTGGATCTGCCTTCAACAGCAGAAGTAAAACACCGTGAGCATGTTCGGATTAGTATAGTGGTATTCGGCTATATATATGGCTGCCAAAACTACTGGCCGGTACCCGTTGGTTAAATTGAAATTTGGGTAACATTTTGAGTCCTTTTTATCAATATTTACATCTATATCGATCGGACGGTTGCTGACCATGACACCATTCACACCTGGTGTTAACATCTGCCCTGAGTGAACTGATCAGAAGCAGATCCTGCAAAGTTCAGGTCTGAACACTCAACCGATCCTGAATGCATCCTCACGTCAGTGCACACAGACCAGAGCGGGAGGTCCTCTGTGGATGCATGTGTCCACACTATTGAGCTGCACGAAACACAATTTGTCCTTAAAACACACAGAGGCCGCCTCGTCAGCTGACGTCGTCTGACATTTGGCAGTTTCTGTCACTTTTTTTGACACAAATTCCAGCTCGCATGTCGATTTATTTGCATGACGCCATACAGCCACATGTCAAATAAATCAGAGTTACCACTGTATGCTGTGGGGAAAGCGTATGGCAACTGGCCATCTTAAAAACACTTGGATGACGTTAGTCAAAGGTCGTGTTCACGTTTAACAAGAAAATGCGTCAGTGGAGCTCCTCTCTCTGCCGAGGCACAACAAACAAGCTGAGCCAACAAAACAATATAGATCATAAAATCATAGTGGAATAATATCATGGATAGTCAGACTGTATAGAATTTGCCAGACTGTACCTAAATGTTTCCACTTTCAATGTAGGGTTTGGTAAAACATTAACAGAAATGTCAATAAACTCCTTTTCTTGCAATAATTTGCTTAACAAATGCGTTAAGTAAATGATACTGGATCCATACTTCCTTTCAAATCTAAACCAAATTTTAACGGGTTCTTCCCTGAGCCAAACTTTTTTCCTTCTGACTTTGGGGAAAACCTGTTCTATAAACTCCACAGTTTTAATTTCTCTCAAAAGAGTCTCTGAATGAAGGGCACTGCACACTGGTCCAGGACATGAATCATATGTGGTGACGTAGTTCCTAAGGTCATTTCAATGCTGCACCGGGCTAACAGTAATTTACAGAAGGCAGAATGAAACGCACTGGAGGTCAAACTAGTATGTATGCAATCACAGCATCTTGAGCTCCCATTACCTTAAGCTAAAATGCTGAAGCTGACTCATCGATGCTCTGATCGCATTCGCCTAATCCTCCACACCAGTGTCCCTGTGCCTTAGCTGAAAAAAAAAGTCAAGATTGTTTCACAGCCTTGGTGCTGGAGTCTCCACATTTCTGTTTGCCGCTGATTTTCTGAAGCAGCTGCTGTTGGGAAAACATAAGCAGCCGACGGCTCAGAGGCTGCTGAAGTGCTGCTTTCCCTGTCCCACAGCAGCAGCTGGTAAGCTCCAGGCAAGAATGCTTGTGTCTAAGATACAATTAACTGGTGGCACGTGTCAGCTTTCTCAAACAGAAACTATGAAGAAATATGTTCAGCATGATTTTTATATTGGTTTGTCGGTAAAATCATTTTTGAGTGTGATATCTCATGAACATCTTGAGGGAATCCTTTTCAGATTTGTTCACTCGCACTCAAAAGTAAACTTTCAAATTTGGCACAAAAGTGCATTTTAACTCAGGGATTGACAGAATTTTCAGATTTGGGTGGTCAAAGGTCAAATGGCCTCACAAATCAAGTCCAGTGATAGTGACTTCTAGTGGTGTGACTGAAGACTGTAACACATGTAGGAGTCCTCTGCACATTCTTATGTTTGCCAAACTTTACAAGGAACTATGGTGGCCTGTGCATACCAGAAATGATGTTATTTATATTTATGTTTTGTGCAGTATGCTTCTGCTCTGTAAACAATGCATGGTTGTTTGTCTGTTTTATAGGCTTTTATAGAAACACAGTAGGCAGCATATACTGTATAGAAAACTTATTATAGGGCTATGGAGGCCAAACTAATCTTTTGTTATAGTAATTATAAAGTCAAATACTTAAGGGTAAATTCAATTTCTATTGATAAACCTTGAACCCTAAAGTGAACATGTATATGTTATAAGAGACTTGAAAAAGTATTAAAATTGCTGGTCGACAAAAGAAAACAGAACCTGGGCAGTAAATCATGTACATTAAAATGTAAAGAACATAAAGTACATAGGAGAAATTTGTGATATGTGAATTTTAGGAATATAAAATTGATTTCTAGTTGCTCACAACTTGTTAACAAGACAGGACATGAAATGGCAGTGACGTCATTTTACACCGACCATTTACTGTGTATCAACATGTAGTATCATTCTTGTAAATATAAAAGAACAAAATGGTAGTTTAACACATTTTTTTTTTAAAAAAAAATACAAAATTCAAACTATTTTCATTGATAAACAACAGTTAAAATTATGCAAAGCATTTTTAAACCAATACCAAACATTACTTTAAAATGAATTTCCTTTGATTAAAGTCTATGCTGCACATTTCTCTTTGTGCACTTTCAACATGCATTAGAGATTCTCTGTGTGTTGTTGTCAAGCGTTGTCCGGTGGTTGCACTTGAGCAATTTATTATTAAATTACGCTGCTTTCAAATGGAGTTGTTTGCCATGGTCACAGCATCAGATCATTCAAACACTCCCTCGGTGTACATATGAGCTATTTAGGTTTTTATCAAAACTCTGAGTTCCAGGACGTCCTGTATACAGTGTGCAAGTCGTTATTATGAGTTTAGGGGTTTGTGTGTTTCACTTGAATGCAGCAAGAGACGCAAGTAGCGAGTTGCTTAGTGGTGGCATAAAGCATCTCATAGTGTCCAGTTAAAAGATGATTTACTTTGAAATTAACAGTTCTTTGGCTGAAATGGCTTCTGACAAGAAAGAGATAAAACCAGGTTTTATATTGGTGGGAACACAAAAGGCTTCCAAATGACTTGGAGCTAGTACGTAGTTTCGTATGTAACTTGATGCGTACATTATCTTACATGTTTGTTTTTATTGTTGCCCGGCTGACATAGCTGTGACTTCTTCCATTAGGGCTGTCACTTTTTCTAAAAAAAAAAAAAAATCCAGTTCAAATGAATTTATAATGACCTTGTTTTAACACATTTGAATTCGTCCTCTGCTCGATTCTAAAGAGTATTTTTTAAAACAATCGCTTTTAAGACGGTAGCATTTGCATTTCGAGCAGGTAATTACAGTGAGAATTAAAAAGTGACCGCCCTACCATTAGCCACATTAGTGACAAATGCTTTTAGTTTGTTCTGACACGCATGCCTTAATGATGCAAAATGACTTTAGTAACCTTTAATAACTGATCCAATCTTATCCTCAATCATAATCATATTTTGCCTGTTTACGCATTCGTAGGTAATTTCTGATTTGTGCCAGATGGTACAGGGTCCCCACACCTTGGTTCACATCAAGTGGAAAGACTTTTCAAGGGCTTTCTGCGACCAATTCTCTCAAATAAAAGGGCAAAATTTTCTGACACAGCTTAAGATGGGAGAGCAACTCGGGAAGAGCTGCTTCTCCCTTGGCGTCCACTTTTATTGATTTGTAGCACACTCTTCGTGGACAAGTGATTGTCCTTGGGATCTTGGTCGAGTCAGTCTTTGTCATTTTCTTTAGTGAGACAGAGATCTTTTTTATTTTTATTTCCCAGGCAACACGTCACTTGCTTTCTCTTACCTAACGTTACTCGCTCATTGTTGTGAATGGAATCTCACGTCAATGGCAGAGAGAGAGAGACAGTGGACGGTGTCCACAAGACTGCTAGTATTTATGACTCCACGTTTGTTCCACATACATCAAGCAACGCAGGGCATGAAACAGTAGGTGGCGTCGTAACAAACGAGGGAGACCTTTACCTAAATATCAACTTAACTTCTTTCTTGCACAAAATTCAAGCATTTTCAATGACCCATGACTATTAAGGGCAATTTGCACGCATTCCTTTTTTTTTTCCGAATTTAAACAAACTTTCAAGGATTTCAAGGATCTGTGGAAACCCTGGCATGCTCAACTGCAACTAGTAGTGGTGCTCAAGTGGACCCTTTACTACTTTTTGTTGTCTCCGTTGATTCTTTACTCTGTTAAAGTTCAACATCAAGTAAGTGTGAATGATCAGTGCAGTAAAAACATGCACATATGCACTCACACTGTATGAAACATTTAGTTATCAACGTAATTTTAAGTGTTAATTCTGCTCATGTCCACCTTTCTCTCCCACCTTGTTACTATTTCTTTTTTACTTTTTTTTTTTTTTTTAATTTTACATTATTTTGTGCACCATAACAATACAGCAGACTACAGCCGATGATAAAATCAGAAATGGAATCACAGGAGTCTCAGCGTGATACCTTGCTACCACATTCATAATGGTGACCACTGCTGTGGATTAACCTCGGCACAGTCTCTGACGCCCAGACTTTCCTTGACAAAGTTGGAACAGTAATCACAAAGCAGTAGATGTTTTTCTTTACGTGTGGGAAACTGTATTTCAGTGCGGCCCGATCAGTACGCCGTCTCTTTGATGATATTGGTGGAGAGAGTGTGGTTGCTGGAGATGCTGATGGAGTGGCGAGTCAGAGGGTGGGGACGCCTCCTGGGCGCGTGTTGGCAGGGCATGCAGAAGTAGCGCAGCGTGGCAAAGAAGATCTGACGGTAGGTGGCCGACACCAGGTTGTAGAGGATGGGGTTGATGGCCGAGCTGACGTAGAACAGGACGTTGGTCACCATGTAGAAATAATGGTAGAAGTCAAACAAGTCCCTGTGGGGAAGCACAAGACAGGGGTCTTATTAAGCGTGGCCGTGCAGCTGTGGCTCAGTAGGTAAAGTTTGGTCCTCGGTTTCTTCAGTCTACACATTGATTTTGCCCTGCTGGGCAAGATTCTTGCTCCTAAAGTGGCTGTGATGGCATGTGACAGGAAAAAGAGCAGCATATACAATTAGAGCACTGTGTGAAATGATGAGCAAAAACAGTGCTATCTAGCAGGGATGTAAAAATAAACTTATATGTATCGGTACTCAACTGGAGTTTTATGTATAGAGCATGTTTGAACAATCAAGGTTGACCTAAAAGCTGTAAGTGGTGGTTGCTGCTCTGTTAACGGGGGAAGCTCATTTCAGGCCCAGTTATTTATACATATTGTATGGAACAATTGAAGCTGAGCTTCTACTGATTTTAACGTGCCATGCTGCTCCTGCAATGTCAGTTGATCTGTGATAAACAGCTGATTGTGAATGAACTAGCATTTAGTTGATCGCGTTTTAGTGAAACTGTAATGATGAAATGTAAATGCAGCAAATACATTTTTGACCTTTTGCTTCATGGCATTTTAGAGGAAGCGGAGCAGTGATTGCATTAAAAAGGCATTTCTACAGTAGTTGCATTGAATCGTTACAGCATTTTGTCGTGGACCTTGTTTTCTGTTTTGCGTCATGTGACCAAAGTTCTTTGGCAGCACATGCCTCTGTTAGGCACACAAACAGGGTTGACTCCAGAAATGAAGATTAAGATTAAGTCATTCCCATCTTGATCTCATGTAATCCGGACCACAGTAAATTCACTATTAGTTAACTAAGATGTGCTAAACAGCTGTTCTCATTTTATTGTAAATAATTTGCTGTATAATGACAGAATAAATCACATCTTGTTTTATTCCACTGGGCAGATGCACATTAAACTTTGTACTGAGAATTGACAGGCTTGAAAATGAAGTCGACCAAAAAAAGTGAGAGAGAATTATGTCTAGTGCATACTAAGAGCTGTTGAGAGTGTAGTCCACTGACAGTAATCTTCTTTTTAGATGTCATTGCTCATTTTAGGCCTCGTTGGTCCACTACCCAAGAAATAGTGACTTGGCATTAATGCCATCAACAAATCAAAGCAGAAGGGAGAAACAGTTCATGCGCTGGAAGCAAATACAGAGAGGCTGAAAAATAAAATGTCTTTACAACAGATCAAATCTTCAGCTTCCCAGAAACGACCCCATAAAATTCTCTGCATGAACAGCCTAAAAACCCCAGCAAACATTTAGTTTTAAACTATACAAATGTAAAAAAAATTTTTTATTGTAAAGGGATTATTATTATATTCCATTATGTAAAATGTTACCGTAAAACACTCTACAATACACCTGAGGAATAAAGCCTGTGGTTTCATCTGACTGACTGTCTGATTGTCTGTGTTTGTGATTGTTGTAACAGAAATAGACAAGAAATATTAAGCCTTACAGCCAGAAGACATTAAGGACGTGCTTATAAAGATTACTGGGACACAAGATTGAGAAGACGAGGAGGAAAGTGAGGCATTCATGCACGTGTTTGCCACATTTTAGACCAAATATTAGGCTTTTAATCATGTTCTTCTATGTATAGAGCCTTGAGGCAGCATCTGAATGAAATTATATTTGATTTTACGTTTCCGCGCGCATTGGACAAGGGTCTTGCAAGCAGCGATTTTTATTTAGAAATGCACCGACCTCCACAATGCTAGTTGCTAATACGGCCCCTTTCAGCTTATCAGTTTAAGTCAGTTTCTGGTTTAGCTTGCGGCTAGTTGTTATCACGTCAAACAGCATTCAGAGTCTTCCTTCCAATCCATTAACTGTAAAATATTAATTACGTTGAACTGACATCGGTCTCGTCAGTCCAACAAATGTACCGGCCTGGATTTTTCATGTTGTCTGATTTTTCTGCTTATTTCCAGGTTTAAGCTGAATGATGGCACGGTCTAGAAAGACAAAGCTGCAGGTGGTGGGGCTGAAGATGCTGAGAGATCCTGGTATTGACCAGCATGGACGGGATTAGAAATGAGCATATTTGAGGGACGGCTCAGGGTTAATGTTGGAAATAAAGTAAGAGAGTCAAGTTTTAGTGTTTTGGTCGTGTGCAAGGGAGGGACAGTGATTATACTGGACAAAGGATGTTGAGAATGGAGCTTCTGGCCAGGAGGAACGGAGGAAGACCACAGAGAAGGTCCATGGAAGTTGTTCAGGATTATCTGCATGTGTTAACTTGATTACTTTGATGAACAAAATTTGATTTAGCACCATTTCAGTGGGACTAATTAGTTTATGTATTTTAAAAGTCAGGTTTTAGTCACACTGATTTTTTTTTCCTGTTCTCAAAGGGCAAATAATGATGCTTTCAATCAATCTGTGCTTAAAATATTTACACAGCAGACACTGATCTCAGAGCAGCAACTTAATGTTTTTTGGCATGTAGGCATGATTACGTTTAAACTAAGCATCAGAATGGAGACCTTTTTTTTTAGAAACTGTTGATCTACAGGGACTCTTATACACAACCTTCGGTATTGTTCATAGAGAATTGTCAGGAGAGGAAAAAATATCCGGTGAGCAGCAGTTTTCTGGGCAAAAATGCCTTGATGATTCCTGGAGTCAGAGGAGAAAGAGAAAGCTCCGACTGTTTCCAGATGATAAGCGGCAACAGTGACTCATATAACCACAGGTTACAACCACGAAGAAGAAGACCTTGAACCTTGAAGCAGTTGGTCTCTGTTACGTCCCTGGCCTAGGGGAAACCAGGGGGGTGGTAACGTGTGTCTTCTAACTCCTCTCTCCAAAGAAAGCCAAAAGTCAAGTCAAAGTATACCAGTTTATTGACTTCGGAGAAGAGAAATGCCAAAATAATAAACAAAACTTCTGTAATGAACCTAATCTTACCTACTATAAAGAAAATAACATGCCCACACCATACTCACACACCCACACCACACTCACAAAAGAGGAGAGAATTACATATGATGGCAAAGCATGTGACCTAGGGTCATAACATCTCCAACAGGAAAAGACTCACAAATGCCTTGTGTACCTAATAAAGTGGATGGGGAGTATATAACACAGCAGAAAAAATTCAAACCAGCCAATAAATATAGGCAAAGGTAAAGGTTGGAAGTCATACCATATCAATGTCTTAACACACAGTGCAGATAATCCTCAGTATCATGTCATTCACTTGAATCTCGTGTATTGATCTGTTTTGCTTTCCCATTGGAGTCATTGGAGTGAGCAGAAAGTCAATGATGTGTGTGTCTGTCTGCATACAGAGACACCATTACAGACCAATGACAGCAGGACCGAAAGGTACAACAGGGATGACACTGAACATGACCTTTTCATTATATCTACTCAGGTAATTCTGTGGCCTGTGCTTTACGTAAGGGAGGATGACACATGAGCCCTAAGTGAGTGTTTGCACGGGCACAGTTTTGACATTTTCATTAAAATTCCACACGATGACAGGCAGCCTGTGGGCTACAGGTGCTGAATTTCCACAAGGGACGATTCGGTGTGAGCTCCTCGCACATCAGTCAGCCTCCACTTCGGAGGACTGCGATCACTACCCGACGTGTGACTGCAACCACTCATGGACTCTCTGTGCCCACATTATTTTTGAGGGATGTTCACATTTCCCCACAAAAGTCAATTTTCTTACTGCCGCCTCAAATTCAAATGTGCTGTTTTACCCGTGAGACACAAACTTAGCAAATGAGGCAGCAGCAAACTGATAAACATTCATTTTCTCTATGGACTTTGGTGGAGGGCAGTAAGCAGATAAAGCAGCAGACGCATTCTTAAGACTGTATGGCATAATTTTTAAATATAAATATAAACAAATGTTTGTTACATTGTCACACCGGACTCTCTCCATGTTCCTCAGTATATGTATGGATATTATGGCACACGGTTGCATGTCCACACTGCACACAGGAAGCGATTTGTGTAATGTTTAGACCAGAATTCCTACTAAAGGTATAAAAAGAGCCATTTTTGTCCCCTATCCAATCAAATTAAATTAATCTGGAGCTGCAAAACCCATAAAATGAAGATAACAACATGGATTTTTTTATTCAGATATATTTAAGGCCTATTCATCAAATAAAATTTTGTTGCATTTATGAAATTTAAGAACAGCAAAAAGAAAACTGTTAACATTTCACTAGTGTTTATATCTCACTCACTCTCACTCATTTTCTACTGCTTTATCCACTAGGGGTTGCGGGGGGCGCTGGTGCCTATCTCCAGCTAACATAGGGCGAGAGGCAGGGTACACCCTGGACAGGTTGCCAGTCCATCACAGGACCACATAGAGACAGACAACCATTCACTCTCACATTCATACCTATGGGCATTTTAGTGTCCAATTAACCTAGTCCCCAAATCTGCATGTTTTGGACTGTGGGAGGAAGCCGGAGTACCCAGTGAGAACCCACTCACCACGGGGAGAACATGCAAACTCCTGGGGTTTTGCATGTTCTCCCCGTGCAAACTGGGTTGTGAACCCGGGACCTCTTGCTGCAAAGGCAAGAGTGTGTTTATATCTAACCTTTTATAAAGTGGAGGAAAAAAAATACTCAAAATAAAACAAAGAATTGTGTTCACCTTGTCCCTCCATTGTTTGTGGGCAAATTAATGAAATAAAAGTAACCCACTTTGAAATAAACGAAGCAACGTTGTCTGAGTAGGTGGATCCAACGATGCGCACGACTCCGAATGGCTTCCCGTATTTCAAAGTTCATCAAGGTTTTCAGTATCACATTTGACCTAGAGATTGGATGTGATCCACTTTGAAAGAAGGAAAATGAAAATAAAATAACATTTTGCTTTTCAAAGCTACAAGGAGCCACTGCAGAGGCCGAAGAGCCACAGGTTGCAGAACCCTTGGTTCAGACGGACGGAGAAAACAGCAACACTGTGCTGCTAAAGTGAAGCATTTGTCTGAGTGAGTCAGAAGTGATATTTTCTTTACTTTACAGGGACTTTAATAATCACTTCAACATCAATATTCATGGCTTTCCAAACTTGTGCTGTCAGAAAAATAAAATCAATACCGCGACAGCCTACATCAGTGTTATGAGAACTCAAATGACAGAAAGCGTATATGGTAAATGTTACATTGACTTTTTACTTTGGTTGTGTCCATTCGACTAAAATATGAAGACGGGTTTTATGACCTCTACTCTGGGAGCAATCATGTTCTGTCTTTATATAGGCTGCAGTTTATGGCCCACTAGGAAGGGAAGTGATTAATCATTCATTTAATCCCCATTTGCAAATGGATTTTAAAGAGTGCATCAGTAGTTGGTTCATTCAGATCAATATACTGTATGCATCCCATCAGCCTTAAAGATGAAGACGCCTTAAATACAAGGGATGTGTGGTTTTCTTTAATTTATAAGGAAAAAAAAGAATGCAAGCTGGTCCCTCTCTGTTTCCAATGCACTTCAGTGCACAGAGCGTGTAGAATAAATAAGCAGCTTCAGTGCTCGTCAGCGTTTTCATGCTTGTCTGTCCTGTTTAACAACATTACCACTCAAGTCATGAGTTCTTGTCATGAGCGACACACACATAAATGTGCAACAAAGCTGCAGTAAGCAGGACCACGCTAAAGACACGTCACGTCACCCATCAGGATCTGAGCTCCTCTTTGAAGGCTCGACATGGGCAGTTTGACCGACTCAAGTGCAACGACGTCACCTGCAATCAGGCACGTACTGAATGATACTGTCCACTCACATGCCTGGCTTCTTGGTCTGTTTTGCTTTGAATGGGAACAAAATTTACAAAACCGACATCATGTTCCATTGAAGAAAACTTGAAATGAGAGCCTGAGACCATTAACTCATCAGGAAAATGTTAACTGACGTTATAAATCGGGTGAGAATAGAAGCCAATGTTTCCATCGACAATTTTTTTCCTACTTCAAGCTTTGCTTTTACCAGCAAACCACAAGACTAGATTCTCTTTTTATGTACAGTTTAATCAGCTTAACAAAAATCTTTAGACCTCATCTCACACAGGGACCATTTGGTTTATATCAAGACAGAAGGAGGCAACAGCAAAGCAAAGAGTATGACTGACAACACAAAGAAGTGTCCATTCAAAGTGTCAGAAGCAAATTCTGCCAGTCGTTGAACAGAATGACCGGACAAATGCTTTGTGTCTCCGCCCGCCCCGCGATGCTGCTGTATACACACAAACAATCCCTCAGTCGGGTCTGATAGTAGTGCCCGACAGAACGGATTTTCCAGGTAAAGGACGCGGCAAACTACACTGTTAACGAAGACCAAACAGAGGCAGAATAATCAAGCAAAGCAAAACAATTATACAGCCTGAACGTCATCAGGCTGTCTGAAGTAGTTACTGCAACGTCCAGTAGAGGGCACTGTGAGTGGAGCTTGGCCTTAAATCCACACTGAATGCCCTTCACAAAAATAAGCCACTAAGACAGTGATTGACAGTCACACCATGAACGTATGTGAAATGTGGTGTGAAGTATTTTGGGTTGTACGCCATAGACATTGTGGAGTAATTAAGTAATTTGCATCTCAAGCTTTAGCAGATCTGAATATCTTTACAGGAACAGAGTGTCATGTTTGTGTGAGCTTCAAGTGTTTATTTATTTTTATTTAATTTCTGTCACATGCGCTTCATTCGTTCACTTTCTAACAGTTTCTTTTTTAAGTCCTATTTTAACAGTTACTTGAAATGTTAATCTATTCTCCAGTGCAAAATTTCACTTGGTCACTGCTTTGTTCATCTATGACTGAAAGCTAAGGTCATCTCAGCTGAGCAGAAGACAAAATAAACACTGAAAAAAAAAAAAAACTCCAAATGTCTCAGACACAATATTCAGACACATTTGGCTGAGTGACCTTTTTTATCGCTGCTGAGCAACATAATATTCACTCTCACACCTGAAATGAACCAAAGCTGAAGAAGGTTGTCCTTCATTGTTTGCGGGGGACGCGGCTCACGGCGTCCTCGTGACAGTCACACTGAGTGGACTGGTCCCTGCGCGGCTTTAGACGCCCGTGGATGCAAACTGAGAGAATAATAGCAATGTTCTTCCTCACAGTTATGGATCCACTGCACACAGGAAGCACAAAAACACACTGTGAGACTGCAGACAAACAGCTGCTCACATTCCTTTTTTTAACAGCCAGTGCTGGGTGACAGACAGAAATACTAAAAATTCATTATTTATTATTTATTATAATTTAAGTAACACATCTTTTGCCCTCAGTAGTAACTCAAAACCTGGAGATCAAAATGCCAAAATACCATACAATGACTGCAAAAGTGTAATTCAATTGTAAAATAACAGTTTTAATTCCAGTTAATGTTATGTACAAGAGTGATAATACTTTATTACTGCATGTAAGTATCTTTGGGGAACATTTGTGCTTTGACATTTTATAGTTTTTATAGGTTCTACTAACATTGACTTTTACCCTTTTAGAGCTGGGTAATAATTCAATAACAATATATATCACAATTAAATTTACTTTACAACCAATATAACAAAACTTCAATATGCACTGTGACAAAACACATTTGTTGTCTGTTAAAAAAGTTTAAAACCACAAATTTTTTTTTTCAACTTTTAGCTTAATCTTGCATCTGACTTTTTTAAACATCACGTTAATCACTGATACTGACTGATTAAATATAGTAAGTGACCATAAAAAATCTACAGTGAAATTCCATTTGACGATGGAAGAAGTTGCAACAACAGCATCTGCTCTTTTGGGGTTACAGTACAACATGATAATAATATGGTAATAATTCAGTAATAGAGAAGCAATATTATGGTAGTAACATGTCATTTCTAAAGCTATTTCCAGCTTGGTAAAACACATTTTCCATTGTTATTACTAAGCTTTTACTTGGTCATATAGAGGGTATTACCATACTTAAGACTAGTACTATATTGTTAATGAAGTGTAATATTTGCATTTAAGTCATGAGTGGAGAGGAGGGAGATTTAAGGTGAGGTTTTAGAAAGGAGGGGGAGAAGGAGGAGGACAAAGGATTTTGTTGTAAAATTTGTACGGGTTTATTTTTCACATTTGCTGGAAAATCCTCACATTAACATGTACATTTTCTTAGATTAAATACGTTTTCATACTCCAGTACCTCATTCTTTCAGACTTCTACTAAAAAGTAATTTTCTGGTGATGTACTTCTTATGAAAAATATAAATATATATATATATAAAGCGCAAGATTGTAGTGCATAAATACACAGAGGCACATAAAAACTGACAAATAGAAGCTTTCATCTCATAATAGGCAGATGAGAAATGTGTCCCCTGCACAACGCTTCTCCTCCGTCAGTGATAAAGAGGAGAACGAAGCAAAGACTTAAATAAGAAGCATGAGCTGATCTTCACTGAGACACAAGCTGATTAGAACCAACGCTGCAGCATCACTTCACTCTTGCATGTCAAGCTAATAATGAGATGATTTTATCATTAGACTCATGTTTGAATCCTCACCAATGGAAACTATCACGATACTGTAAGTATCCTGCACAGCTCTTATAACTGTACATATTTATCAGGGATGAGTGTCGGACCAGTCAGTTTCGGTAGTGGTCTGGTACTGGTCAAAATCCCTGGATATTGGACAGATCCAAATTTAAAATCTGATACAACCAAAAAAAATCCTATGTATTGCATGCTTCACTATGCACAGACTGTAAAAATGTAAATAAAAATCAGCAAAAGCATTTTAGGAGAGTCATGTTTGGGCCGTTTATTTCTTCTCTGGAAGAATAATGTTTGCTACTCAGAGAATAATGTCTTTGAAGTGACTCAGCACAAACACATTGTTAACTTTAAGCTTTATAGTCCATAAAACAACTATATTGGAATAATATTGGTATCGGCAGATACTCAAGTTTGTGATATCGTTATCAGACACAAAAAAAGAGGTATGGTGCCATCAATTAGTCAGTCAGAAAAGTGCGAAAAATGTGGCTCTGAAAGTCAAAATTTTTCAGTTTACTGTTGAAAGAAGAGCAAAGAAACCAGAAAGTATGCAAATTTGAGGAGCCATAATCAAAGCACTTCATCAAGAAGAAAAGACTGATTAACTGATTATATGATAATTGTCATTCGATTTAGTACATGATTATTTATTCACAGAGTCTTGGATTATTGTAGGAGCTGATTTTTGATCACATCCACGTTTGACTTTATGTGGATTAAAGCTATGCATGTCTACAGAAACCAGGTTAAACTAAAAAACAAATAAATTACCCCACGCCCTCAAGTCGACTTTTCTTATTGAAACTTTGCCCCCAAAACTCTGTAAGTTGTTGCCTGTAGTGGTTTCATTACTGGTATTCATGTTGCATTGTTATCAAGCATATACTGTACATTATTATTATTATTAATATTAAGAGTATTAGTAGTACCTTAGTACTATACTTTCAAATATCTCTGCAAAGGGGTGTTCCAAGTGGGTGTAAATCCAAATCCAAACCCGATGTAGACAGGGTGTAAGTAAGCGCACAAAACCCAAAAATGACAGAGGAGGGAAAAAAGGAATCAAAAAATAACAGACTGAAGATTTTACCATGGCATTTGTAAACTCCTTCCCCTTTCATCTCCCTGAGCCGAGCTACTTAGGGATAATTGAGATCGTTCCCGTTTGTGCAGTGAATCCTCGCTGACTGTTCCTGCTACAGAGAAAATCATTGGCCTCCAAATCCTTTCCAATTCCTCCAGTCTGTCAGGATACTCTCAATCCTCTCCAAATGAAGGGTTTTAGTCAAAACTGTTGCTTACGCCTCTGAAGGAAACCGCATTGTTCTTCTTCCAAAACAATACAATGACCCTCTTTTTACAAAACGAGCCCACAGGATGAGGGTGGTTGCAGTTTTAGCAGTACTGCAGTAAAGAGCACACATTTATATCTTGTTGCCTTTGATTTTAATATATAGTTCACATGTATTTGAGGCACATTTCTCACCTGGAAGTGAAGGGCATGATGGTGGTGGTAGTAAAAAAAACAAAAAAAAGAAAGTGAGCCTAAATGAGATGTCCGCCAAGCAGCAGGAACCCTCACCAAGTGGAACCGAGTTACAAGAGGTGGTGGTTGAAATGTATTCCTACCAAATGGGACACTGATTCAAGAAAGTCAGCAGATGCAACATGTTTTATTATGTTTTTATGTTTTATTTATTTATTTATGTTTTTTAGGCTTAAACAAATCAAACAAAGGATTGTAATTAAATACTGAAATTGTTCATGATGTCCAAAAGTGTAGTAAACAAAGGCTTAGTTGAATTTGCCTTTGTTTACTACACCTTTGGGTACCATGATCTGGATGACTGAGAATCTTCACAGACATGCACATGATGTGATAAAGACTGGTGTATCCACTGCTTCTCTGGTCAAACACCAGCTACTGCACTTACGCAAATTTTGCCATTAGCCTTCTTACTCCACTCTTGCGTCGCTGTTATAAACTCTCATCACCTTTTGTCTCATCACCCTCTTGTCCAACCAGCGAGAGGCTCTTTGGTCCAGACTCCTCCCCCTTTTATAAACACCGGAGTTGTCACTTCTTTCTTGCTCTCCACTCTCCCTCACTCAGCTCTCAGCCCACCTCTTGGCATTTTTTCAAATCAGGCAGTGGATGGAGTTAAGCTTCCGAGGAGGCGGTTTAGAATGCAGCGACACAGTCGAGGAATGCAACATGTTTTAGTGCCGAAAGTGTAAATGTGGAGTCTTTGGCGCTTGGTTTGAGGAATCAGCTTCACTTACGTTTGAACCATCTCTTTGTCTGGTTGAGTGAATGTATGAGCACTGTTGCCGCCATTTCAGTTCACGTTTTTACATCTTTCATGGTGAGATGAAGACAGAAAGAGAGGAGGAGAGAGGCTTTCACAACAATTACATGTATTTTCTCAAATGGTGTCTGACACACAGAGTAAAGAGGGTGAGCAAGACAGAAAGAGAGAGAGAGGATGGGAATGTTAAATGAAGGCAATCTAATCAGTAAGATGCATCTGTCCTCCTCTTTGTCAGATGATCTTAACTGATGACCCTCTGAATGATCCCTGAAGCCAATATTTGCGTGTGTGTGTGCACACAGTTGGCACATTATGTGTTTGAATATGAGTCATCTACAGTACATGAAGGTCTCTCTCTCTGTGTGTGTGTGTGAGCATATGTGGCCTGGCTGTGAGTGCTTCTGCGCAGACAGTGAGTAAGTGAGTGAGCAAACTCGACTCATGGAGGTTCCATCAGATGAGAGGGTGAGAAGAATCGTTACTCACTCAGACCAGTCGGAGACGTAGCAGAACATGAGGCGGCGAGCGTGATAGGGCAGCCAGCAGACCACGAAGGCAACTACCACCACTCCTGCACACGAGTAAACAAAGACAGACCATCAGAAACACAGAATGAATATACTGTACCAATTGGACTGGGGCATAATTAATTAATTTGATCTTTAAAAAGCCACTGGATACAGTTTAAGTCCTTCTAAATCCTGGTTTATACTTTAATACTCAACACTTCTGATATTTGTTGTTTGATAAAAACCTATGCTTTATGCTTTTGAGTTGTCTCCATGGTAACCAGCTACACACTATCCTCCAGACGATTGCTCCTGATCAGCATGTCCTTTGGTTTGCTGTTTGATAATGGATGACATTATTGACGTACTGTAACTGCGGAGGAGGAGATTTTGTATTTACTCTCAGAGAGGAGACAAGGGAAGAGCAAACAAGTGAGAGGAGACTTTGGTCCAATATTTGAGGATCACTTGTCTACATGAGGACAGTGCCAATCAATCACACTGTCCAACAAAATATCACAGTGTTGTCAACATATAAACACTTCACAGCAGGTACATGATGGGAGGAAAGAGTCAAGCAACAATGTTTGCTGTCCATTTCTGCTGCTCGTCAAGTTTTAAAGTGTCTCTCGGAGTAAGAATCAGGCTCAAGGCTCCTTTCAGAGTCCTTATTGTACATAGCACTGGGATACTTTCTGGAAGTGAGGCATTGCAAAAAGACTTTTTGCAAGGACAAGACAAAATGTGATGTAGCGCCATGAAAAAATGTGTTTCTCCACCAATAAATGACAGTAAGTCTGAGCCTGGAGTGATGCTGGAGCAGAAGAAGAGGGACAATATGTTTGCACTGAGCCACAAAAGGATCATTTCAAAACATTTTATGAAAACAGGGTACTTAAATGTACCCTAGGTCATACATAATAATATTCAAAACTATATAATAATAATAATAATAACACATATTATATAAGAATATCCAGATGAAAAGCTTCTTTTTGCATACACTTTTCATTTGGTTCTCAACTTCTGCTCCATGATTTCATGTCTGTTTTGAAGCCAGACTTTAATAAAGTTGAGGTAAAAACAGCAAAACAGCACATGACGTATGAACAAATGTGGTGGAAACATTGAAAGATGACTGAGAATTGATTTCTCAGAATAATGAAACTAATCATGGAAAAATACAGCTGTTTCGGCAAATAGGATAATCCTTCATTAGCCCCAAAGTGGGGATATTTATGGTGTTATAGAAGCAAAGACAGTAAAGTTAAAAAGGTAATTAATAATGCATTTTCAAATATAGATCTATATCCAAAATGAGAAGTAGGAAAGGTAACAACAATATAGTTTAAAGGAGAAAAAGCTACCAAATAGCAAGAGGCATCTAAAAGGAGTATATATTATTATAATTATTCTTTGGGAAATACAGACGTTATCTTTCTAATTGGATTCACACACACAGTAAAGCAGTCTCGCACTGTAACACTAAAACAGTCTATTAACTCATGTTAAATAGACTCTAGTGTTAAACAATAATTGGGTTAAATTAAACACAAATGAAGTTTGTATCTTGTCTTAATTAGCACCAGTGTTAAATTAACACTTTTACATTTGTCACTGTTACTTTAATACAGAAAGACTGAGACAAAGTGGAGTGAAATACTGTGTCCATCCGCTGACAAAATGATTATACTGGAATAATAGTTTTAATTAAAATAAAATATGTTCATAACAAATACATGGTGCATTGCATGCAATTACATACTAAACATTTAAAGCAGCATAATAAAATCACAGCGTTAATGGTGAAAGTAATTCAACAAATGAGTGACAATGCTACTTTTAGGTGATTAAAAATTACATATTCTTTAATAAAAATTTGAGAAAGGGTGCCTAAGCCAACTTTCAGTCCAAAGTCTGAGAAATATTTATGAGAGTCATTATCTGTGGACCTCAGGTTATATCAGGAACACACAGGATTAGCAGCTAAGTGTCAGGCCACAAAGAGCTGCAAACCTATAGGGACAATAGACTCTGTCCTAACTGTGAGTGTAGTGAAGTGCAGCTGAAGCCAGACTGTTGGAAAAACTCCCGTAATAATAAATCATGCACCATGTGCAGATGATGTAATGACTTTTGGCTGATTTGTGAACACTGGGCAGGGACATGAGTAGCTCTGCTGTGATCTTAATTTGACAAGAAAGACAAACTTTATTTTCGACGTCTTTTAAAAGTATGTTTTTAGACAAGTGGTTTCACTTTAGTTTCTGAGCCAGGACTATTAAGTATATGAGATCTGGAAGTGAGAAGCAGGAGACTCTCTGGTGAAGCACATTTGGTGAAAGATCTCTGCATCGATAAGTTCAAATGGGTTTATTTGTCACTTTGAGGTTTGACCAAAGTGAAACAAACTCAAATAAAATGATACATTTCTCCAGAGATTTTGGTTTGGGAGAGTGGTTGGCTCACAAACTTAAGTTTCCTGTAGGAAAAGGCCGTCTAACAGTGCGTTTCTGCTGGCAGCATGTTTTTAGTAAGAACCAGCATCCTTGTCCCAGAGTGGTTCAGCATGGGCTATGTGCATTTGTTTTCAACGGAGCCGTGTCCGTGTCCGTGTCCATGCCGGTGAGCATTTGTTGTGCATGACTCCACATTCCCACCTTTCAAAAAAGGCCGTTCTGATGTTTACTCATGTGAGGGCCCTTGTACGATCAGACAGTCCTTTTCTCTTCCTCGCTTCCTCCAACAGCAGATTTCTCTGCTTCTTTTTCACCAGCTCTGCCATGTTAAATGTCTACAATAATGCTATCACTGCCTTGATCTTAAAGTGGGTACTTAATAGTGCCATGAAGCAATTCGTGTTTCTTGCAAGACCTCCTGATTCTGAGGACTCCAGGTCAGTGGCCCTGATCTTGCAAGGCTGGTTTTTTGCTAAAAGACAGTAGGGGGCAGTAGAGACAGAGCCCAGTCTCTCAGCAACAAGACATTTAATCATCATAATGACTCTGAAGCTGTGAAATTAGGGTAAAGCATTTCTTAACGGCGTAAACATGATACAAAGTGGATTTTAATTACAAAGCTCAGTTTCCAGCGTAAACATGATACAAAGTGGATTTTAATTACAAAGCTCAGTTTCCAGTTGGAAAAAAAATGTTACATAATGTGTAAAATAGATGTAATGTAGATTTAAGAAGACCAAACCTTTGGGTTGGCCATTGGTTAAGGGTTTAAATCTGTATTTCACTAAGAACACACATCTTTGTCTTGGGCTGGCTCCCAGTGCGGAGGGTGCACAGGTGGAACACTTAGTGTCAGTACCTCATTGTACAACACTTCAAAAAACCTAGAGTATCCCATGAAATGTTGGGGTAAATAGGGATCATGATGTATTTCATGAGTAGCTGGTTCAAACCAAATAAATGAGGCTGGAATTAAAAAGGTATCTGGTATGGTCTGTGGACAATTACAATGACAAAAACAAAGAGGGACGTTAAAGTAAAGGAGTTTGTTTCCTATTTAATGTTGCTCTTACACACTGCATTTTCAGTGGGTATGTACTACATTCAATGAACCATAGCTGCAGTAGAGATACAGCAGTTACTATCAGGATTGTTGATGATGAAGTCAATGTGAGGACAGAGACGAGGCCACGAAGACGTTCACCTTGAAAAGCAACAACAAAGATGAGAAGAAAGGATCACAGAGGATGTTGAAAACTGTAAAGTGTTTTGTTTTGTAAATGGTTGTTTTTTTTTTAGTGCTCTTGTTCTGTCTTGTCCTCTGTTGTAATATTGAATATATAACTAATATTGACAATTATGAATAAAAGTAAAAGTAATAACACAAAAAGAAAAGGAAAAGTAAGGTAATTTAAATCCAATCAACATGATCATATGGTAAGCAACTGTTCATTTGTGTTCTATCACTGACCTGTGAAGTTTTAAATCTAAACTAAAAACACTTATTTTAAATGGTGTTTAACATCGAGTCACATGGTGACACCTTTTTATTATTCATTTTCTCATTTTATTGATTCTTATTTATTATGTAGTTTGTTCCTGTTATTTTGGGGTGAGTGGGGAACAAGACATGGCTCTAAACTATACATTCACCAACAGACTGTCTGCCAAATAGTGAGCTGTTCTATACACCTTATTTTATATATATATAAAATAAGGTCTATATATAGAAGAATGACACATCTGAGACATTTCCAGTTTTACGCAGCAATAGGTTTAAGTGGTTAAAGTGAGAGACTTTAAAGTGCCTTACAAATTACTTTTTCCTCCGAGAAACAAGGAAATGCACTGTGGCTGAAAGCCTTAAATTTGAAGAAGGCACCAAAGTGTCCATATGCCTGTTCATACATCCACAAAGAGACTGACTGTTCTACAAATCCAACAATAGACGTACTGCCAAATAATGAGCTGTTCTTTACATCAACCAACAGGCTAACTGCCAAATAATGAGCTGTTCTCTAGAAATCCAGCAACAGACGTACTGCCAAATAATGGGCTGCTCTTTACATCAACCAAACAGGCTAACTGCCAAATAATGAGCTGTTCTTTACATCAACCAACAGGCTAACTGCCAAATAATGAGCTGTTCTCTACAAATCAAACATCAGACGTACTGCCAAATAATGAGCTGTTCTGTAAATCCACTAGATGAGTGACTGCTAAATAGTGGGATAGAGGAAACAAATAGAGAAAGTGCTGCATATTAACAGAATTCATACTCTTAGTTAGTTTGGCATTCAAAAATAAGGTCTAAAAAAAAGCACAGGTTGGTTCAAATGCATCCTAATGTGAACTTACTTCACAGGTAGTGAGATAAACGCATCATCAGGTGGCTCAGGTGTTTACTGCAGACACAAATCAGCAAATGTATTTACTGATCTTCTCTCCAAAACATCTGTAAGGATCCAGTCTCCGTCTCTGAAAATGACTGATCTCGAGAATTACTTCACTGGATGGGGGTTATGTTGATAACAGGATGGAGGAATGACATGCTCTATGCAATTGTACAGGTCAACTACAGTCATAAAAGGTTTCGACTGCAGGCAGCTGCAAACTGGGAGCAATATTTCTTTATTGCCTCCCTTAAACCACTGTGACCAGGGAAGTCTGATTTGTTTGAATTCACAGTGGATGTCTGCCTTCATGACAGCATTTCTCATTAAATTAGAAACAATCTATATGCCAAAAAAAAAATCTATATGCCAGAAAACAACACGCAACATGTATAAGTGGAGCATGTGACCCTTGTCTCAAGAGCTATAAATAGCAACCCTTTTCCAACATGGCAGCCTGAGCTGTTTTAGCTGAGAGTGCCACAAATCGATGGCGACTTAAAGCAGCCGTGCAGTGTCTTTGACAAGATTTATTCAGGCACTCCCCCTTTGCTTGTTCTTGTCCTCCTTTTCATTTGTGTCTCCTGCATCACAGGACTGTAGTTTAACTGGACTTGTCACTTCTTTCCATACAGTGCATGTGTTTCCTGTGGCTGAACCAGATCGGAGTGGCCTTGAGAAGAATGGACACAAAGCTCAAATGAACCTGAGAAGTGGTATCTTCTCTTTTATTTTAGCACCTCTGGTCTTATGTTATAATAATAACAATAATAACAATAATAATTCATTGACTTTACTATTCTTCATGTAGAAACTTTGAATAAACAGGACTAAAATCCAATTTACAGAAAAGCAGCACTTAAGTTGTACAATATATAAGTGTATGAATCAGTGACTCCTGCTGTCTTCCCTGGAGTTGATCTTTTTTGTGGTGAGTGTTTAAAACTAAATCAACTCTCACTGCCAACTTAATTACTCCAAATTATCTGCTGAGTTAGAAAAAAAGAAACTTCCTCATTCTTCTTCAAATAAGTTAAGACAGGCTGAACACTTACAGATGCAGTGTGGCTCTCCACACTTCCTACTTCCTAATCCCATTTTGAAGACCCAAATCACATTTTGAAGCTCTTGGACGCAGATCGAACTTTCCCTTCATTCTCATCTTTATTCTTTCCCCTGTCACTTAATCTGTCTGGATTCTGATCCAAAGTCCGCTCTTGATAATTCTTCAGCACAGACGTTCAAAGCCTCCCATCGCAGATCAAACTCCTTCATCTTCAAAGAAAACTCTCTCTTGCTTCATATTCTTACACATAGACCAGAAAAAGCTAAACTGCCTCAATGGCAAAGAAAATGTGTTTTTTTAGGTTGTTTAGGAGTCAGCAATCAGCCATGCAGAAAAAAGATTTTTTACTTTTCCAGTGCTGTAGTATTGAATTTAAAAATCATCAAAATCACCTGATCTGTTTCGTGGCCACAGCCTTGAAACAACCTACAAGCAAATACCAGAAAGATATCAATGAAAACATGGAATTCCTAGAAATCAAAACGTGTTACTGCTGAATTGTCAATTGTAATCTTTGGAACTGTGCAAAATGTAGGAGAACAAGGCGGTGATGGTATTTAACCAAATGTTCCATGTGATTCTTATGGATGCGGAGTTAAATATACGAACTCGTGATCTACCTGCCACTCATTTTCATACAAGATGATGTAACAATATAAACAAGAGACAAAAATGTCTTTAATTGTCTGTCCTTTAGGACAGACATGGGATTCTAATGAATCCTCCCTCTTCTTGTCTCTTGAAGCTCTGTAGTGGCTCAGTAAGTGGCAGTGAGTGCAGCTCAGGTGTGTAATAAGTGGCTGTGAGTGCAGCTCAGGTATTCTTCAGACACGTCTCCACGTCTCTGAGAAACACTGTCAGCCTAAGACCTATTATTATCTGTTCTGTGGAAAACATTAAGACCGTGTCATCAAATCATTTTAATGATAACACCAGTATAAATAGTTACATGACTATAAAAGTGGCATGTTAAGATATGAATCACACAGCTACTGTACATGTTGGTACCATGAAGCATGATAATAAAAAGGATGGCTGGAAGTCAGTCAGACCAGTTTACCGGGACACAGGAGCCACTGGTCTGCTGCTGCTTAGTGTGGTACACTTGTGATATTAAAGTTAATCTGAACAAAGGATTCCAAACACAGTATACACAAAGAATCATGACTGAGCTTGGAGATGGATGGAGGCAGCGCTGGACCATCACCTTGTGTGACTCTTTTGTGGGCGGTCAGCTACTCAAAAGTCAATTAGCGGCCGTCTAAGTGAGAGATAAAGTGGCAAATATTTTGTTTTACTGTTACAGAATTAATGGAGGCTTAAATTAATTGAAGGGTATTATTTTTGAAGGGTAACAAACAGTAAACAAATGAGGTGAGTCAATTTAAAAGGAACAATTCGCTTCTGCAAACACACATTAACGTCACCAGCTGGTGCTGATCCCACTTTGTGGTAGCAGATGCAAACTAATTCATCATCATCTCACTGAACAAGAACTGGAATGCACTTTTTTTTGCAACATTTTGCTTCCTGTGAACTTTGGTAAAATCATCGTGATGGACATCATATCATTCTTTTTTAGGTTTTATTGACAACCACCATTGGATTTACTTCTGTGGATTATTAACTGAACTATCAACACAGGTGGAGGTGGATGACGATGGAGTCAGCATGATTGATCAGTGGGTAAAGGGAGCGCGAGTGTGTGACAACCAAGTGACTTATTGGGACCAGCTGACAATGACAAATTGCAAAGGCATAGCTGAGGATGGAGGTGATGATGATGTAGTAACCAATTGATAAATGAGGGCCCCGTTTGCATCTGGCGTGTTGATGGATTATAGAGGTGAATTGCACACACACACACACACACACAGGGAAAACAGAAACTTACTAAAAACATCTATTGGAAACATTTACTCTGAAGCCAGAGGGATGATCTTCTCTTAATGGCTTCATATAGTCTCCTGAAGACTGGGATCAGGGTTAGGGTTCATCCCATATTAATGTATAGGTATACAATTGGCTGACAAAAAAAGGCAAATTGTGCACAAATCCATATTGTTTTGGGGAACAAATCCCTAAAGAACCCAAACTCTGTGAGCCTGACAGAAGTGAGTCAGTGCAACCTGCATCTGCAGTAATGACGGTGCTGCTGGATGGCAAAACACACAAACTGGTCACTGGCTTTGTCAGTACTTATAGGAGGAGCCCGAATGAGAAACAGGTGAAAACAACGAGCAACAGGTGTGAGTCAATCAAAGTGGTGGGATAAAGACAAACAGAAAGTAAAAGAAGACACGATGATAGAAGGCTATGAAATAAAACCGAAAACAAACTACACAAGCAGATATGCTACACAATAAGGCAAACGAATGCAATATTAAAACTGATGCAACTAATATTAAAACTGAAATATTACTGAAATACAAAGTAAACTACAGCAAAATTGCCAAAGAGTCCAAATGGAAATGTGTCCCACGGGATTAAAATTAAAAAGTTAAATTGATCTGATGTGTATAACGTTATATACGGGTGTATGTAGTCAGTGGGAGTAATGCATTGACTCTGGACTTGTTACCCTTCAAGAGGAAAAGGAAGAAATGTCATTGTGTATTTATATACTTTACAACAGGCCTATTCAATTACTTCTGTAGAAGGGGACATTTAATGAATATCATAACAATGTAGCCAGTGTTTGATAGACTTCATAATTGATATAAAAATGTACAGAAAAAACAATGCATCCTTCTAACAGCTTAGCCTAAAAGGAGACTTACTCTAACCTTAACCAAGTACTAGTACTAGTACCCTAACCCTAACCCTAACCTTAACCTCAGCCTAACTTTAAAACATGTCTTCACCTTAAAATGCAATTCACATTATGGCGACTTAATTTTTGTCCCCATAAGGAAGACAAGTCCCCATACTGTGACTGCGGAAACAGATTTAGGTCCCCACAACATAAGGAATATCAGGTACACACACACGGCTGATTAATCAGTGAAACAAGGAGAAAGTTTTCATCTTCTTCACTACAGCATACTGCAGTGTGGCTACGCAGTGTGTTGCATTCATGGTCTGCATTATTGTGGGAATTTCTAAAAAGCTTCGGAAATGTGAATTTGCCAGGTTTTTCTCTGCATTTCTGGAGGGACCACAGGTGTGACCACTGTATGTTAACATTTGTGGCATACTGCCAGCTTTAATTATAGCAGGAGGTTATAGTGCTTGAGAGTGATTATTGGTTGGACGGTTAAACAAAGCAACAGGTGGACAGAGACAGTATAATTATGACGACAAGAAAAGACTTTGAATTTGCACCTGCAGAATTTGCTATCCCGGCACACACAGAGTCATACATAGAAAGAGGAGATGCAATGAAATTACAGAGACAGAAACATTGTAAGTGGTGAATGGAAAAAGGTAAAAGGGTGAAGTTAATCTGTACTCTATTCTGGTCAATCTCTCACTCCACTTGAATGGATATAAAATATCCATTCATTAGAGTCTGTGTCTGTGTGATGAAGACGGTACTTATAGTCAGAGCAGGGATCAGAAATCATTACAAAATGATAATTGCCTTACATTATCAAACAACAAATTGTCACAAAACTGCAACAGCAACTGCTGGAAGTGCAACTACTTCCAGCCAAACTGGATTCATCTGGTCACCACAACCTTGTTAATCCAATTAAACTTTCAACTACGGAGCAGACCTCCACCAAGCATTGAGAAAGAGTCCTTCAAAAAAATTCCTGGATCCAGAAGGCCGGATCACCACGAAACTCTAAACATCTGTTGCTTGTCCCATTACACACCCTTCCTGAAAATGTCATCAAAATCCGTCCATAACTTTTTGAGTTGGTTTGCTAACAGACAGACAGACAAAAACAAACACTGGCAAAATAACTTCCTTGTCATGAATTGCAGTACCATTAAATTGCCACAAGGTGACATAAATGAATGTAGTGCTGCATGTGTGTCATGTTATCAGGCTTTGAAGCGAGTGCTTTGACATATAATGATAAAAACAAAATCCGTCCATAACCTTTGGAGTTATTTTGCTGACAGACAGACAGACCAACACTGGCGAAAACATAACCTCCTTGGTGGAGGTAATTAAATCTGTGATATGATGACGCAGGTCAGGCCAATTAGACATAAATCATTTTAAAAGCAAGGTTGGCTTTATTTCAAATACCAAAGGCACCTTTTACAGTTGCCTGTTGTAAATGCTTCTTTTCTTTCATCTTAATTTCAAACATCTTTTTGTCCCTCGTAATATTATAACATTCTAACTAGACTGAGCTGCTTTGCTCCACTTGATTTTATTCATTATTGCTATTCTTTGATTGGATTTGAGACGAGGATGATTTAAACAATGGCGTCTTTAATTTTTGGATCAACGTGTCCAAAAATTAATGACTGAATATATGTTGTTTGTATTGTGCGGAGAATGAAATCACAAAGTCCAGAAAGAAAGCAGGGTTCACGACAAAGGCTTTATTGAGAACACAGTGTTTGGATCTGGTGTGATTTCGACCAGAGGACCCAGACTTTATCTAGGCTTTGTGTCCTTAATTAGGCTTCATAGCATGGAATATGTTTGCAGGCTCTTCCTCCGTTTGCACTTGGTATTCTGCCAGCCTTGCACATTCAGAAGAAAGACATTTTGTGCTATCATCGACAATAGTCTACATCCTTATTCTAAATTAAGATGGAAAATTGCTTTATTCTAACATTCCTTGATTTTAACATTCTTTAATTGAGGCTGATGGTAAATTTTGGTGTGACAGTGGCATAAACACTAAGAAAAAGAAAAGACCTGACATTGAACTAAAAGGAGCAGAGTGTGTGTGAGTAAAGTTTTTAACGGTAAAAAGAAAACGGTTAAAAAAGTATCGTATTTGTTAGCTTGTGAATACAATGATCATCAGCTGCAGCTCATACATCATCCACACTTGATTTGCCAATACATCACTAACTAGATAATGATGATGAATGCAGTGGTTTCAGTTATTTTCTACATCAGAATGAGAGTGAAGTGTGAAGCATTGACAGCTTAATGGATTTGACTTATAAAAGTCCTGAAATCTTGTGTGTGTGTGTGTGTGTGTGTGTGCAGCTGCTCTGTCACTGGAACTGAAGAAAAGTGGAGGAGATTGATTTGTATTGAAACGTTAATATTTTTTTAGTCCCACTCCCCTTACTGTTGCTATGTCTGTCAAACTTTCTGCACCCACATGGTGCTCTCCCCCTCTAAATGGACTCCCTAGAATCTATCTATCTATCTATCTATCTATCTATCTATCTATCTATCTATCTATCTATCTATCTATCTATCTATCTATCTATCTATCTATCACAGAAGCAGACAGAACAATCTACAATTTGAATTTCAGGATATCAAACGGACCAATCAACAAAATCACAATCAAAGTAAGAAAAAAAAATAAAGATGGGTAAAAGTGAACCACTGCACCTGACGATTTAAAAAAAGAAGACATTAAGGACCTACACTCGGTCGGACGGAGAAAATAATTCATGTAAACACGTAACAGCTTGACACGAATGTTTCATCATGTGATTACATAGTGATCCTAACTTTACCAAACAATCCGAATCCATTTCCAAGCTACGACTTCTGTCTCTGAACCTCATGATACGACGACGTATAGGACAACCACGATCAGAGAAATCACCATGAGTGCTCTGCGCTGAACAACCCAGAATCATGCTGTGTACTTTGGGTTTTAGTCGATTCACAGCTGCTCTTGGTGTGTGCGTGTGTGTGTGTTTATGTGTGTTAATGCTTACGGAGAACCAGAACTCCATGGCGAAGTGACTGAGCACGGTTGGGCTCCACTGTGACGTTGAGCGTGGTGGGATTTCCTCCGACGATGCAAACTCGATTGTCTTGCTCTGCCTCACGGAACATCCGCATCAGCTGATTGGCTATGACCCCGTTCAGCACAGATATGGCAACCATGGGAACCACGAAGGACAGAAATGCATTCACCTGTTCATGGAGGAGAGACAGAAGTGACAATTTAATTTAGTCAGGATTTTTATCTCAAAGTTCTCTCTCTAATGCTACAAAAGTAAATCAAAGTTAAGAAGCAAATTAAAATGAAGTATCGAATTGCTTTGAAGTGAATTTATAAAAAGAGGCACAGTATGTGTCTGGGGTAAACAGCTGGTGGTCCTACTTCTCTCTAATGTTTATGTCTCCCTCATTGTTTTGCCTCTGCAGGGTGTTTGATTTGTCACTGTTATTACTGTTTATTTCCTGTTATTTCCACTGCACTCTATTTACGTGAATGTGTGCCACAAAACAGGTCGATGGAAATGCACTGGCAGAAATTCCTAATGTGGACAACAGGTGATGATCAGCGCTACAGCAAGTGATTGTCGTCAGTGTCTTGATTGTTTCATTTTCCACGGCCTCAGCTGAGAGAATGAGGTCAAAGTTCTTGTCCAACTACAAGCCACATTCTCAAAGACTTTTAGGACTCTATGATGAAGTAAAGTTTCAAAGTCTTTACTGAAAGACTGACTTTAATTAAAAATCGATTCAGATAATTAACTCCTCTTCTCTTATTTCAATGTTCACATATTAATGTGACCACTGTATTTCAACTTCTCTTATATTAAAGGTCCAGCGTGGAAGATATTTTAATATAATAGAAATTGAACATTAAATAATTCCACTTTTTTCATTAACCAAGAATGAGCCTTTTGTGTTTTGATGCTAACTAAAGGCTACACGGGTTCTCCAACACACACAGAAGGGAAGAGAAGGATGAGGTGAGGGATATTCAGCTACAACTCGCAATAAATTAATAAAAAAAGTTATCAAATTTCACACACTGGGCCTTTAAAACCATAAACCATCTCAAGCATATCAAAAGAGACGGCTAATAAACTGTCAGACCATAGCCAGAGGTGTATTTCATGAACATGGTCACATAAAATGGAGGTGAAGGGGTTGGTGGGAAAACCTTACAGCACTTATTTATCCTGAAAGTTAAATAAACCGCTTAATTCAATGAAAGTGGAAATCAGGAATTGAAGCTCTAGGATAAAAAAAAAAAAACGTTTATGCTTCTGTAAAGTGGGTCACGTTAGATAGGGAACTGGAGGCAGGTTGAAATGCATTGAATAATCTAATAATTTCAAATTAAATCTACGTCTATGTTGTCATCTCAAAAACAATGCTAATTACATGCAAATATTAAAAATCTAACTATTATGAGCGCAAAAAAAAGGGACGTGATGAATTGGTAAATCCTTTAGAAACTGTCAGAGGATTAAAACAGGAAAAATCTGAAGCAGGATTGGACGAAGAGATGGAGAGACGAGATTGATGAGCTGCGTGACAGCTGAAGGAACAACGGGGGGAAAGTTAGTAGTGCAAGGAAAGCAAATTGAGGTCGTCAATTTTTATTCTTTTAAGGGTAAAAACTTTTTGCAACCAAGATAAGTCCTACTTTCATGAAAATAATTTAGCCCACATGACGACACAAGGGATATTTTGACATGGCACTCTTTTGTTCTTTTGTAATTACATTTTATAAGTGGCAAAATTTGATCAAAGGAACGGTGCAGCAATCATTTCCTTCACACTGCTGATAGAACGAAACAAAGAGGGAACAGAAAGTGAGGAGTGAAGATTAATGAAGAGGGAACACGAGAGTGAGATCAGAAAAGAGGGGAAAAAATATGATATGTTGTAAGAAATTGTTGCCAGAAATGAGTTATGACAGATGACTTTCAGTTTACAGGGCGACAGATGCGGGTCCATCTGTGGCTGAAGCTGATGCAGACTTTTAGAAATCAGGGCAGTTGATGGACAATAATTGATATCAATTTCTTTTGACCTAATTTTCTTTTCTTCCATCTGATAAAATATATCTGTTTAATAGTAACAAATACTGCAAAAAAATACTGAAAATTGACTATAGGCATGGTTACTTCTTGGTTTTCAACCAACTATTACTGGTAAGCTGTCAGTCAACGATGCCGAAATGTTCTACCGTTGGTGTCTGTGGAAGTTACCAAGACTATTTAGTGACGGATTTAGCAGAGGCTTTTCTTCATGTTAGGCCATGTTGAATCTTTCAGGGCTACGTAAGACAAATGTAAATGTTTTTGATCAATTTTTGGAGGTTATAATCGCGACTGTTACCTTAAAAAGTCCAACTGATCAAAGGTTAAGAAGTTAATGACTCTCTGTTCATAATGTCTAGTGATTCTATTTGGTGAGAAATTATTAACTTTAAGAGGGTACATGGCCGGAGGTCAAATGTCTGAAGGGCTACGGGACTGCGAAAGGTTTGGGAACCACTGATATAACCTACTGAATAACACCAATGCTCAGTCTTTCCAATCTACATTTTAATTTTAAATAAAAATATTTGTGTGGATGTTTGCTTGCTGCAAGACTTCTTACATTTGTTAACATCAGTTTCTCCTAACAGCATCTACTACACACACACGCAGCTCTGCTGGATAATCACGAATGAAAAATGTTAATGGCTTTAATGAACAGCCTGGATGACTTCAGAGGGTCCCCTGCCTCCAAGTCACTGACGACTAATTACAGTTGAAGTACAGCAGAGAGAAAAGCAACAAAGGCAAACACCAGCTTAACAGTTTATAGTCGAAAGGAATGTTAAAAAACAAAAAAAAAATATGAAAAGCAGCCAAAAAAGTGGCAAAGTTCGATGCTGATAATTGGGACAGAAATGAAGATATTAGTGATGGTTGACTGGAGGAGGAAAGGGCGACACAGTGGGAATATAACAAAAAGTTATAACTCCAGATATGGTTTTGAAGGTGTTAGGTCAAAAAAACCCCTTAAAATTAAAATGTTCTAGGCCTTCACACGTTGAATTACAACGTGTTTCCCTCAGTGACCTCTGTCAGAGCTCTGGCTGCTCTACAGCAATGGAACTGACGGCTCATGCTTCTCCTTTATCTCCTTTTGGAGAATCACAGTTGGCTGTTTGTGGGACGTCGAGTCTAACGGGGGAGAAAAATCTAATCTGTCTTGTTTGTGGACACAGATCTGTATCTGTGTTTGTTCTATACTACCGCGTGCCACTTTTATGAAGAGGAAGCATGTGCAATTGTTAGAGACGGCTCACTTTTTTTGTGTGTGTGTGATACCATCAGGTTGATAACCCAACCTTGAATTGAACAGCAAAGTTTTTTTTTAATTTCTTGGTTTTTAGGGCTTTAAACTGCTGGGGCGGTGTGTGCATATGTGTGTTTTGAAAACAAAATGGCATAGTGTGAATATAACATGAGATACACTCACTCTCTCACTCATTTTCTACCGCTTTATCCACTAGGGGTTGCGGGGGGCGCTGGTGCCTATCTCCAGCTAACATAGGGCGAGAGGCAGGGTACACCCTGGACAGGTCGCCAGTCCATCACAGGGCCACATAGAGACAGACAACCATTCACTCTCACATTCACACCTACGGGCAATTTAGAGTGTCCAATTAACCTGATCCCCAAATCTGCATGTTTTGAGGATTTGTTTTGGACTGTGGGAGGAAGCCGCGTGAGAACCCACGCGCCACATGCAAACTCCTTGCAGAAGGCCCCTTGTTCCAACCGGGTTGTGAACCCGGGACCTCTTGCTGCAAAGGCAAGAGTGCTAACACATGAGATACAGTTATTTAGTATTGCTTAATGAAAAAGGAATTTGGCATTTGTACTCCACCAGTACAGAAGCCAGAACAAGCTGAAAAGACAGCATCCCATTACTTTACAGGAAAGATCTAAGTTGAAATTTGAGGAACTTTCAGAAGAATCTAAACGCTTGGGTTTTAATTAGAATTTTGGAAGTTTGCCTTTAATGTGCCATTTAATAGACTGGAGATCTAAAACAAGGATGGTGCCAGGATTAAAGCTGGGGTAGGCAAAACATTTTTTGGCATCACTAATTAATAATTTCAAACAAGGCTATAAACCTTAATGGTACAAAAACAAAACCAGAGACTTTATATTTTTTAATGTTCTGGAACAGAATCATTTATTAAGAATAATGGTAATATGGGTCGTTTTTTTCGTTCTTTTTTTGTTCAATTTTTTTCTGTTGAGGTTCAGTGAGAGAAGCTTCACCCGCAGGCAACCAGAAGGTCTATGTGGTGGTCGCCCAGTCTTGATTAACCATAAGAGTTAAACATTGTAGTCTACCAATCTTAAAAAAGTGTTTGTTTTAGACACGATTATTTTGTCTGTTTGGGACAAACATTAAAGCAAATGTAAACAGCTTTAACATTGACGGCCTTTGTGCACCGGATATGTTGCCAATGTACGGGACATTAAATTCAGATGCAAATTACAAATATCAGGATGATGTGAAGAAATAATTAATGAAGACGAGGGAGGAAAAAAAAAATTGCATCACAGTGACACACACATACAGATTCATACAGGAGAGAGAGAGAATGTTTGCCATCAGCCTGATTGGAATAGACTAACAGCTTTAATAGCCAATTTAAAATGTCCTAAGTCTACCTACCTATTTATGTCCCAAAGCTAACATGGAACATTTGTTCTACGTTTGTTCAGGAACGTCAATTTTAGGGTGGAACCTAAAATCGGAAACGGTAAAATACAGTTCCTGTTCGAAACGAACCAACTGGAAAAAAAAAAATTCTGTTTCAAAGCCCTGATTTCAAACAACCATTCAACAGAATGCAAACCAACTGATCTGAGCGATATCTTACCAGAGTGGGATTAAACTCTCTCTTGCACATCCGTCTCCACCCTCTCTGCCTTTTCTTTGCTCTTTGCTGGATGAAGCTATATTCGCTGTTGTGTAGTAAGCGCTCACTTCAAAATGTGGAAAGCACGTCTGTTTGGGCTGCCATAGTAACACGTTGGCTCAAAATGGCAGCCAATGTATACTAAGCCCATTTTCTTACATACATCTAAACTTACAACGCAAACCAAACAATTAAAATTAAAACTAAAACCATATAAAACCATATTTATGGGTGGTATATTCAATTTCTGCCTAAATGTTTATTGACAGAGAGGTTCACTAACCGTCTCTTGGCGCTGATAATGTGAAATAGCGGATGCTTGAAAGCAGAAGGTCTTTTCTTAGAGTTAGTCTCTCAGCCAAACTGAATAACCAGGCAGGCAGTGCTTTGATTTGGGAGATAACCAAGAAAAAAAGAGAAGGAACCCCAACAGTGTTAATGGTGAATGACAGACTCTGTTCATCAGCTGGTTGATACCATCACTACGGTGGAGCATTGTTATGGTAGCATCATTATATGGAGGGGTAGGGACTTCTCAGCAGCAGAGAGAATAAGACCACTCACATCTGAGGGAGGGATGAATGCAGCAGAGACAGAGAGGTGCTCCACACTCTTTGATCATGACAATGACCTGTTCTTGAATGGTCCATCAAAGACCGAGGGGAGGCTTAAATCTAATTCACTGTGGGGGGGGGGGGGGGGGGGGCGCCCACCCCGGGCCCGGGGGACTCAAACCTGGCAGTCTCATTTTGCTTACCATCCAATCTGGAGAAAGTCTGAGATTATCTGAGGGAGAATCAGAAGAAGAAATGGTTGGACAAAGTTTATAGGGATACTAAATGGTTATCTACTCACATAAACAAGCTAGAATCGTGCCACTGCTTCCAGCTTTTCTGAGGTGTGTGTTTGATTTATGACAGAGCTTCCCACCCAAAATAGATTAACGGTGTCCTGTGAGGGACAGTCATTTTCTTAATGCACGAGGTGCAGGTGACAGCGCAGAACTGCTGTACGCAGACTTCTGCCTCCAGCTTGGCTCCTGAGCTGTCACATTTCTTATCCAAATACTGTTGGCACTGCACGCACTGGTGCCCTTAGTAACCTGTCAAGTGACCCGGTGAACAGTTAACAAAAAGACATGCTGTATGTTTTTTGAATTTATAGACAGATAGAGTATGATGATCTATCTTTGTGTTTAAGGCCAAAAATGGTTCACGCCAACAAGGTCCACCGTGTGAGTGCAACAAACAGAAGAATCCTCCATTCACGACTCCTTTTCCCAAGCGTGTCAGGGAACCATACGGTGGCCCTTTCAGGCCAGAAAGTATGTAAACACTCTTAGATTACCTGTGAGGGAGAATCAGAAGAAGAACTGGTTGGACAAAGCTTATAGGGATACTAAACTCACATAAACCAACTAGAATTGTGGCACTGCCTCCAGCTTTTCTGAGGTGTGTGTTTGATTTATGACAGAGCTTCCCACCCAAAATAGATTAACGGTGTCCTGTGAGGGACAGTCATTTTCTTAATGCATGAGGTGCAGGTGACAGCGCAGAGCTGCTGTACGCAGACTTCTGCCTCCAGCTTGGCTCCTGAGCTTTAGCTCCACATCTCACGCTCTGGGTTTGGAGGGATCCAACCCAGTCTCCAAAGACGGACTTTAGGACCAGATGATAATGTGATCTCCAGTGCCAATATTTAATGGGAGCCTTCTGCAGTAGCAGATCATTGATTTCCTATCAACTGAGAACAAGAGACCCACAGAGGAGCTGAGGGAGCGTCCGTGCACTTTCCAGCCTTTTCCATAAAGGTCCATTGTGTAATATTTAAGAGGGTTTATTGGCAAAAAGTAATTACACTGCCCATATGTACTGTATTTTTTGTATAAGTGTAAAGGTAATTTCACAGTAATTTTTTCTGGTTTCCATGGCAGCAAGCACTACACTCTACTCTTCCCTGAATGGTACAGTAGTCCATCGCTGAGTGTCAAGTTTTTTTCATGTCTTTGACATGACATGGAACCACTTTTACTTTAAAATAAGCCTTTTATGTATGTATATGTATTTAAGTATGGGCTTGTATTGGGTTCCATTTGCATTCCATTTCATACCAGAAAGGCATTAAACATTCCCAATGACCTTGCATAGAATCGTGAAAGTGTCTCTACATTTTCTTCTGTTATCCCACTGTGCGCAGTTCCTTTAGAAGAGTGGATGAGTTTGTTGCACTCTTATTATCTGTGGATTATTAGGACAGAACGTGTGATGTGAAAGATGTACACATTTCCCCATATGGCACAAAGCTGTTCTGCAACAAATAAAGAACAATGTTTGTTACAGTCTGGAGTCTCACCATTAGATGTCGCTAATTCTTATATGCTGGACCTTTAAACAATAAGTCATAGATATGAAAGAATGTGGTTAGTCTCAATATTTTCTCCTGGTATAAAATATTCGAGTCATTTGAGTCTCTTTTGCAAGTGTGTGCAGAGTAAATGGTTTCCTTGATTAATGGTTGAGGCTCCACTCCAGATGTCTGGGGAGTGTATTGTCTTTGTCACTTATCGTAAAGAAAATGTATTGCTCTCAACCAAGAGATTAAAAATACGAGTTGAAGCACATGTAACAGTGTTCAAACACATACATCACATCAGTCAAATTTCTCCTTTATTTCAGCTTCAGATCATGGCATCTGCAGTGTCATTATGTGGAAATTATTTTGTTTTTCTGTGCTGAATTAATAACCTGACTTGTCAGATCCTTTAATTCGACTACCTGTGGTTTCTCCTGCTTTTTCTGTCCACTGCCTGGTTTCAGGTGCTTCTCTCACAGCAGGGGTTCACTGTGTGAACTTTGTTCCATGCCTCTCCTCTTCTAAGCTCCCATTAAGGGGTAGATTTTCTTCCGTCAAAGTGCCTGTTGAAAACTCAGGGTTAGGGTTAGTATTAAGTCAGTGTAACATTTATTGTAACCCTCCAAAACAAACACTCCCACTGTGCTGATGGCTGACGAGGCTACAAAAGAGGTTGTTTTTTTAATATACTGTATCATATATATATATATATACCCATATATTATATAAACCAAGTGCAACACTTTTTATAGGATTGTTAAGGACATTCTTAAAGGTATCGTAATTTGCCAAACAAGTGCTCTTGTTCATTATGTAAAACAGGTGCAATGGCATCGCTTTTAGTGATATAACTGTCACATTTTTACCAAGATCTCTCATATTTCTTATCCAAACAAAAGAAAAGACATATGTTCTTTGCATATACGGTGGCCCTTTCAGGCCAGAAAGTATGTAAACATTCTTTGACAAAACCTCTTACATCTCAGTAGACCTTAATCACTCAGAATAAATCAAAATTGTCAATGTGGCTCCTCTCTGCAGTTTGCATATACTGCTACAGCTCTATTTCTTTGTGTATATATACTACACACACACACACACATATACAGTATATGTACATGTAAAGGTGAAAAACAGGGGCCTGGGATGAAATAAGAGGAAATTGAAGTGATGGAGATGGAAGTGTGTACTACAGAGAGATGATGCTAAAGGCAGGGAAGATGGTGGCACAAGTAAAAAAAAAAAAAGCAAATACATACAAATAAACAAATTAAAGACAGAAAAACAGAATGTGGCAGAAGAAAAGGCTGGAAAACTACGGCCATGCTCTTTAATAAAGACTCCCCTCCCACCAGTCTGCTTCGAAAACACCTACTGCCAACATTATAGAAGGACTGAATTGATTTGATGAGTAGTGTGGATAATCATCTGTCCCAGCTTTGGCATGTATAACAGATTATGGTGTTTTATAATTAATCATCCACACCCTTGTGGTCAACTGTAATCAGAGTGTCACTGACAGCCTCATCAATATTTATCACAGAGACAGAGAGAGAGAGGGAGACGGAGGGCGGGTCATGAAAGAGTGCAACAGAAACGATGAAGAGATTAAAGCTGTTGTTGTAAAACGGTCACTGATTGTTAAACTTATTATTATCACATCACACCTGAGGCAACAAATTGCCGTTGTCAGCTGCTGTGTTTATATAATTTCTGCTCTGTCATTTCTACGACTGCATTAACGTGAGAGATGTTGTCACTTCTTGCCGAATCTGACCGTCTGTTTGGATAATATACTGTATACACAGCTACGTACGCTCTCCGGCCACTTTAATAGGTCCACCTCCTCATCTGTTTATATGTTCTTTACAGGCTTTAACGGTTTCAAGTAATTTATATTATTTGTATTACAATTTTTTATTGCAATTTTGTGTGGAAGGTTCAACATGAATTAAGTTTGAGTTGATTTGATTTGATTGTACTGGCCAGCCCAAAATGTTTAACTCCACTTATTTGACTACTCCTGTACCTGTAGCATACTCTTATTTAAGTGCAGAGTTAAGTGTAAGTGTTGATCATCCTTTCATTGTCCCATTTCTATATATTTTATGTGTAAGTAAAGAGAGTAATAAAAAACAGTAGCTACATTTGTATGGATGCTCATATTTGGCCAAAAAAGCCAATTCTGGCAGATTTTGATTTTCACCGTTGAAAACATCGACACACTAGAAGTCAGTAACTCATACAACCACACATAAAAAAACTGAATTATCCCCGTTACGTACCATCATGGTATGGGTCCAGTTTGGTACAGTATGGTGTGGTTTAGAATAGTAAAGCCCTGAGTCAGGCTTGCATTTTTAGACTGAGAACGGTACCTTTACTTGGTAGGCGGTTGTTTGTTGCCCGAAGGCCACAGCGAATGGCAACAATGAATGCAGCACAACAGACAACGAGTGGCTACTGTTTGCTGGCATCATCATCTTCTTCTTGTGCTATTCAAAATTGTCTTGACATCCATGGGATATTTACACAGGTTGCAAGAGCGAGACGTTTTTCTGTCGCCCAATATCTGACCATTGGTACGGTGCAGTTATCCCAAAGGGTGCTGGTTATTTTGGTAATATTTATAATGGAAACACAAAAAAATAAATACCATACTTAACCAAATCGAACCGTTCCACTTGATGGAAACATGGCTAAAGAGTGTCTCTCTCTTCCCCTCTCTGCCAGTCTCTCCCAAAATTAAGGGTTAGGGTTAGGAATGGATATTCAGAGAATCTGCATTTGGAATTGTGACTGCTGAAGGGATGTGAGGGACATGCAGCTCGCAAAACAAGAGAACACTAATGGTTTTCCAAAACAAATGTTGAGCAGTTGTGATTGTCCGCCCTCTGGCAAACATCTTCAGCTGGAACATCCATTAAAACGGACGGTTGGGAATAAAAACCCAGTTTCTTCAGGTCTACATGTTTACTCTACATGTTTACTTAAACAAACAGCTAATTGAAACACACAAAGATTTTCTATTATACAATCAAAACCATCCAGAAATCATACGTATAAGTTCAAGCATACCAGGGATGTTGCAATCAAGATTACAAGATGCTTCATTGACTTTGAATAATGAGCGTACAGGTCGATGTGGCACTTTTGATGATGCAGCACCAGACTGAACAATTACAAGAGGTGAGAGCAAAAATACTCCACATGCTCTGCAGCTCTTTCCTGCCCCTGCTTTCATGCCCTGCAGATTCTTCAGTGACTGGAGTTTAGTTGGAAACACTCTCTGACTGTTAGTTTGGAGAAGGGAGATGGGACTTGCTTTGACTTCACTCTGTGGTTTACATTTCACTCTGTCTTTAGCACGCATGCACACAGGTCCAAAGACCACAGATCTGTCTGCCACCTACAGAATATGTCATGCTGTGATAGCCGTCCTTCACACCTTCTTCATATGTTGGCCTCACATGGCGCTCCTCACCTTTGATCAACTTGGCATTTCTTCTGGGAAACGGTGGATGTTTGGCTGATGTTGACTTGCTTTCATGGCTGTGAGCTGCTGTTGCTTGGAGTGAGGCAGTGCTGATAATGTTTGTTCAGTTTGTCCTGAACGGCCTGTGGATACCTGCCATGCTTTGGGTCAAATAATACAAATTACTGAGCAATAACAGCTGTCTAGTGTATTAAATCTAAAAACTAAATAAATAAGCCTGGTGATGATAAAAACTTAAAATTCCATTAAAGGTGGAGTGTGTAATATTCATGTGGGTTTAATGGCAAAAAGTCAAGTACTTTGTTTTTTGTTGCCATTTTGTGCCACCATGTTTCTACAGCAGCATCATCTATCCACAAAAGTGAATTTCTACTACACACAATAGTTGTATTTGTTTTAAATACATTACTAGTGACAATGTGTGAAAAGACTGAGAACTGTTAAAGTAATAAACCTTTGTCCCTCACCTTTACATTCAGGATATTTTATGTGGTGATTACTGTAGAAATAAGATGGTATTATCAGGAAATTACTTCCCTACTACAAAATTACTATAGTAATAGTATTATTACAAAACTATTACCACATTGTTAATGTTTAGTGATGTTAAACATTGTACTTACTGACAGGTTCTCATAATATTTGTGCACTAAAAATGGTAAAGTAAAGTGTGAGATGGCAATAAAACCTCTGATTGCAGTGCCCTTCATCTTTGTTTGTCTAACTGAAACCAGGTAACCAGTCAAAGCAACAACTATACACGAAATACAACACAAACCTGGACGCTCACTCTGCCAATGTTTAACAATTTGTTACTTTGTTTCTGTCCTAAGGAAACGGCCCACAGAAGAAGGTTCAGTCCAGAGGTATAATTCAATTTCCCCTACCTCAACATACAAACAAAATCTTTTAAATTATTAATGTTGTTTACTGAAAATTCATTCTGTGTAACAACACATTCAGTCCTGATGTCACATGGTGTCTGGACTCAGCCATTGTTTAGGATAGTTTTATTGGCGGTAGTTATTTACCCAAAAGGAATGAATTCCTCAGAAATGCTTTATATCCTTGCTTACATAACAGTAACTCAATGATTAAGATTTCAGTGGTTACATAAAATGCTCTGTCTCTCACACACACACACACACACACACACACTCTGTGTGTGTCTTCCTTGTGCAGATTCAGTCAGACTCTCCGTGGTGAGGCAATAAAACAGAGAGGGAAACACAAAAACAGTTTACCCCCAAAGGGAAGAAAAACATTAAATTATCTATTATAATTATCTCATTCAATAGATTTCCTAGCCTTGTTCCTCAGAAGGTCCAGTCCATGATCACTGTGTGACTCTACATCACTTCAGTCAAAGCAGCAGCAGGAGGTCTCTGTTTTCCTGGTCCAAAAGAGAATGATGCCACACCGGGGTAATTTAATTTAAAACAAATAAACAAACAAACAAATCAAAGCAAAAACTAGCACTTGCACAAGCACAAAGAGAGTAGATCTCAGAAAGTCAAAAATTGCTCCTGGTGGCTGCAAATGTGTATTAGAAATGTGTGATAGACAAAATGCTGCAAATAGACCCAAACTTTACTGGAACAGTTTGCTTAGTCTCTACTGTCCAGGCCTGTGGGGCAGTGCCATGATCTGGGGTTGCCTCTGTAGGTCAGATCTAAGTTAAGCAAAGTTATCTGCCCAAATAATGAGGTCAGCTGAATGAGCAAGTGTGTAGTCGTCCAAATAAAGGCAAGACAGCTTCTGGTATTCATTGATATCTTCTATGTGCCCAAACAGAGCAGAGGACTACTGTTCTTGGTATGGTTCCACATTAAGTGTTTGACGGACTATAAGTACCATTTATATTCAATTTTCGTCCATTTTATGTCTGTTTGTCTCAAATGTTATCTCTGTCACTAGCCTCCGTACCTCTGTGCATCTTGCGTTGGTAAAGATGTTTAAGCAAGGCTTCCTCTAGAGGGCAGTGCTGAGCACCAGGTTGCAGGAATCAACAAACATGGTGACTGTTGAAGAGGTTTTTATTGCGCGTGATCCAGAATAGACCCAAGCGAATTTCGCTGACCACTGAATGCAAGTCGTCTCATTAATGGGGAATATTACTCGTTGGTTTTGCAGATAAAGGGGACTGATGACGAGCGGAACTTGGACAATAGGAACAAAATCCTACCCTGTCACCCTGGGTCACAGGAGGGCAAGAATAAAAGAGGAGAAAGGAACAAACGAACAAAGGAATTGTAATGTGTCACGGGTTTATATAAAAAGAGTTAATGAGGTGCAGCTGTGGAGACGCGCTGTGTCAGCCGTGAGCACCTGGTGGACAAGAAGGGTATGAATAACACCGATGATGTCATGTTTTATCCATTTTTCCTTGACACCAAAAATAATCCCAGTGCTTTTCAGTAGTGTGACGACCCCTCCTTTTCAGTAGGAGTGCTGGTTGACTGGCCTCTCCCTCTTTCTCTGATGAACTACACCTGGGCCCAGGTGGTTTAAAAACCCTCTTCCTCCAGATGCTGGGCTCGGTCTCACCACCAGCTTACACGCACATCATCCGTGTGGGCCTCAGTATGGCTGTTAGTTTGTTCTTGGTTTATGCATCCAGGCACTCACACATCCATGCACTACTGATCGCTGACACTGATATGACATCTCTCTAATAGTTATTTTGCATCATACCTCATCTCTCCCATTTGTTGCAGCCTAAGAGCCGGGCTGTAACAAATAGAGCTTTTAATGAGAATGATGACCCTTGCCTAACAAATTGCAGTAGGTTAGTGTTTACATGCTGTTAACAACCAGGGAGTCAGTTTATCTTTTCCTGTGGCACACTGCTCCCTTAATTGTCCTGACCTGGTTGTTCATATATAAACAACCATCTATCCCATTTATAGCGGGGGGGGGGGGGATCTGAACGTTCACATCATGCTGATAATGTTTAGGTCTCTGCACAGGCCACATGTTGTAATGTTTTATCACCGCAAACAGTTACCTACATATGTCTGAAAAGAAAATAATTAAGATTAACAGTGTCTCTGGGAGAAATGTAAGTGCTATGCTATTAAAATGGCAAAAAAAAATGGTATCTGTCTGGAAACCGAAGTTTGTAAACCCCCATAAAAGTCCATAGAAAAAGGAAGCAACATAGGAACCACATGTTCCTTCACATTTATTCAACAAAGATGTTAAACACAACAGAAACTGTGGCAAAATCTAAAAAAAAGGGAAATGGATGCTGTTCCAGAAAAATTGAGTCACACAAACTTCATATTGAAATGAACTGGTGGAGTCTGTTGCTTTTGAGCAGGCTGTTAGAGACTTAGAGGCTGTTTTCATGTGAGGCCAAATGAAGCTACTGGTGTAGTTGGGATGTAAACATGATGTTCTGGACTGGTTCCTTTGAAAAGGATGAGCCAATCAGAGCGAGAGAACAGATCTATTGAAGCTGAGAGTGATGTTTAAAGAAGAGTCCCCACTGTCACAGAGATACATCTAAGAGTAAGGCAACAGTGAGTTTTAGCAGACCTCCTCCACAACTGTTAGTTTAACCTTTCAAGATGTTTATTTACCCACTTTTAGGAGGTTTTAGTCTTCATGACACGCATTCTAGTTTTTTTTAAATGGTGTATTTTCACACAGAAAAAAAAACCCATCCTGTGGTGAAATGAGTCAAATGAAAGGGGCTGATGGAAAAATCACCTTCAGCCAATGCAATGACTTCCAGGGACATGGGTTGTGTGACAGCAGGAGGCAAAAGGTTTATGATAAACACTTACAACTTTTACACAGAGATACAGGCCACCAATCCTCCTGACTTCAGTCTCATCAGTTAATGGTACAGAATGGTGTTTTCTAGCATGTTTTATTTCAATCCAGTTATTACATGACTCGAGTAGTTTAGTTAAAATCATTTTTTAACTACTAGACATGCGTCTTCTACATTAAAATTTATCCTTAGAGTTTTGATATTGTGAATTAATGTGGGATGCATGAATGTTTCTGAAAAATGCCCTGCAATTTAAAAATAAAAGAAAAATGTAGGGTGAAATATATACAATTCTATAAGGTGTGCAACATATGTGTGTGCTACATTTGATGCTACAGATATAGTTGTGAGGCTGAAAACAAAGACTACAGCAGGTTTAAATGTCAGTCTTTCACCTGACTTTTTATTATGTCTGAAAGTTACTATAGAATTATTGACTAAAAAAATCCTGCCTATTAAAATGCTCATAATTATACATCAAACATTTTATCATCTTAGCCAATTAACCGAGTCACACTGTTGTTATTCTTTTGACTTTTAAAAATCCATTGATCCACATATTATATTAAGAATGACTGTCTCCAATTTATCCAGCTTTTCATATAAAATACTAACAAAATATGGCGTACAACATCATTCAGGTGTAAACATTGCAATAGACAATAAAAGCAACAAAACACAACAAGATTTCAACCTATTAAAAAGTAATAAAAAGGTTCATCTGCCCTGAGTGAATTCAGATTGTTGCTGCTGCACAAACATCACAACCCTGTGACCCATGAGCCGAGACTCCAGCACAACAGGAAACCACTCAGTGTAAACAGCCTCACAGGTGCCGAATATGGGCCCAGTTAAGTGTACACAACAGTGCCAGGTTAAACTCTGAGCGGGAAAATTACAAATCTTCTGAAAACTTCTGAACCAGTTGTCAACTAGTGATAATTAACTTCACTTTCAATTTGTTCAAACTAAGGAAACTTTGAAGGAATTAAATACAAAACCTCCTTTCTTATCATTAACCTCTAAATCACACACTCTGTTCATGGATCATACACTCTGCCTCTGTTTCAGAAAATATGCTACACACGTACCAACAGGAGTTTTATTACCCTGCATGCTGGTGTAGGGCACTGTTCTCATCTTATCATCCCTCTGTGTGTGTGTGTGTGTGCGTGCGTGTGTTAACTGTTGGAGCTTATACGTAGGTCAAAGTTCAAGGACAAGATCAACTTTCTGGAGCTGCAGTATAAAAGTTAGGGAGACAATCTGTACCTACATGTATGTAGGGATTTAATAAATTACCCTACATTATTTGATATAACATGATGCATTTTTATTACTGCACTTTCGTGAACACCCTTTGTTACAAATAAGATTAAAGACATTCACATGCATCTATAAATATTGTATATTAATCACATACAAAGTTTCAGCTTTGCTATTGTTTGAATAAGAACTGCAACAGATATTGGCTCTCACTCCAGGTGAAGGATACAGTAACTATTCCCTCAGTTGAGGGAATAGTTAAAGATGTGCCTTCATGAGCAGTGGCACAGTTACACTTTAAAGTTAAATAATCTGACAATCGTTTCAGTGGAAACACTTAAATGCCATGGGGTCAACCATCCAAAGCAAGGGACAGTGCAGGGACAGGGGAGGTGAAGAAGAGAGGGCAGGCAGGGTGGAGTAGGTGGAGACGAGCATCAGCAGCAAAAGTGAAAGGGGCGGTCTACAAGACGATAACAGGGCCTGCTATGGTGAATGGCTTGGAGACAGTGGCGCTGTCTAAAAAAGACAAGGAGGCGCTGGAGGTGTCAGAGCTGAAGATGCTGAAATTTTGGGAGTGACAGGGTTAGAAGTTAACATATTCAAGGGACAGCTCGGGTTGGCCGGTTTGTAAATAAATTAAGAGCTTGAAATGGTTTGGAGGTAAAGTGAACATATTGGACAAAGGAGGGTGAAGGTGGAGCAGGAGGAAAAGAGTAAGAGCACAGGGAAGGTTCATGGATGCGGTGAAGGAGGACATGAGGACAGTTATTATAACAAGGGAGAGGACAAGATTGAGGCAGATGATCCGCCAAAAGACACTTAAGTAACATTTAAGCATATAGCCTTAAGTGGCTAAAATTGTTTTCAGATGTATATTTACCATTTATAGTCCACAGAATGAACTGCAGGTAAATGGAAGACTGATGATGAACTGCAGCGGGAGATGAATTTACAGCACAGGGAGTGTTAGTTCTCCCTCCTTTTCACTTCTCTCTCTCAAACACACAATCACAAACAAAGCCCCGTCTCCGCCTTTAGTGTCACCCACACAGCCAGAGTGTTTGGGGTAGGTCACCACCCCGAACAGTAGGTCACCACCCCGAACCAGCTTGTACTGCATCTTTTGTCACACACACAGTTCACAAATAAACATCTTTATTTATACAACACTATGGGAGCAATTTCCTCTTGTGTGTCTCCAGACTCTGCTCCAAACTTATTATTCTTCTATTCTTTACATTATGTGGGAAAAAAAACAACAAGTCTTATGTGATTTCTATAGGTTAAGACCTCTGCTGTGGGAAAATGTTTCCAGTCTGGCTCACAAATGCCAATAAACTCAAAGAAAGCATGGGGAGATAAGAGTTGTTGGCCTTGGCACCGCTTCGGTCATTCACCATCATTTAGGAGTGATGGATTGAAGATGAGGGAAACATGAAGTATGTGGCATAAGAAGAAGAGGAGAGATGCAGCGACACACAGAATGACGAGACAAACAAAGAGGGAAGCTTAGTGTGATGCTGAATACCAAGGATGAGTAAAACTAGACACATTGCACTGCAGCAGCTGATGATGGTGACGATGGTGGACATACACAAAAGCAAGACAGATCTTCATTCACAGATACTGTAATATAAACGGTAAATAAATATTCTAAATTCCATTGGCCAATCATCATCTATCGTCTACTTTTCTCTTAATAGGAACATAATTTACAATATTGTCGTCATGTGATATCAAAGAAGACCCGAAACTATCCACTGGACTTTCCCCCCTGGTGGAGTACTGTTCTACTTTGTGGACCTCAGTATTAAAACCCAAAGGTTAGGTCAATGTTTATAAAAAGTCTATACAGTGTACACGTGTTGACTGCACATCTCACCTAATCACTTCCACGTCGACACAGTGCACAAGCACAACACCAAGAACCTCAATGATCTTCTGAGTTTCAGGGACGTTCCAAGAGAATTCAGGGGCCCAAGGAAAAGCAGAACCAAACCAAACTAGAAGTACTGAACTTGGTTAGCAGGCTTCCAACCAATGAAATCCATTTAAGGCAATCGTGAATTTAAAGGGAGTTCTCAGAAATGTGCCATTGCTGTAGACAAACGTAATCAGCTGTAGACAGAAGGGCCTGCGCTGAGGGGCAAAAGCCCCCCCTCCCCCTGCATACAATGTCCCTACTGAGTCTATATGTCAAATATGTGCATCGTAAACAGAGCCATGGAGATTAGCATTATCATTTATACAAACTGCTCAGCAGTATCATTTATCTCAGGGAGCAGTGGGGACAGCCTTGAGAAATAATTTTTGAGTTGGAGACATCTGCTGTGCTCGCAGTATTTTGTGTCTGCCTCACTTGCTTTTGCCTCCTGGGCTCTTTTCCTTGACACAGACATGCCTGTTACATCCAAATAGAACCACAACTGAAGATAATGTCTGTTGTCCATACATCATACGGAATCTAGAACATCAGAATTTTTGTGATGGTTGCACAAGACATATAGGCATCACTGACTGCACACCAATCCAGACTGAGATGCAAGATGCTCACTCTCACTGAAAACATGGCTGCCAAACAATAGACTAAAGGTTCACATAGTGATATCTAGTATATGCTTGTTTAAGCCTCCTATGACTTACAAATATGTTCCCCAGTTTATTTCAATGGTGGAAAGCCCATTGTTTCCACAGGCAAACTGGAGTTTGTAAATAACTGAATCTCCTGCACCAAAGTCCATAGAGAAAATCTTTGTTTTTAGCTCACATGGAGAAAGGAGTTCATGGTCTCCTAATGCTTTGTTAGGTAAGTTTGTGTCACTCCAGTAAATGTGATGACAGATTTCAAACGCCAAAATCACAGAACCACTCATTTTGATTTAATGAATGACTATCTGCCATTATGTAAAATTGATGATTTTCTCTATGGAATTTGGAGCAGGAGAGTGAGTTTGGTTTATTCAAATCAGAACATATTCTGAAAGATACCTTAGACCTAAGTGGGCATAAATTTCACTCACTCACTCACTCACTCACTCACTCACTCACTCACTCACTCACTCACTCACTCATCTTCTACTGCTTTATCCTCCACATATCCTGGTGCCTAATCCCAGCTGACATAGGGTAAGAGGCAATTTAGAGTGTGCAATTGGCCTAATCCCCAAACCTGCATGTTATTGGACTGTGGGAGGAAGCTGGTGAACACCCACACACACACTCGGAGAACATTCAAACTCCATGCAGAAAGACCATTGTTCGACCAGGTTGTGAGCCCACGGCCTTCTTACTGCAAAGAAGTGTCTGTAAATCACTTTAAAGTGTCTGTACTATCACTTTAAATTGATGGCTGTTGTATGAGGTAATAACACACAGTCAGTGCTGATGAACTGAACGCCACTTGAGAAGCCTCACTTTGTAGATCTTAAGTGTCATCATAAGGTTCAACATACAGAGTTCAAAGCTTCCCTTATATTAGAAAAATTAAAACCTTTCAAAGACAAAGGTTGTTTGACAACATTTAGTGCTGTTATGGCAAAAGTCAATTCGCCAACCAAACAAACACAATGATATTTTTAACTCTTCACTTCAAACATTGCCATTTTTTTATGATCTAGACAGCCAGAAATTACATGATGTTTTAAAATTAGGAAGGTTCCAAGTAGAGAATGTGTTACATGCAGACAGAAATTTCCCTACAGGGATTAATAAACTCCAAATAAATAAAAGAAATTGCAATTATGTAACCTTACTTGGTTTTCCTTGTTTAACAAACCCCATAAGAGTTTAATACAATTAAGCAGGATGAGTTTCAAATTGGGCAGCATGACTTTTTATTTGTTCAACAAACAGAGATGCTGCGTCTGTGAGCAGAATTTAATTCTAATATTTAGCACAAAAGAAAAGTCTCTGTATATACAGTCCAAGAAGAACAGTTCAAGCTGTGAAGAAATGCACTGTGTCCATGCAGTTATTGAAGAATATAGCAATATATTGTGAGATTTAAAAAGCTGGAATATCATTTTTTTTCCAAGCTTAGAGACATGTATTAAATAATTAATCATGATCAAAATAATCAAGGGTTAATTGCAAGTCAAAAAAATCACACCTGTCAAATATACCTCTCGAATATAGCTATGCATAATGTTCCATGACTGTTCCTGATATGTCTCAAGATTTCTTTCTGTGCGTAATTATCAGGAAAATGCGTAATAATGGTGCTGTTGGTAGAGTCTCATCCACATTCTCACACTGAATTGAAAAAAAAATCCACTGAAATATGAAATGAAATCGCTACTGCAACATAAATGCGTTTTGAAACACTGGTTGAAGCACGTCTTAATTAAATTAACGTCATCTACAGAAAGTGATTAGTGTTATTTTCTGCTGTTTTGTGTGAAAATCAGCAGAGAGGTGCCGTGCGTAAAAAACGCACGAGCGCTTGTGTAAGCGTTATGACACACAAGCAGACGTTTAAAAATCACTTCTAACAACCAATCCTCCAGTCTGCCACTTTGGGACAGGTGTCGTGATTTCTGCCACCAGGAGCTGGTTCGGCGCCGCTGGAGCGCGTACAATCCATTACAGTTGTATAGCAGAATTCGTACCACGTGTAAGGATCATTACTTTTTGGCACGACACTTGGCAGACTCCAGAGTCATCACACTGTCGGTGCGTAAAGAACAGCTGTGTGTGTGCGTGTGTGTGTGTGGGCGCGTAAAGCATCTAAACTGTCCTCTAACACCCACCTGAAGAACCGTCTTCATGGTGACGAGGGAGACAACAGCCGTGCAGATCTTCTCGCCTTTACGCGTATCTTGGCCCATGATGAAGAGCATCGGCGTGGCCAACGCGAAGGACGCGAGCCACATGGCGCTGATGAGCTTCTTGGTGCGGCTGCGGGACATGATGCTCTTTGCCTTGAATGGGTGGCAGATGGCCATGTATCGCTCCACGGTCAGACTGGCGATGTTGAGCGCGGTGGCGTAGGAGCAGCTGTCCCGGAGGAAGTAGTAACCCCGGCACACCGCGTCCCCGAACACCCACGGGTGGTGGAACCAGATAAAGTTGTAGAGCTCGATGGGCATAGAGAGGACGAGGATGAGCAGGTCTGACACAGCGAGGCTGGCCAGGTGGTAATGCACGGTGCTCTGCAGGTTCTGCAGGGTCTTTTTGGTCAGCAGCGTGTATAAAGTGATAGAGTTGCCCAGGGAACCTACAGCGAACAGAGCCACGTAGATGACAGTCACAATCGCCTTGGAGTAAACGTCCGTGTTGACTTCCAGGTCTTCCTCATCTGTTTTGGAAGGGGCCGTGCTGTTATCAACCTGAGCCAGAGAATGATTCCCGAAGAGCCTCTGCGCCAGCGCGCTCCAGCCGACCAGGTCGCGCTCCGAGAGCGTCAAGTTTAAATCCATTTGCGCCTTTTATGTGTGAAAGCGTAAAAGCAGAGGATAAGACTGAGGAGGCATTTGCTGAATTTTCACTTTGTGACCAGTCTGAGCAAAAATGGGTTCAGTCTCTTCAAGTCGGAGGAGAGCCGCTTTAATACTTGGCACAGCAGGAGGCGGGATCGTTGTTGGCGCTGCTGCGGTGACGCACGAGCATTCAGTGAGTGGAGCTTTTACCATTTATGTTTCACCTTGGAAAGCAAGGAAAAACACACAATCAATAAACTAATAATAAATTAAAATAAGATTTTATATTGATCTCCCTCCTTCTGTCTCTCTCTCTCTCCCTCTCTCCATCTTTCCCTTTTCCTCAGACGCACAATTGAGGGGGGGGGGTGTTAAGGAGACAACAGAGCAATGAATTTATTAAATCGAGTCCAAGGCTTCGGTGTCTTCTCAGTGACAGTTTCTGTGTTATCACTGGACAAAAACAGAGAAAATGTCGCTTTAATGGTTCCTGCGCAACAGCTTCCTCTCCAAAGAGCAAAGTAAAGCGTGTGTCAATCTGATACACGCACACACACACTGGTTTCCATGACTTCAAAGGACATTGCATCGACTTACATTAATTTCCTGGAGACTTACTCTAACCTTAACCATAATTACTAGTGCCCTAACAATAACCTCAATAACCTAACTTTAAAATATGTCTTTGCCCTAAAATATAGTAATGTATGTTATGGGGGCTTGATTTTTGTTCCCATAAGGAAGACAAGTCCCCATAATGTGACTGTGAAAACAGATTTAGGTCCCCACAAGTTAAGGAACACACACAAGTTTGCACAGCAATCATTCTCAGAACTCTGCATTACCCTCCATTCATTTTGGTCAGTCAAAGCAAAGCATTATCCCTAACCACATCATAAACAGCTAATGCCTAACCCTAACCTTAACCTAACCACAATTCACATCTTGGCCCTAATTAGATTCTGCCTAATTCGGAGCAGGTTTTGGACTCCATGAGGACTACTGGTCCTGACAAGGTCCTGTAGAGGCAAATACAAGCACAGTCACAAGTTTTGGGGAGCTATTCTTCTGGCACTGCATTGAATCCCATTCATTTGACGTACATCACCATTTCAGGAAGCAGGATCTTGAATGAAAAATATTTTTAGTAATTAAAAAAATGACTTATGATAATATTTACATGATTAATGTATAAAAATGACAGCGTCTTGCAAGCATCTGAGTGCAGCTTTTTGGGCATTATTACACACCTTTAATTGACAATTTATGTTATTGGCTACATAGAAAGTACATTCACTTCTTGACCTGGGTCACTGGTTGTTTAACAGTGTGGAAAGAGAAAGAGAAAGAGAAACAAAAGTCACCACAGAGGTTAAACGAATAAAGTAAAATTGATTGTGGGTGTGAATGTGAGGATGAATGTTTTTTTGTCTCTATGTTTGGCCCTGTGATGGACTGAGGACCTGTCCAGGGTGTACACTGCCTTTTGCCCGATGTCAGCTTGGACTGGCACCCGCAGTCCCCTGACCCTGATGTGAATGATAGTGGTAGTGGAAGACAGACGGGATTTTATGGAAGTCACCACCTGGAGTCTATCTGTGCATGTCTATGTTAACCAATAACATACACTGTAAATGAGGTTCTGCCTCATTAGGACCAGGTTTTGGTCTATGTAAGGACAACTTGTCCTTACATAGACCAGTGTTTGTAATAAAGACAGACACACACAGTGAAAACATGGAGACAGAGAGAACATCTCTTTACACACGGTTAAACACGCAGTGACTCAGATCAAGAAGTTAATGTACTTTGTATCTCATCTGTTCTTATAGATGGATCTCTGCGTGAATCACACATCCACTCTGGCAGCCTGTGTGCGTTTACATGCTCTGGTATTCTTATGTAGCAATAAAGCAATAATGAGAATTATTACAGCAGTTCAATTTTCTTTAATAGTCATATAAAAAAACGGCAATATTCATAGTCTATATCTGGATGTCCAATCTGTGCTCTTCCTGCCTGGACTCCACACACAAACATTCATAACAAGTCATAACACATCCATAAGTTCAATTTCATCACGTCTTATTATTAAAATGTTTCTCTAGTAGCCTTTTAAAATGTTGCCTCACTGGTTGCCTCTAAACACTAACGGATTCTCGTCCAAGTTTTGCAGTGTTATGTTGAGCTATTTGGTTTCCCAGATGGATATTCTGTCCCTCCACCGTTTGCTGCACAGACTGAGCAGTAGTCAGCGATCAGTGCGAGATAAAAACCAGTGCTTGTGACATAAAAGCTCTAGAGAATGTTTATGTGTCGCTCAAACACTTTGACTCCAGCACACACCATATAAGCCGTTTTAATTTAATAGCTTTAACAGAGTCTGTATTCTATTCACTCACACTTTCATACAATAAATCTATGTCTATTTTTTTTTCTATCACACTATTCTATTTATTTATTATTCCTTCAGAGGAAATTGGGTGCAGTATATTTGCTTTTTCAGAATTAAAATAGCTCAAAGGAAGAGAAAATAAGGAATAAGAAATGTGCGCTTAGTAAGAGATATAAATATAAGTGAATGATAAATAGAATGTGCTTATATTATATATATGCACAGAAAAGCAGTCAAATTCGAATGAGTTTGACAGAAACAGGTTTATACCATTTATCTTTGTGCATGCTGTCGACAACTGCCACCACAGGCAACCTGGGGTCAAGTATTTTTATCCAGGGGCCCGGCAGGATCGAACCCTGACCGTCCATTTGGAAGTTGACCCACGCTACCACTAAGCCATAGACAAAACTAACATGTCTTTTTTTAAGTCCATAGTTTCAAACAACAACCAGATTCATTTAGATTATCACTGTTATCAACTGATTAGAATAGAATTATTTTTCATCTGTGTTCTGAGGGAGTCTCCAAGGCATCGACAACCTGCTGCTAACATGTTTCACGCTGCGAGGAAATACCCTCCTGCTCATTTCAGAGGAAATCTGTCTCCCTCACAGTTCAGCGTGTTCAGCCGATGGTCTGTCACAGGGAGAAACACCGTATAACAAAACTCCAGCTGTCACAGTTTGGCCGGTTTCCAGCAGCAGTTATGAAAGTGGATGTGCAGAGAACAAAATCTTGTTTTCTGTAGGGACAGGAAGTCTTATTTTAACTGAATGCTTTCTTTGTTTCCTTATCTCATCCTCTTTCCCAGTGTGGTGGTGAAAGAGGGGTGATGGACATTTGAATTAGAAATGAAACAATAAAAACATCTTGACATGCTCCATTATATATTCACCTGGAGTGTGGGCAATTTTGTTTAAATTGGAAACATGACACACTTTGTCACTGTTCACTTGGCATTTAGAGCACCTGAACCTGTTCCCTTGCATTTCTTATCCAGAGTCAAAGTCGGTACTGTACACAATGGTGCCAAGTTTGAAGCCCTTGAAGTGAACCATGAAAACAGATACGTGTGATTAACAAACCGACAGACATCTCTTGCTTTCCTTAAAGTGAAAGTGGACTCTGCACAATCTAGCGTTTTCTTTTAACAAAGAACTTTCAAGTGTGTGTTTTACCATCACGTATGCCACGGTAAACCACATACAGATCAAAGGATCTCCATTAATTTCTCTATGTGAGACGAGGCTGTAGCATTTCTGCCAATTTCCCACACATATGTTGTCCAAACTGGTGCATTTAGTAAATGGATTGCATTTATATAGCACTTTTCTAGTGTTGAGACCACTCAAAAGCATCTTTCATAGCCATTCACATGCCGTCAGGAGTAATGTGGGGTTAAGCGTCTTGTCTTAGGATACATCAGCATGTAGACAAGTGAAGCCGGGAATCAAACTCACACTGACCTTCAAGGTGAAAGAGATGTTTGTTTCATGATCCACATAATAACTTTGAATTTGTTAAGACGTTAGGGATGAGCATCACTTTAATTAATCACATCAGTGAGTCAATAAGTAATTGTCTCAAAAATTAAGAATCATCAAATATTGTGACATTTATTTGACTGGTTTGAGTGTTTTAAGTTTTTGATTTCAACATTTTCTTATTTCTCTGAGAAAAGAAGACTTTTGAGAATGTGGTCATGTTGAGGTTTTGGGAATAAAAGCTCTTCTCTATGAACTTTGGTACAGGAGAGTGAGATACAGGGCTGATCATATTCTTAAACTTCCTCCAGTGATTGGTCTAACTTTCCTCAAGTGTGAATATTGTGTTTTTCATCTTATTACCTCAAGATCTCATAATATCCTCCACAACTAATGCAACTGCTGATGATGCACCACTTTTAAATTTTGCTAAGTGCTAAGTTTAAATGAGCGCTCATTTAAACGTAGTCACACCCCTCAGATTGTAGCTTACGTGTTACAAAGTGGTAGCATAAGTGTGGTTGTGGTTGCCATCTGATACAGTTGTCATTTCTTTGCCTGGTGCCAAAACATCCAAGAATCTTCAGCTCAGATATTTTGGGGTCCCTTAACAAATATGTAGAATTTTCCAAAACGTTTAGTTTATGGGCATTTATGGGCATATTGTATGAATAAGATATTGTAAGATGCATACAATTGTTTTTAGGCATGATTTGATTAGCAGTTGATTACACAATGTATCTGTCATGATTGTTATATATTGTGATTTGGGCCGCTATAGTTTGCTACCTATAAAAAAGCGGGTCCACAGAAAGCTTGCAAAACTCAGCATTAGTCCGTGAACCAGAAATAAAGGTTTCAGTGACCAGTAGGGCAGGGTTCAATTATAGTTTACTTAAGAAGGCCTAGTTTTTATCTGGTGAGCTCTTTGTATAAGTGGCTAAAATCTATAGTTTCTCTTGTGCCCAGGCTGGAGACCATGTAAGTTTTCAGTGAGGTGAATGTGTATGTTTCAGGCTGGTGCTCAGTGAAGGCTGCAATGATCTGTCAGTGCAAGCACATTTAAAAACAAACCAACAAAAAAAATATATATATATCTCTTTACACGTGCTGCCAAAGTCAGTCATCATTAAAGCCACACACTATTACAGTCGTTGTAAATGCAGGCTACAATATATTGGTGTTAAAAATAGATAAAACCTTTAAAAAGACTTAATAAAATATGTATTTTTTTTTTAATTAAACTATCATAATGAGCTATAACAGGCCGAGAAGGTGTCTGTACTTTAAATGTGAGTGCACCACGTGACTAAGAATAGAAATTTTCACCTGACAGCAGCAGTGGAAGACAAATTGTCCTTTGGCGGAAAGACTGAAGATCTGCTATCTGATCTGAATTCCCCATTTGCACTCATTTCCTCTGCAGCTTAAAGCAAACATGTCCAGCCCCGAACATAACAGTATATGCAGTTAATGCACACATGTGAAGGGAAAACCCAGAATGGGAGGGAAACGGCACAGATTTAAAAACACTTCCCTGTTCTACTGCCTGTTCTTCAGAATATATTATATGAACTTGGTTTTGATCTGTATTTATACTGTAGGTGCTGGTCAAAGGACGAGCTCAAATGGATTTATTATTTTATTATACTTTATGAGGCCACTTCAATAAAGCAAACTATAATGCATTTCCCATAATGCAAAGTCATAGTGTCATCCGTTAAATATCAAGGAATCTTCCTGTCCACAACATGACTTCAGCTAAAAATAACATTCATAAAAGGCTTTATTTTATATTCTCACAGAAAAACAAGCTTTATTTTTCAGACTGCTCAGGGACTCAAATGTAGACCCACTGCATTTTGTTCTTATCTGACGGTAATGACTGCTCTCTGCTCAGAATGATTTTTACTTTAAAAAATTTACAGCTCATATTAGGGACTGTGAAAAATGTAACCTTCGAAAAAATGCTCAAAAGTGGGCTGAAAATACACTCACACATGTCCCAGGCTCTTCTGGCATATTATACATTTTAATCATATATTGTAGGTAGGTTTGCTATTTGTATTCTAATATTTGTGTGGTGTCCTGTGTAAAAGTTTGTTTTATGTTACCTGCTTTAATTCTATGAACGTAATTTAGCAATTGTGCTACTTCCAGCATAATTAAAGTGATGGTTTTGCTGATGTGTTGACTATTGTGCCCCATCCTAATGAAATAAACTTGACAATATTAAAAAGAATAATAAAAAAAGTGGTTCGCTTTGATTGATTGTACTGACAAAAGTTGTATATACCATAAGGTATAATGGTATAATAACATTTCTTGTTCATTGTGCACAGCTTAACTCAAAATGGTGAAATTGGAGCATAAATGGACGACAGTGTAAACAGCACAAAGGAAAACACACACCCAGAGGAAGAGATGTTACCAAACGACTGGCTGAGGAAAGAGGGCTTTTATAGACACCAGGAGGTGAAGATGGAAATGAGGAACAGGTGTGTGGATTGAAGAGAACGCTCCAGTGACTGGAAGAAAACAGCTAAGCAGGTGGATATAGAATGACTGGTGTTTATGAGCGACGCCAGTTTCAGTTTCAAGCCGTCAGAGTAAAAGTTTTAAATCCATAGATATTGGGCAATATGTTGCAGAACTTCCGATGCCCCCAAGAGTGTTAAAAATCATCCGAAGTGAACATTACTCCAGACCTGCATTAACCCAACATCTTCAATTTTCCCATAGATTTTCCCTTATCCTCCTCCAGAGAACGTCTACCCAACAAAAGCATATAAAATAAACAAGACATTACATTTAGTAAGTGTTGTTTTTTGTGCCTGATATGCATCAAACAACATCTATATCCACCATCTTCACGTTCTATGGAAATAGCAAGACAAGAGAAATCTTTCCTGGTGTATATGTTTTTAATCAATTTTTTTTATTATTTAAAATAAAGAGCAAGAGCAGACATAACAAATTGCAATTGACACAAAACCCTAAAACTGGCAGAAACCCAGTCAATATCAATGTAGTAGCATAATTAAATAATGACAATTAGATGAAAACAAAAACACACACACACAAATAAATGCAGTATATGGACAAAATTATTTGGACACCTGTCCTTAACACCAACTGGGACTGTAATGACATGTAATTTGAAGCTGGTCCCTTTTGCAGCTATAAAAGCTTCCACCCTTCTTGGAGATTTTGTTTCTATGTGAATTTGTGCCCATTCATCCTGTAGAGAAGGTCTGACTCACAATCTCTGTTCCAGTTCATCACAAAGGTGCTGGATGAGGTTGAGGTCAGAGCTCTGTGCAGATCAGTCAAGTTCTTCCACACCAAACTCATCAAACCGTATCTTTAGTCCTTTCTTTGTCCACTGAGACACAGTCATGTTGGAATAGAAAAGGACTTTCCTCAAACAACATAGTATTTTCCAAAATGTCTTGGTTTGCTGAAGCGGTACGATTGTCCTTCATTGGAGATAAGAGGCCTTGACCAAAATCTGATTGAAACAACTGCATGCAATACTTTTGTCCACATAGTGCGTATATTCTGTAAATAAATAAGAAAGCACCATCATGAGACTGATACAGAAACAAGGGATGTTCTAACAGAACCCGTGTCTTTAGTTGAGCAGTATAATCTGTGGCCAGTGAGAAACATTCTGCTGCCAAATTGTACTGTTTTGGTTCGGAGTGTTACATGATGGGATTGCATGACGGCTATTGAGCCACGAAGAATGCAGATGCATTCAACTTAATGTTTGATTGTCTGCAGCATTACATGACATGGAAACATTTTGGAATAGTGCGGGATCGAGGCGGCTTCATCCAGACGGCTCGGATGCTGCAGCAGCTCAGAATTCCCTCCTGCCTGCTTCACCTTCATCAAGTCCAGAATGTTTAAATGTGTTGCTCCTCTTCTTTGGATCTCCACTCCACAATTCTGCCATAAATCTATGGAGGTGAAATCTGTGAAAATAATAATAAAAAAAAAAAAATCACATGGCCTGTGTGCCTCAATAACATGTCATTATTTAATGGTGTATAGATTTAGGATAGCTCTGTGTTTCCATTTTCTCCTCTCGTCTTGTTTTGTCATGAAGTCAGACAAATGTGTAGCTTTGCTCTGCACACACCTCACACCGTTATTACAGCAAAAATGAAACAGGTATGTTTAAGATCGACAGATTTGGAGAAGAAATAACATAATTTACTGAATAATTCCTTAAAACATGACTGGGTAACAGTCTGTAAAATTGGATTTTCTGTCATCATCATGATTATGGAGGCCTCAGACAGATAAGTATTATCTATCAGACAGATATACTATGTTAGTGTCATAGAAGTTCCATCAAAATCTTCAGTTCAGTTTCAGGTGATGAAAACATGAATGTTACGCTTATAGAAATGTATTACAGAACAGATTATGTCCCTACACAGAGGGATATTACTATCACTTTTATGGTTATACATTATCATCACTTCTATGAAATAGTTGAAATAAAAATTTTGTCTGAAAATGTATATTTGAGTTTTTTTTTTTGGGGGGGGGTATACCAAATTTTACTTTTTTCTATGTCATATCATTACCATTGAAATTTTAAAAAAATAGCATATTCTACTCCTTCACACACCCACACTTTAAAGGGAAACCTGAATTTTCAATTTAAATCCCCCATTTCAATGTACTGTTTATGATGATGGGATTGAAAACACTTAAAAAGACAAACGAGTCACAGAGTAATGATGTTTGTGATTTACTTACTCAAATATAATTAACTGATCCGCAAGTTTTTCATTGATTCTTTTAATGTGTAGCTTTAATGAGACTTTCCCTCAGAAGAAATCAAGTCTTTAATTTAATGATGTGACTCCTCTCTGCACAGTTTTTTCTTGTATATGCTGACACTGGCACAGAGAAGCTCATCACTTAAAATGCACAAATGGTATTGCACATCATAATGTGGAGGAATCTTCCCATATAGCCCTCTGTAGCCTGCTGTAAAAGAGAAAAAGGAAGTCTATTTGATGGGAAAAACTCTATTGCGTTACCAAGAGGGAGAGGCTTCCTGCAGAAGCAGCAGACTGTGCCACATATTGGAACATTTTTCCACACAGACGATGTTCTATTGCCTAAGATGCTAAAATCTCTGCATTAAAAAGCTGAGAAATCTGTTCCTTAGGTCAGATTATGACCAACAAAGGCTGCGGAGCAACATTTAGTGCACAGCCAATCACAAGTCTGTCACATAACAACTTTCACCAAATTCAAAAAGGACAAACAGGTTAAAAAACCAGAGCCAATTAAGTGCAATTACACATAACTCTGAGAAAACGAACACATTCTCACAAGGTTTTAACCTTTTAGTAACCTGCCACTTTAGTATTTTATTGTTTTAAATTATTATGCTCATTCACTTTAAGGATTCTTGCACTTTCAATTTTCGTTGTACTCGTACAATGACAATAAAGGAATTCCGATTCTGTCATCATTCAACTGGAATGTTCCTGCACAGAAGCTATTTTAATAATTGGCGATGATGATATCGCACCGTGGCACATTATGTATGCAGCAGTTTCCAAACAAGCAGGTGAATGAAAGCGGCGAAGGTTGAAACGCTTCTGGAGAGGCCAGAGACTGTAAATGTCAGGGACTCGTGTCCAATAATAATATTGCATATCCAAGTTCAACTGTCAAGCAGGAGTGTGTGTGACTTTGGATGATTAAAGAAGTCGTACAATACAATCATCTGTTGGTGAGAGAAAAAGGAAAATCAAACGCACAGGTTTAGCAGCAAAACTTTGTGTTTAGCGCTAACAACCATGTCAGCATGCAAAAGCATTTAACCATCCTCCAGTGTTTTGGTCTAATCTTACTGATGTTGTAACCTTCCTGAAGCATAAATGTGAGAATCTACAAACGTTTTTGTATCTTATTGGCTTTTTATCTCCAGAGAACCAACGTTTTGGGAGCCCCAAAAACCTATTTTGTGGAAAAAGCAAGTCAATAAATCAAATCAAAAAATCAGTGATGTCACTAACTTTATCTGCATGCTCCATGTTATTTGTGTATGTATGTATCTCTGTATATTATATATAATATATATTCTGTATAATATTTATTTTTATCATGTAGTTCTGTGGCAGTATTATAGCGCCACATACAGGCCTGGCATTTTGCGTGCATAAAGACATTTTTCAAAGCAACGGACTTTAAGAACGAAAACGGAAGATGATGTAGGGAAACTTGTTACTGTGTGGATAAAGCCTTAATTAGCCACAGTGCTAAATGACCACCATTGGAAACGAATGGGTTGGACTACATTATGATTATGCAAGATGGAAACCATTGTCACACACACTATACACTCACCTACAACCCAATGATTTAAATGGAGTTCATTTTGCAAACAGTGGAGTCGCCCCCTGGTGGCCAGTGGTAACTTCCTTCCTACTGACTCTTGCAGTTACACATGTTAAAGGTGATTTCTACATTTTTTTGTTAATATGGGAGCAGTTGAAATACACTGATCGCAATAGACTGCGGACATTGACATTAGGAACAGTTCAAGGAACAGTGGGAAAAAATTGTGTCACATCACATTCAGGTGGTTTGGGGACCAAAAGTGGATTAAAAGAAAAAAATGTTTAACTTTTGTAAAATCCCACCAAGAGGACTGGAACAGCAAGAGTTGCTATGGGATTTTCCTGATGCTGGGACAGTTTATTTCATACCTTCAATCTTTCATTCTTTCTCTTTCTGAAAAAAATTTATCTCAGCAAGAAAAAAAACAAAAAACTTCCAGAGCTTTTGTATTGATGGAAGGATGGAACATGAAAACAATGCAAACTGCAAAATGATTTATCAGATCAACACAACTGTAAATCTAAAGGAGATTTTCTTTGTTGCTAATCTTCCTTCAAAAATCCCCGACGTTCCAGCATTTTCACCAGCATAAGAAAATGCCCTCCATCATTTACAGACCCCAGTTTCCTCCCGACGGCACATTCACACCTACAACCCACTGATTTGGTCAACAGTACAGTTGTGCGTGTCCTGAATATGAGGTTTGTTATTTTACACATGTTGCAAAGGAAACCCCCTAAGGTTGTGGGCTATACCTTAGTGTAAGCAGAAACAAACAGGTTGTTAATTTGACAGGACAGATTCTGGGAAGCACATGGGAATATGAAAGGCACAACAATGTCAGGATGAAGGCAGGAGGAGGAGGGAAGCTGCGAAGAGAAGGTGAAGAAGTAACGGACGATTAAATCCAAACGAAAGCAGAAATGTAACATTACAGATGTCAACTGCCATTAAACCCCACTGCTAACCAATCAACCAACTAGCTATATGGTAATGGAGGCAAAGAGGAGGAAAAAAAGTTTTTTTTTTTTTATTGTCCTTTCACTGTTACATGATATTGAAAATTTATTTTATCTTCTATGTTAAAGGTGAGAAAAAAATGTAAGAAAAAGTATTATTTTATGATATAAAATGGCCATGAGGTTAAAGTGAAAAATACTGGCGAAGAGTGGGATTATCTGCAATAATCATCACTGTTAATTCCTATGGAGGTTCAATTAAGGGGCAATTAGTGGGAATTTACAGTCAACACAGAAAATCCTGTCCGTTTCAAGCTGAGAAAGCTTGGCAACTGACCCCAATACTGTGTGATGAATTAAATTGAAATCTAAATGAGGAGCAAACAGTATGTTGCTTTGTGTGTGTGTGTGAATTTCGACTGATGTGTTCTTGTTCAGACTCATAAAATATCCTCATAAAGTAGGATAAGTGAACTGTTGATTGTCAGGGTTATGAATGATAAAGAAACACAATAAAATAACCTCTTTGTAAATCTATAATGATATCCAACAGTTTAAAACATTTCGCATGTTCACGTAGAGCTTAAAAATACCGCAGAATATGTATTTATTCCAACAACAGAAAAGTTAAACGAACAAAGCGATCAGCTGTGAAGAAGGCTTACATCAGAAAATATTTATATATCAACATTAAGGAACGTCAACTTCCATCTTCCAGGAGTCCGGAGCTCTAGGAATTGTGCATAAGTCTTCAGGAGAGACTGGAGGGGAAGCCAAAATATGTGGCAACACACCACAAAAGACTCTGCATCAGAACACCGAGAGACAGACTGACACTGGCACTTTCTGAACCTGATGCTGCAAAAAAACATTTGTTGGGACCTGAGTCATAACTCCTAACCAGCAGGCAAAACACTCACCTGCTGTATATTTAGGCCCAGTGTGCGAGCAGACCAAGCCACTCTTTTTGCTTTGGTACTGTGTGTGTCTTGTATGTTTTTTATTAAAGCATTACTTTTTTTCAAGAAAATGTTGGCAAATGTGCTGTTTTCTCTGTTGTTACAATTAATTCTGTCATTATTATAATTATTATATGTATATTTTGATGTTATTATTATTATTATTATTGTTATTACTATACCAACCAACACATGTATTACAAAGGCCGACAAATGACCAATAGCAGTAGATTTGCTATCTAATCACAACTGGTGTCAGTGTCCAGTGGGTCATCCAATGATTGTCTGCATGAGGCCAGGTCACATGACAATGAGATTCAATTACAGCCATTCATTAGGTGTGAACCCCCACAGCCTCCAACTCCCCCCCTCAAACACACAAACACACCCCTGTGTTTTTTTTCCTGGCAGCTTAAGGGACAGGTAAATGTAAATGTCCCTGGAAATGGACGGGAATTACCAGGAATCATGGAAATTGTTAACAGGCCATTAATCTGGTTTTTCATGCAGTGTGATGACATCAACACAGCTGGAATATTCACAGAATTAATTAAGTATTTTGGTCTGTTGTGTCACTCACCCACCAATGGAGCTTGTAGCAGTTATAGTAAATGGTCTGTACATATATATATATAGCCCATCTACTGTATGTGCAGCACACATCTTTCACATGCTACTGGCACAGCTGTCAGGAGCAACGTGGAATTAAGTGTCTGGCCCGAGGACATATCAGACCTAAAACACATTGGTACCTGCCTCAAAAATGCTTTGACCAGAGAAGAAGAAAACAAATGGCTGTGGTGGAGATGCGTTAAAAATAGATGGTTGAAAGAGGAAAAAAGGTTGATGACAGACATGCTGGTGTTTAAGCAGAACAAGGAGGAAACCTGGGAAACCAACCTAGTATTTTATCCTGTCCTTCTATATATTAGGGGTGGGAATCACAGGGCACCTCATGATAAGATATTATACGCGATGCATGATCCACAACATTCTGTAATAATCGATATATTGCATGACAATCATATTGCATTATATCGTGAGCTCTGTCCAATTGAAGAGAACAAAGAGTCTGAGAAAAGTGCAGGATTTCTCGATTTAATCACAACATAGAGGACAAAGTGCATATATTAACTGAACGTGGATAAGGGCATCTGTTAACGCAGCTTTCTCCATCGCTAGCACGCTGTAAACTCCCTCGTCTTCAGCCAGGTAACTTCCACCCAAGTTCCCATCATTCATTTGAGCAGCACCACCGTGAGGACAAATGAAGTACCAACGTCCTGCGAGTGAAACTGTTTACTTAAGAGTACCATCATTTGTTCAATAAAATATCAATTTTTGCCCTGGCTATCGATTTTCATATTTCACAAGGAAGGATGACAATACATCTCCAAATCGACCTTGTATATATATATAATATAATTATATATTATATACAGTTATGCGATTGACCAACAGACATGTATGCATTTATAGACACACTTTCACTTTCATTCTCTGCCTGTTACTCCTCCATATTTTTTAGGGTTGTCACAGTGATCGTCTGCCTCCATGTTTCCTGATACTTTCCGCCTTTTTTTTGTCACATTAGGACAAAGATGGGGATGGACACTTTGGAGAGTATGGACATCAGTGGATGGTTGTCTCAGCATTTCAGATCAGTGGCAGCTGCTCTTAGACTTTCTTTAATCATAGCCACATGGACCTTCTTTATCCGAGCCACTGAATGGCTCATTATATGTGACAGAATTTGGTGATTTGTTGTGAATTAATTCCATTGTAGACGCTCGAGTTTCATTTTAATGAACCCACAAGTTTGTTAATGGGCCCCTTTAAGTCAAATAACATTTGAAAGGAGGCAATGAAGTGCAGAAGCAGTGGGCTGCTGAGATGTTGCTCACATAACAAGCAGAATGATGGGTTTTAACAGATGTATGTCTTTAGCATGGTGTATAAAGAAAGTAAACACGGTGTAGTGTAATGTGTAAATGCACTGTGCTCTGGTGCGACACATTAATAATCACGTGCCCTGCTGCTTTAAGATGGCTGCAAGGATTTAATGAACTATGGAGACTTAATACACTGGAGCAGAAATGTTATGCTTTAAAGCAGCTCTGGACAAAACAGCAGCATACAGATGGGATTTGCAGAATCAGATTCAGCAGTTCATATAAGTTTAGAGGCGTGAATTAAGTCTGTTTGTCAAGTATCTGAATGTCTTTAAGGCCTCAGTCTGACAACAGAGGTGAATTTTCTGAGAGGTGTGTATCATGTCATGTATCATAAACGGATCCCCGATTCATTACACTCTCTAAGTATTTTGTTTGCTCATGTAGATTAAATCCTCAAAGTAATGAAACACTGTGACATTGCAGTTGTACATTATTTATTCCTTCCACCAAGGTTATGGTTTGCAGTGTTACCCGTCTGTTAGCAGGGTCACTTAAAAAAAGACTACTCAACATTTGTAGTGCTTAGACCCGGTTTAGACCAAGATCAAGGTTCTTTATTGTCATTTGCTCAATAACAATTCAACACAATTGCCAATAATGGAATTTGTTTTAGTATACACTTTATTAACTATTTGTTGTATCATACACACACACAGACAACACACACATACCCAAGCAGCCAGAAATGCAAATGTGTTTTGAACTGACTTACAAAGAACAATGAAACTCTCACTTACTCACCCATTTTCTACCGCTTTATCCTCCACTGAGGGTCGCAAGGGGCGCTGGTGCCTAACTCCAGCTGACATAGGGCGAGAGGTGGGGTACAGTCTGGACGGGTCACCAGTCCATCACAGGGCCACAACGAGACAGACAACCATTCACTCTCACATTCACACCTACGGGCAATTTAGAGTGTCCAACTGGCCTATAATCCCCAAATAACAACGAAACTGGAGGAGATAAATTAATTTAATACATTTTCCATTTAGAAGCACACAGCGTTCAAATGGCAATGAAAAACAAAGTTGTAGACTTATGATAATCCCCTGCCACGCCTCACAGAACACACAAACACACGTTTGCACAGCTACTATATACTATAGAGGACACTGCACTGATGTCCATTCATTTGGAAAGCTTAATATAATTAATTTTATCCATAACTAGCTAGTCTGAATGTAACCAGGTAGTCTGAAATGTAACCAGTACCAGGACAATGAGGTTCTGCCCCATTAGGAACAGGTTTTTATCTCTATGAGGACTTCTGGTCCTGACAAGGTCTGTGTTTATGCCAGAAAATGTCTCAAAATGGTAATAAATACAAGTGCACGCACACAAACACAAACACATACAGACAGCAGGATGATATTTGAATGATGTTGAAAGTCAGACAAAATCTTTTTTAATAAAAACACATTTGGCTCAAATCTCCCCCGAGTCATGCTAATGAAAATAACTCTGTGAATTATGTGCAATTTAGAGTTTTGTTGTAAAAATGTTGCAGTTATCATAACAAAGATCCAAACCACTTGCAACAAGCAGCAAGTAGTAAAATGCTTTAATTAATAGTTAATTGATTAGAATTTTAAAAAGGAAAATACATTTGGGCAGTAATATGATTAATATTGGGTTCATTATGCTGGCAAACAATTAGACAACCCTTTGATAAATACTGCTCTGCAAATTTCAATAACAAGTAATATTTGCCTTAAACCCCCTAAATCTGTGGAGCAGTTTTCATACGAGAACCATTAACATTAACCATCACGGTTTGCAGGGTGAGTTTAATCAGGAAGGAACATTGGGCAGAAACAGAGGGCAGAATTGATGTATCAGCCTCTAGTTTAGGGTTTAAGGTGCAACAGAATTCAATGTAAATTATGTTTATCATGTTCCCATTTAGGGTCACACGATTGGTTGACCCGGGTTTGTGACCCGGTTGGAACAAAGGCCTTGTTTACATGTTTTCCTCGTGTGCCTGTGGGTTTTCTTTGAGTCGTCCGGCTTCTTCCCACAGTTCAAAAAACATGCAGGAGTTAATTGAAGACTCTACATTGACTGTAGGTGTGACTGTGAGAGGGGATGGTTCGGCACCAGTGGCCCTGTGAGTGGCCCTTTTCATGTGGAGGAAAAAACAGTAGAAGATGAATGAGTGAACGTTCCTATTTAGAGGAAAAAATACAGAGTATGGCGCATACCGTAGGAGTGGGCATCATGCCGTCCAGCTCCTGCCTGGTTACAGCTGATAACTGTGGACTTTTGTGATTTGTTTGGCAACTGCACTCATTTTGCATTCAAATAACAACTCTGACTATCAAACAATTGCTTTCATCTGAATCTGTATTCTCAGTTAGATTTTGCAAGGAATATATTTTCTCCTTTTTTTTTATTCATTGTGATTTAGTTCACTGGTATTTGAGGATAAAATCTCATGAAATCATCATTGTCACCCTCATTTCAGCCAAAACCACCACAGACAGTTTAAACACGGCAAGTCTGCAGACATGTAAATGTACAGAGCTATGTTTGCAATATGTGTCTTCACAACATAATGTTGTTACTACTAAACTTCTTTTCACTTGCTTTCAAATTTGAGTTTGACACCTTGATTTCACCTGCTAATGTGGAATTTTGTTTTACTTCTCAAATACTTATAACGGGACCATTTTATGTTGTGTAAGTATATTCAGATATTCTTATAGTTAATATTTTGAGCCTGTTCAGCACTTTGGTCGAAACATGCCATATAAACTCGAACTGAGTTGAAATGACTATCTTGAACGGCTCCTTGCCGTCAGCTCACCCAAGATTCTGCAGGATGTAGAGCAAATTATAAAAACAATCATTTACTTTATCGTTTTACGTGAATCATCTGTACCTGCATGGCTGGCACTGAACAATATTTTCCAACAAACATGCATCATTCCCTGGAAACCTGGAGTAGCCGTTATTGGTGATAAACCTCTACAACATGAAATACATAATTTGATTATTAAGCCTGTAGGGTGTAGAGTCCAGGAAATTACAGTTCAGTGGGATTGTGTTTTCTAAGAAAAAAAAGCTGAGATCTGGCATCTAGATTTTATTTTTCCCTTCTTTAAAAATTCAGTAATTTGACATGTGGCCAACTTAATTAATGTTAACCGATTTTATTTGTTAAAAGCCAAAAAACCATTTAGTCAACCCCCAAAAATTGTCCAGGTCAAATGTTCAAGTGACATTTTCACTTAACCTACAAGTTGCCTTCGATAACAAAGTCTCGAAATTGAATTAGCGTGACAAGATAAGACTTTGTTGCAAGTTGAGGTCTACAGCAGGTAAAATAACAGGTATGTGGAATAGAGCAGGTCACAGATGACATACTCGCCCTCTTTTCCCTCAAACTCCCAATATTGAGTTTAACAAATAACTTAATTATTTTCAACTAAATTGTCAATTAAACCTAAATAAATAAATGTTTTATGAAACACTTGTACACACTGAAATTCGAATTTTGACAGGAAAACAAAGGTTTTGACAAAAAAAAAGTGCTGTTTCTCGCATCTTTTGTAGCAAATGCAATATAATTGTTCAACTGTCAAGACTCTTTAAACTCCTTTTCCAGAGCTTGTGATTGCACAACTCATACAAAAAAGTTTTTACCTGTTCATGCGTGAATTCAACAACTTATCATCAGGCCATAAAAGAATAGAAACTACGAATATATGGGTTAAATCTTTTTCTTATTGCTTTACTTAAATCTGAACGTATATGTCTACATGTTGACAAAATGGAACCGATACATCCTTCCTGTTGACTGTGACATCAAAAGCTCTGCCCCCAAAACACTATTTGAATTTCGGCTGCGCGTTCTCTCATATGTGAACTAAATCACGTTAATTATAGTGTTGTGATGGCTGCGGACACTCGATTTTTGTCTTTCCCTCCCCCAGACATCTTTATTTATTGATGGTTTTCAGGACGTGAAGATTATTTACACCAACAAGACAGAAAGTGGTTTGAGGAAACGAATCGCAGCGTTGAGCTCCACGGCTGCAAAGCTGATGTGTCCTGTTGTTTGTTGGACACAGGAGACATCCTGCAGGTTTCCCTCTGATCCACAAGAATCCATCTCAGCCTGTGAGGCTTCAGCTTTTGTTGAGGCCTGCACCTTATGCACTGTTGAATCTGTGAGTCTGTTGTTCCCTAAGATCACACAATCAATAGCTCTCAGAGCTGCAACAAGGCGGACTCAGATGTCTCATTATCACACCATTCCACCACACCTGTGAAATACAAAGACCTTTTCAAGGTAACTGAAGTACATTGACGCTGCTGAAGCATCAGCAAACAGTGACTGACCAGTGGCAGGATTGACATGATGCTAACAAAGAAGTGATGTACGCCAGCTTTTGTATACATGCGTACGTACAACACGGTGGCCACCAAAGAACAGATTGGCACAATTGGCATTACTGGATCGTTTGTGTTTACTTGAACAAAATGTCCAGACTGCATTTGATTTGAATACTAGCCAATAAGAATAATATTTCATGCAGATTATTTATACATATTGTGGAAATTACAATCAAACAGCATTTGATATGGTAAACATTTTCCGCAATAAACATTCACTGACATTTACTAATGAGTAATAATGCCATTGCCATACCTGCACACTCCCTTCAATTCCCCCGGGAGAAAATTTACACAAACGTTAAATAGTTTAAAAACGATAAAAATCATAAACATTTTGAAATCGAAGCGACAATTATTGGATCTTTTGTGTTTACCGCTAGAGCTAACCAATACCCAACAGCTTGAATTGCGACACGCCTTTGAGCGCACACAGCGTGGCCCACATTGGTGTCCAACATATTAGCTTTACAGGGCAAAGAGACGGTACATGTGGGACAGGGACTGATGTAAAGCGGCGGTTCTCAAACTTTTTATACCAAGTACCACCCGAGAAAACATTGAGCTCTCGAAGTAACACCATTATCACCGACGTTAAAACACAGTGGTGTAAATCGGCCGAGCAAATTCAGCTACAGACTTTTCACAGGAGGCAGATTTATTCTCTCTCATCATCCTCCTCTTCCTCACATATACTCCAGACACTGGCATAGTGAAATTAGATTAAGACGGAGCGAAAGATAAGGTGACTCTAATAATTATTATTTATTATGTGTTTCATTTTCTACATACTGTGGTCTAAATTCCTCAGCTCCACTCTGATAGCATTTCTGATTTTCCTCCAATGCCACAGTTGTTTGTTAATTTACACAATGGATGCAACTTATGCCAAAGTATGAATGGGACGATGGCCTCAGTTGGTCTCATTTCTTCTCTTCTGTGGCTGAAACACAACTACAGTTTTTGCCTGGAAGACCGTTCCTTTGATACCATCCACTGTTATTGAGACACTGCTGCTATTGTGATAGCGTGAAAGTGACAGTGCCATTACCTCCCTGCAAGGTATCTATTTAGATCCAAATGGTAGTTTGCTTACATGTCAGGTATACAGATATGTTTACTACTGCAAAGTTTTCTTTCCCAGATTATATAAATGTCTGTTTCTATCTCTGGATCAGAATTGTTGTTGTCTCCAGTGAATGATGAAGGTCTCCACAATGTCAGCTGTTCCTGCCCCTCACATAATTATGAAGAATTCATAACCCATACACAAATGCTTATTTCATTTTGCTTGGTGTCACACTGAACAGTCTCTAAATTAACTGCTTCACCTTCATAACTTCAATTTATTCCCTGCCTCTCTGCATCCATCACAACACAGTCTGTCTGGGGAGCAGGTCTTAAACAGACCATGAGATATGTGACACAAGAATATTATCAGGTGGTGATTTACTAATTTGCCGAGCAGGTTGATGAGTATAATTATATAGATTCTACACAGCATTTTATCATAGGTCCCTGGGAAGATCCACGTAATTACATGCATGGTATACATTTCAACTCGGTGTCTTGACTTGTGCCGTTAAGCAGAATTAGTTTTCAAGAGTAACAGTGAAACAATTACATGGAGCAAGTTTTGGGGATGCCACAGACTCCCTGCTGTGAGTTGCCAATGAAAGATTTATTCAAACTAGAAATTAAATTAAACTAAAACAAAATGCATGACTGTCCAAACTGCACTTGATTTGAATACTAACTAATAAGAATAATATTTCATCCTGATTTTTCATACATATTGTGGAAATTACAATCAAACTACTCTAACGGCATTTGATATGGTTTTTCTGCATTAATTAACATTTTCTGCAATAAACATTCACTGACATTTATTAATGAGCAATAATGCCATTGCCATACCTGCACACTCCATTCAATTTACACAAACATTAAATAGTGTAGAAATGAAATAAAAATCAGAAACATTTTGAAATCCAACGACAGTTTCCTGAACAAGCTGGATGGTTTGATATATGACCAGCTCCAAAGGGTTGAAAAATGTAGGAAGATATATTAACAAAGCAAAATGCAGATAATTACATAAAAATTAAGAAAACCCAAAGTTGGAAATGCCAACATGAGTCAAACCCTGGGTCATTGCCTTCGTAACCTTTGAGATGATACAAGTGTTTGTCAATGTTACCATTTCATAACTGCAAATTGTCACAGAGGAGCTGATACCTCAAACACTAAACTTTTTTTTTTACTGATCACCTTTGGACCCAATTTAGATTTACTTTCTTTTAATCCACGCTTTTTTTAATTACTCTCCGTGTTTCTCAGTATGGCAGTGGTTTTTTGTGCATCTGCAAACCGAGTGACACATTTTGTGTCGTGTCTGAGGGTGAAGTTCTGTGAGGTAGAACAAGGACACGCTGTGAGTGAAGCGAGAAAGCTTCATACAGTAGCGCTGCCTGAAAATACCAAGAAGCAACCACAACAGGTTTTTAGAACTTCAGAACCCAGTTATGTCTTAATGAAAACCCCAATTTGACCCCAACCCCAACGTGATCGCTTGTTATTGAAAATGCTTGCTAACAGTAATCCAGCCCTCCCTGATTATGTGCCTGTATGTGCCAAACACAGCTGCTGCTGTTTTCGTCACCGCAGCTCCATGTTTCCTGGATATGTGTGTATTGGAGGACACTGGAGCTTTAAGCTACTTGTTTCATCTTATTTTCTTTGTATATTCTTATGCAATTATGCATAGAAGACCTACACAGCAACCTAATGTTGCATCACAATTCTCAAAACTTGATGAATGATGTCATTAATTCTCATTTATCAACATTTTTGTGAGGATGAATATGCGAATAATGCTTTTATCAGTGTATGCAATGGGTTGTGCAGAGACAATGGGGAAACATCTGGCAGGAAGTGCTTGCTGCTGAGAGACTGGATGCTCTGCCTCATAAAGAGTGTTCAAAGCAGGTCGGGTAAACCTACAGAAGTGTTGACAGTTAATGGGCTGAGGCCATTATTTCAGGGAAATGTTTAGGAAAAAGTTTTCTTTTTTCTATACCTGTACTTCAGTTAAAAGCAACAGACAATGAGAGAGTAGAGATACACCTTATTTTATATCTTGTCCTTCTATGACATTGAGTCATTTTTGCCTTTGCATATATTCTAAGTGAACAGGTTTTATAGAAAAGAATGAGGCCCCCATTCACAGAGATAAAAGTCTGGGGTGTGTCTCTCATGAATGGAAAGTCAATTTCTGTTTAGTAAAATGTCGGGAGATAAGATGCTCTTCCAGGGCTGGGAGCCACAGTGAGTGCAAACAAGAGGGGGGGGAAAAATAAGACACTCTGGGTCCAGAGGTTTAACAATAAAAGGCCTTTAATATAACATGGTAAACACCAGTGCATTTGGGATGGAAGCCTTCATCAGGTTGCTGAAATGAAACACAAACACAGACACTCACGTAGCACAACACCAGTCACACAGGAGTTGAATTTTTTTTGGACGAAGGAAGAATGGTCTACAGAAATAACCCAGGAGATCAGAGTGGCACTGTGTTATGTTGTGTTGTGTTGTTTCGTGTCAATTTTTTATTTCATCTTCCCAATTTGAACCCCCCAAACTCATTCAAAGGACTCAAAAAGTATCCTTAACCTTTTAAATGGCAAGTTAAACTGTTACACAAATGGAATTACAGAAAAGTTGTTGTTTCAAGTTGTTTAACTTGAAAAAGATATACTGCACGGAACAGACTCTGGTGACACAGATGTTCCTGGACACACAGATCACACCTGGATTTACATCCAGAGGAGAGAGTTTGTTTTGACAAATAAAAAAAGCCCAGATAATCCGATGGAAATCGAATTCCTACATGATGTATCTATCATACAAAAAAATAATAGAAGAAGCCAATTCACAGAATAAGAACAAAACTGCTCTGACAGCTCAAACAATTGAATCTTTTAAGATTCATGAACGTAGGAAGATTGCCCAATACACTGCCCAATACAGACAGCCTGAAAGAGCACTTATCGCCACCTAGTGTAGCAGCTGAGGACATACCTCATTCAATCAATCGATTTCCTGCATGCTTGTATACTGGTTCAAGGACACTAGTCCAAAACTAAATGGCTGTGCATGAAAATGGACTGAGGAACCTTTATTTTTTCTTACCTCTGTTTGAACATAGACACGTTCAAACCTAGACATTTACAAGCAGCATGTGCTGTGCATGTCCGTTAATTGTCAAAAAGTTCTTAACAGCAACTGCATGACTAACAGTTTATAAATAACACCCCTAATGGAAATATAATGTCTATATAATAATAATGCCAGAGAGTGGCTGTATGTTAAAAAGGTACTTGAATTTAATATTACTCACCTACACTTAAAGTGAAAAATAATATTTAATGTCACAATCGGGACAGCTGGGCTTTTTCATGGCTGACATTTAGCTGACATGTGACGGCAGGAGGGCAGTGTAATTAAGACGACTGACACAGAGTGCGACACCCCCCCGTTATGCGTCCCGACCTACTGTCATGGATTAATACGAGTGAGTCATTCTTGATGTCTCACTTATGCGAGTGCTTTTCTGCTCCCGCCTATTGGAGGACCTACAATATCAGGTCCTTACTGGGTGCATTTATGCGGTATATTCAAATTTGTCACAGAAGGAGAGTGAACACAAGGTCAACGCAAGGTCATCACACCAGTGGTCCAACGCAGATCCTGCGAAGGTGCTCACTTTGTATTGTTCGCTGGAGTCAGAACTTTGCTTGACCTAACGTCGTGAAAGCCAGTTACGAAATCCTTGTCCAGGTGTCCAGTGTTGGGTGACACTGGCAGTGTGGCAGCGTGCACACAGCAGATGAGAAATGGACCCATGCTGTTTACGCTGTTACCTCTTTAACCTGGCTTCCAAATGAGCTTGTATTTATTTCCTTATTTGTTTATTCAGACGTTAGTGTGTAACATTTAGTGACATCTGATGTGATGGTGAGTCTGCAGATTCCACTTCAGAAAATGTGAAATGTGAAAGTTTGTTTGTTCACGCTGCTGTAAAATGGTGGGTTCACGACTACAGTATTGCATACTTTATAAAAGGCTTATTGTAAGATACTTTTTGATGATTTGGATCAATTTATTTCTCCTACCTGTCACTCTGCTCATGGTGAATTTGATTCTTCTTAAGAGAATTTCTTGTTTTTTTTTAATTTTTTTTACTGTCATGCTTTAGTTTATTGAGTCCATTTATTATTTATTACTTTCACACTCTTAGTCAAACTGTTTTTTCTTCATTTATTTGTTATTATACTGTATTTTGCTTATTAGTTAAACTTTGTTTAGTGTATTGCAATTTAAACACATTTACTTTACTTGTTTTGATTAATAGGTTTATTTATCGTCCATCTCTGCTTTGTTTTGACCATTCATTAGTATTTTAGTCTCTGGTGTTTCCTCGTGGCTGATTGTTGAGATCTTTGACATCAGTCTCACACTTCCTCATTTTTGTTTTGTTTTGTTTTGTTTTGTTTTGCTTCATTTGCAATATGTTTGCATTTTATGAGCTAGAATGAACATAGGGAGAGGGAAGCAGAATGTTAATAACAAGACTCAGCCAAAAGACAGCATCACAGACTGCAGTTGTTCGACTGTAGCTCTCCTGAAAACTTGTGAAACTGATTTTTGGTCTGAATTTATACTGTATGAGTCCGCAAGCCACTGTGTAAACATTACACATACACTCAGCATGTCATAAAGCTTTACCAGGTCACGTCAGTCTGTTTTGCCGCGAGCGGCCGTGAAAATTGAGAGCGGATCGTCTCCTCGGCAGAAGGTCAGCACCTCCAACTCTGGCTCCACTTGTCAGCTCGCTGAAGTGTCCTTGGGCAAGACAGTGAATCATTCCAAATCACTGCTGGTGGCTTTGACTACAGCACCAAACAAAGATTCTATATAAATATGTTGCACAAATGTGTGCGTGTGTGAATGGGTAAAATGCTTTGAGTGGTCATCAAGACTACAAAAGCAATGTATTTAGCAAAATTAAGACATTTAATGTATTGCCTTTGGCACACACGCACACATCTTAGTGAGGACACAGCATAAACAGAAATCATGCCCTGGCCCCTTACGCTAACATTAACCACTACACCCAATTCTAACCCTAAACCTAGAACCAGGTCTCCACCCTGAAAAAGCCCTTTAAAGTATCAGTCTTCTAAAGTTAAATGCATTATTTATAATCTTCTCATATATATTCTCGCCTGAAAATATTATCTTCAACTGAGCCCTTTGTATTACGTGTTACATGGAGTACACCACTTTTTTGTTTGTTTGTTTTCACGGTAATCCACACAGCATGGACTTTTCATGTGTTATGTCACCTGTAGGCCACCATAGATACTCATATACACTTGCATGGGGAGTGTGAGGCCAAGAAGGATTCAGTTGGTTGAAGTATGTAAATTCACCACTAGATGCCACTAAATCCTACTCAATTTTTTTTTTATATAAGTTCATACTGAATGATGTTAGCAAAGCAGTTGAGAAGATGGGAGTGAAATATTTAGCAGTGCAGTTTCCTTTAACATAATTTAATGGCCCTTCCTTTAAAACAAATCACCCACACTCTGCATTAATATGGAGAGGTTGGAGTAAATGTCAAATCAGAAATAAAATGTAAAATGAATCAAGAGGGAGACTCAAGTTTGACCTGTTTGTCAGTGAGACGTCGTAGTGCACCACTGAGCTGATTTGTTTATGTCTGTATGCGGGAAATGGGCTGTCTGGAAACGACATGTTCCTCAAAGCATGAAGATGAACGTTTGTATTTTCTTTATCGTCTTTTTTCCAAAGGTAGTGCTGAGAGCTTACACTGAATACTAAATACCAGTGATACCTTACATTATGAGTCAACTCCATTTATATTCATCAAATCCTTTCCAGGCACAAAAGCTGAGGACTTGATGGCCGTCTGGTCTGTCCACTCAGTGGGGGTTTGTTAAGTATAGTACTTTGAACCATTTCTTTTTTTAGGTTTTTCTTCCCACGGGAATTATTTATGTCCAGAAGGTAAATAATGCAAAATAGGATTATATGGCTTTGACTGCAGAATGGCAGAAAGCATGTGGAGAAGGCGTTGTGCAAAACACACACACAAATACATATGATGTAAACTATATGTTAAAAACTTTGCAAGATGGGAGTTGCATTTTTCACAACATGGTATTGAGGTTTGAACTCAACCACAGTTTTAACCGCATGTTAAAAGAAAAACAGCTGTTTAACTCTATCAGGAAAGTGTGAGAAGAAACAGTAAACATTAATAATGACTATCAGTTCTTGTGTTTGGGATACATGATGAATAAAAATCTGATTTAAAAATGAAAGAAAAAAAAAAAATTCAAACTTGCAAGACAATGATCTTGTGAAATTAAATGTTTGCCAGAGGGTTAGACAACTGTCCAACACCAGAGATTGAAATGAGGAGCCCAAAACCCTGTTTCCCAAGTGTGCGCGATTAGACTCAGTTCAGCCTTTTTAATGAAACTGGGATTTGGTTTCAAACGATTTTAAAAACAGCAATTCATGCTACTTTTTAAAGCCCTGACTTTCACCAGCGTACTGTAGATAAACAACTGTTTCGTGTGTCTTAAAACTGTCTTTGTCATTTCCTAAAATGTGTGAACATAGATCCATAGTAACAAACTGCTGATGTCTTTCACTCCAGAGTGGCTCATTTTACCAGCTGTGGACCGTCAGTGTGAGTGGACGTTTCTTCATCTGTCACACATTGAACCTATAGAATGACTGCACAATGGTGCCCTTTATAAGCAAGAAAGTGTTGTGTAAATGAGCAAAAAGGTATTGACCTGACCTGGCATACATTGTACTTCACGTTTCAAGCCTTAATGAGGCCTTTTGGACCTTTTTCTGGATGGTTTCATGTAGGAAATTCCGGGGTTGTGCATGGGTGGTCATGCGCAGTTTTAAAGATTTAGAATAATGCATTCAATTCCTGGTTATTGTCAGCCACAACTCACATACCAGCAGTTTTCTTAAAGCACAGCCACTGCTGCATTAAAGAGCATGATTATGCACCCGACTGCAGCTGTGTCAGTCAACTCACCTGGAAGTGTTGCAGCTGATCCAGGTCTCCTGCTCAGCACCACTCTGTTCAACAGCTGAGTGCTAGTCTGTTAATCACTGTTTAAAAGTGTTGGTGGGCAACGGTAGGCTAATTTCAGAATTTCAATTGGGACCCAGCAGGTTTGGTAGCAGCTGCTGTAATGTTTTACCATTAACCATTATGACCTGTGGGTCAACTCCCTCCTCCCACCAGTATAGTGAAGTGACTGAGTGTGGTGAATTGTCCCATAAGGACCAGTAACAGCAGAGAGAGGCACAGTGGCTGAAAAAGAGGCCAAACATGCACTATTTAATCCATCACATTTGAGTTTTATCTTTATAAACTGAAGTTTATAAAGCTTCTCCGCTGCAGACTTTAAACAGCTGAACTATGAGGCTCCCCACTATTTAAAGACCACTCATTTTGGTTAAAGAGTGCTCACATTTCCCACTCAGACAGCTGTTGCTTTACTGTAAAAGAAGGACCTAAAAAATGGTGGAAAGTTTACTGGTTAAGAACTTTTGGAAAGCACGGATGAAAAGTGGATGTCGTAAAAACAGTACAATTGGTACAGCTGTTAGAAGTAGCAGCTGAAGTAAGAATAAAGGCGAGGTGCCAGGTCTGCTTGAAGGCTTAAGGGGAGTTTGAGAAACACTGAGCATCCCACACTATACAATCTCTGCAATCACGTTGGGTTTGCACTGTGAGCAAGGGAGCATGATATTTCACCAGATGTAGCGGTCGACCTGTACGTATCGTCACAGAAACACAACGCCAGCTGAACTTTTATCTCTGTTTTAGGTTTTAGATCTGGAACCGCTGCTGTATTCCTCTTTGAGTTGGTGCAGCTGTCACCCCATCCTGGTTTCTGATTGGCTCAGGTGGCAAACTTCCTGCAAACCTTCTGAAGTGAACCTACAACTGATGAATTTTAATAGTGCATGGATAATAGTACAGCACATGCTTTGAATTCATAAAATTGAACAATGCAGTGTTAGGGACAGACCAAAAGGAATGAGAGAATGCTCTCCAGAGACCCGAGACTTGACGTGAACTTGAGCTCAGAAACTTGAAACTCAAATTTGACTCGCTCCAAAATGACTCGTGAACTCTGTGGAGATCCACAGATCACTATGGGCTGAGTCTTTAACAATCTTACACTTGATGAAAGCCAATCACATAAGAAACTCACCAAGGACCAAATTATGCAGGTAAAAGTCATGTGGCCTGAACTACAGCAGGCTTTAAAAGAGGCAATTTCTCAGTATTCTGCTTTTTATGTGACATAAAAAGCAGAACATTTTTTGGAGTTTCTCAGAACCTAAGATTATAGTTAGCTCTTCTACAGCTGCAGCAATGGAACGGGTAAGCAGAGCAAACTAATGCCTCTGCAAGGCTGGGGTAAAATTGACGAAGTGTGGCTGTCAGGAGTATGAGTTAAAATCTTTTTGATGGATCACCGACAGACAAAGTTCCTCACAGTGCCGTTGATGGAGGGGGGGAGGGGGGGCAGGGGGCGCGAAGAAGAAGGAACAAAGAATGGCTGATTCAGCTGAGAGCAATAGTGTTGTATGTCAACGATGTGTCTAACGTAAACCAGGCAGCAACAGTGAGGTTGACTCATGCCCCACACAGTTCTGCACAGATGCACCCTGACACAATCCAGCATTTTTTTAACCAAATGAGTGGTTATTTGGCAATATTTTTGTTTTGTTATTAAAATATGGCATATCCATACACATATTTTTGGTCTCATTAGCCAGTGGCCTGTTATTACAATGGAAACCCCATCTTGGCTGTTTAATGAAGAGACTGACAGGTTCCTCTTGAATCTCTTTTGATTTGATTTCAACACGAAGCCTCTCTACTCGATAAATCCACATCCCATCCCAAAAAAAGCATCTCTGTCTCTTTCACATGGAAGCTGGTGCAAATTGTACAGCATGTCATCCGGTACACTGATGAATGTTACACAGGACTGAGCACATACTGCATCCTGTCTGCGATCATTCAGTTTCATGGATACCATTTTCTTGAATTGCTGCATGTGACCCTGTGATTACCCGAAGGTAAGGCCTGTTAGTTTTCCACAGCGTGAACCACAATAGACACAGGTGTCAGGAACAAGGGAATTGAATGAAATGTACGAGCGGGAGAAACGTGGGCAAATTGAACGTCTGACAGTCATTACAGCGGTGAGGACTTCTTGTGCTGAATTTGATACCAGTGACCATCAAACCCTGTTACACAGCAGTAAACATTTCATTGACATTAAAGCTGTAGCAGGTAGGATCGTTAGAAAGATTGCTGATTGTTGAGTTTCATCTCCAGGTGGTTAAATTCTGATATTTTTGATAGAGGTCACTTCTACTAGATGAGCACAAAAAGATGCACATGCCTCTGTCTGTCCTTCTGTCTGTCCTTCTCTGTAACATTCCACTGATACCATCACATTTTAAACGCATTACATGTTTATTACTCAACCCTCCTAGAGACTTTTCCCTTTTAAGATTTCTTTGCAGCATCGGCTGCTGCCACCAGTGCTGGAATAGTAATCTCTTCCACTTAAGGAACATATACATGCAGCTGCCAGCAGGAGGCACCTTATATCTGTCTGAAATGCCCTGTGATTGGCCAAGGTTTCTCATTATGAGCTAAATTTCCTGATGGATGGAAAAGTGAAAGGAAGTGAAAAAGTCTTGCTCTTGATTAAAACTATCCTGTAAGGTTATTATTGGATTTATTGATCAATACCATCTAAATAGGTTACAACAGCAACACAGCGGCAATACGTTCACTGAAGACCCATGTTACCAAAGTGGTGGAAGCAGGTGACGTTGGTGTCACCACTAACCACCAAGGAAAAACAGACCAAGAATTATATAATCAATACAGTGTCCAGACAGGATATGTGTCGTTCTTTCATGTCAGTCCTTCAGATGTCATTGAACCAGCAACAGCTGGACTTGAAGATTATCGCGAAGTTGTTTCACCCGTTCATCATCTTAGAGGAATCTTGGATAAGAGGTTGATACTGTATGTCTTTGAGAAACACAAATAAACATTTTTTCACATTGTTTTGTCATTTTATATACCAAACAACTACAGTATATGTCACCTGCATGCACGCATACAGCCTGATAATATCAAGAGAGTCGCTTTTCCAATATTTCTATATGGTTTTATGCCATTGAATCCACCGTGAGATGTTTGATGACTCACCTTGTACTTGTGAGAGTATACTAAGTTGCAATATGTTGCTGTATTAGTCTTTATTGTTCTGCCTAAACCCAATGTACCATTTATATAAAGGGTGTCATAGGTACAGCCTGTGGGCCAGAGCAGGCCCACTGGAGGGTCCAATCCAACCCACAGGATGAATTTATGAAAATTTCACTTTATGATTAGATTCTAATCATAATGTGTAATACTAAATTTTCAGTTCCAGATACTGGTGACTAAATGTTTTGTGCCTTTGTAGATCTAGTATGATCTGTAAGTTGTATTGCACATGTGTAAATGGTAAATGGGCATCATGTTATTGAAATTGCATCCTGAAATTCTCAAAAAATGTCAGGTTGTTCACAGTATGTTTTGTAAAAAGATACTTCATTAAATGTAAAACAAAGGGAATGTGGAGTTCAAGTTGCACATATTAGGCAATTAGGCTATTATTTTACTGGTCCAGCCCACTTTAGATCAAACTGCGGTGTGTATGTGTGACCCCTGAACTAAAACACCCCTGATTTAGATGCATCAACTCGCAGAAGCATCAGACCCTGCATCTCTCTGGTCTCTTCCTCCTCGGCAGCTTCAGAGCTTCAGTTCAATCACATATGGCCTCACAGAAATTCCCCTCATCCCCATCCTGTCTGTCAGAAACATCACTCTCAGCTTCCTTCACAGTCAACACTGCAGATACAGGTGACGGCGGAGGTGAGAAGTCCTCTACAACAACACTGTTGTTTTCTCAGTCACTTCTAGTTTCACTGCTCATTCATTGCTATTGGCCAACGCATACAGCAACAAAACCTTCTCCTGAAGCACATTAACCAGAAATACATAATTATAGTGTTCCAAGTGCCATGTTTGGGACACACTGAGTAAGACACCCACAAGTTACAGAAAATAGTTCTGAAAATCAAACAGCAATCTACAGCAGGAAAGATATTATCTTTTTTTTTTCTGTTTAATGTGCTTTATTCTCACATCAGTCTTTATGAGTCACCTAAGAGTCGGCAGATGTGAGACATAAAATGTGTCTGAGTGTCTGGAGCGAAATTTCATTAATTAGTCATCTTAGTTCAGGAAACACACAGTGACAGCATGAAGAAGGAGTGGGGTGACAGAGAAAGGTTGAATGATGGCGTGCGAGACAAATGGGAGTCTTTGAGCCTGACAGAGGCCAGTTTGTAACTGTCCTGAACTTTGTTTTTAATCAGTTTGTGGTTTTAGAGCTTTTATTTCTCCGAGGGAGGACAAGCAACCAAGCAGCAGACAGTAACTGTTTAATGACGTATGGAGGGATCGCCATTAAGGAAATAATGTACAAATGTGTTTTTAGTTTTCATCATTTTTTTTCTGTTAAAGGTCCCATGTGTAAGTGGGCCTTTTTGAAAGTTTTATTGGAAGAAATGGAATATGTATATATGGAATATGTGTCTATAATCACTTCAAAATAAAGATATAAAGCATTAGTACATTAATACAGTATAAAATACTTTTTAAACTTGTAAAAATCAATGCAGCTTTGCAAATCAACCTTCAGTCACTATTCGTCAGCCTCCAATCAAGATCTTGCATTAGAACAATGCAAAATATTGTGAATAATTCTGATATAAATTTTAAAGGACCCTCATGTGATCAATGAAGGAAAAAACAGTACAGAACTTATGGTATTTTTTTATTGCTGCTGATGATATTATTCTGCCTCTGTTTAGTCTTTGAGGACAAAAATAAAGTCATATTATTTTTATGCTTTATCTGAAAACAGGCTCTGTCAGGCAATATTATCAGACCTCAAGGAGGGAGTGTTTGTGTGGATACAGCAGCAGAGCAGGGACCGGCGGAGACAAGAGCTAATTTCTTGCTTCCCTTGTCTCCCTTGACATAAAGCGAATAATTTCCTATCTGCAGTGCAAGAATGTCAGCGAGCGACATGCGATCTAAGCACCACTGTACTGAGAAAAACAAAGAAGGTCATCTGGAGCTGATAGGCTTAACCAGCAGTGTGTAAACTCACTTGACAGTTGTTTATATCAAAAAGCCCTACAGCTTTAAGCACTATTAAGAAAACTTAAACACGGCCCACACCAATCTGTGATAACATGCACAAGCGAACTTCTTTAGAGGAGGAAGAGCTTCTGCTATGTAAAAGACAATAATGGACAGGAACAATCAAAGAGGGGGATGTGGAAGTGAGTGAAGAATAGTAATGAGACTGAAAAAAGGCAAAAACCCTTTTCAGAGTAACAACAATGGCGAATGGCGATGGTTTGGTGAGCAGGGAATTAAGGAAATGACAAATGACCTGGTAGAGAGGAGCACAGGTCTTGTGGACGATCAGGAAATGATTTGCATGGTGAAGTGAAAAGGCCCTTGATGGTCAAAGAAAAGGAAGGAAAGGGACTGAGGAGAGAGTCCCGCTTGTTCTTCCTGTGGGACAAAGTCACTCTGCAGCTTGGGGCCCATGAACAACTGCAGTGGTGACTCTTGTTAATGTATATACTATATATGTATATCTCACATCTAATCCACCCTAGATTGTTCTCTCTCATTGCCCTTTAAATCAAGGTTTGTGTTTTTATGCTGTGTCATGAACACGATCCCATCGTGTGCTTCTTGTCACCTCGCACCCAAACTGGACCCTAAACTTTTTACATTTAAACTTTTTTTTGTTTACTTGAACCATTTTTTTTTTTGTGAGTTTTGCCCATTTCCTCAACGCTGTTTCAGTTCATTGAATTTAAGTGGAACAAGGACATAAAAACACATTTCCTGTGAACATGAAGTGACTTAAAAGGCCTTGTGAAAAACTAGTGCGAGGTGAAGTTTGAAGTTGTGTTTTAATAATATTTAATTAATACCCACAAGGTTATGATGAATCACACGCCTCCTGCACACTGTTTACAACCATTTTTCTTCTTTCAAGTGTGAATTCGACCTTCTCTGAGGGGAAGCAACGGTTTATGACGGCCACGAGGCCTTTATCAAATCCATTAAAAAGACTGCTTTCTGACTAGTTTTGGTAATGTTTAATTGAAGACTCTAAATTGCGCATGTAAGTGGGGAAGGCTCTGTGACAGGCTGGTGGTGGCCTGTCCTTTTAATACTTAACCATGTAACTTGGATATGGGAGCAGCCCACTATAAATACACTCACCTGCCCCTTTGTTAGCTACACAGAAAACCTAATAAAAGTTAGGAGTGACATTCGTTGAGGTTTTCCTCTGCTTCAGCTCATTTGCTTCGAGATTTGACATATTGTGTATGCAGATGATCTTCATACCGTGGTTGTAACCAGTGGTTAAAGAGTTATTGTTGCCGTTCTATCACTTCACACCAGTCTGGTGATTCTCCTCTGACCCCGTTTACCCCATCAACAAGGTATTTTTCTTCAGAGAAATTTATTTATGACACTGTTGCAATAAAACTATGAAGATGAACATCATGTAAACAAATGCAATTAATTACATTCAGAAATTAATCATTTAATTTATGTAAATGTATAATTTCGTTTTTATTTTACCTTTTTATTTGTTAAGCAAAATAACCCCAAATTAAGCATGAAAGGATGTCAGGAGCTGTTGGGACACTAGCTCTGAAAACATTGTGACTGAGCACCACCTAGTGGTTAGAATAGGTGGTGGAAACAATTGGACTGTTTTACAGAGCATGGCAGTGTACTAGTACAGGAAAGACATGCATATCTTCTAGTGGTAATGAGAGAAGTTCTAGCACAATAACCTTAGAAGCACCAGACATACAGTTACACAGTTTCTCCCCTATAGATCTCCCAGAATTAACATCACTAGTATCCTCATCAAAACCGTCAACCTGTCAGTTAGATCCCATCCCCACCAAACTGTTTAAAAATGTTCTTCCATTAATTAATCACTCCATTTTAAATCAAATTAATCTTTCCTTATTAACTGGATATGTACCCCAAGCTTTTAAAGTTGCAGTTATTAAGCTCCTTCTTAAAAAAGCTACCCTCGACCCAGAGGTTTTAACCAATTATCGCCCAATATCAAACCTTCCTTTTATTTCTAAAATACTAGAAAAGGCAGTTGCGAATCAGTTATGTGAATATCTACATAGTAACAGGCTGTTTGAAGATTTCCAGTCAGGATTTAGATTACACCATAGCACAGAAACAGCCCTAGTTAAAGTTACCAACGACCTCCTCTTGGCCTCAGATAATGGTCTGGTCTCTATACTTGTCCTGTTAGATCTTAGTGCTGCATTTGACACCATCGATCATAAAATTCTACTGCAGAGACTGGAGCAGACTTTGGGGATCTCAGGTTCTGCCCTCTGCTGGTTTCAGTCATACTTATCTGATAGATTCCGTTTATGTTCATTGCAGACAAAAGTTAATTATGGAGTTCCACAGGGCTCAGTTCTTGGGCCTATACTTTTTACCTTATATATGCTTCCTTTAGGAAATATTATGAGAAAGCACAACATACACTTTCATTGTTATGCAGATGATACACAACTTTATTTATCAATGAGGCCGGAAGAAATAAATCAGGTTGTTCAACTCCAGGAATGTCTTAAAGACATTAAGTCCTGGATGACCTGTAACTTCCTACTTCTAAACTCAGACAAAACAGAGGTTATCATACTTGGCCCTAAACACCTTAGAGACAAACTTTCTGACTATAGCAGCAGAGATTATTATCAATAATCTCTGCTGCTGCTTGTATAAATGACACTGTAGTTCTATAAACATGACATAACTGACTCTAAACTTGATACAACTGTTTGCTCCTGGTCTCTCTCTTATGTCTCTCCCTCACCTCCCACTTTTTCCTTTCTCTCCCCCCTTTCTGTCCCCCACCTCTCCTCTGTCCCCCATTTCCCTCTCACCCCAACCGGTCGAGGCAGATGACCGCACATCTTTGAGTCTGGTTCTGTTAGAGATATCTTCCTGTTAAAAGGGAGTTTTTTCTCTCCACTGCCCCCTAGTGTTTGCTCATTGTGTGAACTGTTGGGTTTCTTTTCTCTCTGTAATATTGTAAAGGTTTTGGCCTTATTACGTACAGTGCCTTGAGATAATGTATGTTGTGATTTGGCGCTATACAAATAAAATTTAATTGAATTGAATTGAATATCAACCCACTTTCAGCAATTCAGAGGAAAAGGTGACCTGTTTGATGGTACAGACCGTTTGTAACGCTTTTAAGTACCGGGATTTGTAACTGAACAATGAGTGAGTGAGTTACACAAATTGCCACAACCTTGCCAGATCTGAATAATTGCAAAAGTCAATAAATGTTTAAAATCACATAAAATTCAGCAACATTGCTCTCAGACAGTGGGGGTGAGGATGTTCAGACCAAAGTCTGTGAGCGACTTGTGTAAATATAAATGTTATTCAACTTCCTGTTGAATGAAACATTGAACAGGAAGCTTTGTTCACTTCCTTTGCATGAGTCGTTGTCCAGTTCTGTCCTCTCCTCTATTGTTCCACCACATACACATTCTGGCCTATTCCCTGTATTGGGGACCAATGTTCACAAACGTAAATATTATTCTGACAAATATTTGTCAGAATAATGGCATAAACGTACAGATTTCAAACTTCCAGTTCAGCAAACATGTAAAGAAGCAACCTTTTCACCCATTTGTTCGACATAATGCACACAAACATGATGTGTAGCTACAGTCCTGCTCTCTGTCTCCCTCTGTCTCCTTCAGTGGTACTGCAGCCTCACAGCAGGACTCTGCTCTATTTTCTTCTCACTCTTCGTGTGCAGTTTCTCACAAGTTAAGCTGTAAACTGCTGATAAAGTTTACTTGGGGTTTTTTATATTATTACAGCATTTGGCGATGAGCTCTGGTAACTAAAACTAACTAAATTAAACCCCAGAGGTCACTCTCTAACAAGGGTCAGTGATTCACACAGTAAATGCAAGAAACAAGTACAAGTAAGTCATTTATTATAAATAAATACCTTGTAAAAAAAATGAAAAATGAAAAACATTACATTAAGTTGTTATACAAAGCTGCTTTGGCACATCTCTGGACTCACATTTCTGTGACCATTAGTTCCAAATATTCATTACACTGCTTATCGTGTCAATTGTATGTGAGGCTCGGTGGTTCCGACTGAAAGGCCACAGTGTCAGTTTCAAAAGTGCCATCACACAACTCACTATTTTAAAATTGCTGCACAATTGTGTGAGTGTCACTTTATTTTGTGTGGATCAGCTACTCTCTGTTGATTTGCTCACACTGGGTGAGATGTACAGCATATACAAATGGTTCATTTCAAGTTCAACTTAAAGATGATAACCTTTCAGCATAATGTAAACGAAATTATCTGAGAGAGAACCAGACTTTGGAACCTCCCCAGGCTCTGTTTCCATCCTTGGGGAGTTTGGCCTGTAACAGTGTATTGAAAGTCACACAATAAATGCATGAAGTATAGGACAGATCATTTCAGAGATGAAGAGATTACTTTAGGTGATCTGTCATGTATGAAGCAGGTGGGAGGGGCTCAGAATGAACCAATAGCATTTCACTGATCTAGGGATGGAACTCAACACCTCCTCCACCCCTCTACTGAGTATTCTAGCAGAAAAATCCTCTTCTTGTGAAAGCTTTTACATTCTCAAACCATTTGCAGCCATCATGTATGGGAAGGTAACCGAGAAACACAGTGTCATGGGGAGCTGATCAGCTTAACCAGCATTGTGTCAACTCATGCAGTAGAATAATCATTTATGTTTTAAATTTACTCAATGCAGCTTTGAACTCGACCCGGTCCCTGATTTGAGAATCAGTTTTATGTAATACACTGTTGATACTGTTAGTATATGCACCCCCACTTGAAAAACCTCACACTATCCCCATGTATCCTCTCTATCTAAAGATGCACTTTTAGACTAATAATAGTAAACTAGTAATAATGCCTATAGACTCTGTGAATGAGAATTTCTTTCTTCGTAGGAAAAGTACTTGTGGTTTTTGTTTGACGATGCATTTCTACTCAGACAACAAATAGCTAACATTGGCCTTTCTCCATTCCACCAGAACTCTGCAGTTGAGAGGCACCATTAAGTGCCAAGCTTAAATCCAGAAGTTGAACTTGATATGAAAAAACTCCTGCTCGGACTCATCACAGTTGGAAAACAAACTGATTGCAGCACTTTTATTGTGGGAGTGGGTGCGTGTCTGCGTTTGTGTGAAGTAAAAGAGAAACACGAAAGCCCTTGATAATAAATAGCAAAAAAAGAGTATAGAGTTTGTAAGCTTTTTAGCAATTCCAATACTGATACCAACGCTCCTTATTTGGTACCAAGAGAATGCCTAGAATGAAGAATTGTGCATGAGGAATTATATACTTCATAACTCACCACCATAGGGGTATGGTTTTTACTTTAGTGAACTGTAAATGTTCTAATACACATGGCGACAGGCTGTGAAATCAATTCTTTCTTCAGAGTCATTTTTCCCCGTTAAGGCTGCCTGCCTTGAGTTTGTAGTGACTGAATGTTACCCATTTTCTTAAAACTACAATTATACATATTATACAAGTCCTTAGATTTTGCTAAATACAGCAAAATAAGCCTGTATGGCATAATGACTGGAGTAAACAACATGTTTATTACCCATCACTAGATGCAAACTACCGGTCATAAACCTGGTCATAAAGTGTATGTATGTGCTTTGTTACTTGAAAATACAGTGTATAGTGTAAAATGATTTGGCTTCATTATTAGTAGCTGGAAGTCTGGTACGGTGCAATAGACCATGGCTTTATCTGTAGGTGGCAAATACAGCAGTGTAGCTATCATCAAGTGATTAGGAAAGAAATACAGGAGAAGATTATTATGAATACCCTATCATGCCCCACATACAATACAATAGGTATCATCATCAGTTTGTAAAATATAAAGTTTATACTGATTTTACATTGTTTTGAGATATGTGTAGAAAATTGTGTATACAGGAGGAATTTGTTACACGACAGCAGCATGTTAGAAACTGTTCTGTGTGTGTGTGTGTGTGGATGAAAGTATTTTTTATGGTGCATGTGTTTGCATAAACATGTGCATATTTTCCTGGTAAAGGCCATCAGAGTAGGTAGTAAGCATCTTTGTCAGCACGCACACACACACACACACACACATGATCCGTTGGAGACTTAGTGAGGCCCAAATCGTCATTTGGCATGTGGGTTGACAATGACGCCATCATCAGGCAGGTCTCTCGTGCCTCCCGCTGCGTGGTCGGGAGAGTCACAGCTGCTTTGAGGCAGCTCAGGGGGAGGCCTGTACAGGACGCTGGCCAACAAGTAAAAAGTAATGGAAAAAATCTGAAATGACAGGGGGACAGACTGTAGCTGTGTGAAGAGAATACATTTCATGTGCAGATAAAGTGAACAGAAAACAGAACATGTTATGAAATATAAAAATGCATATATCATATCATAAGGTGGGGCCAGTGGGGCTCTGCCAAGCAGTTCACTTCCCAAAATTATAAGTCCTAGAATTATTTTATCTACATTATTCCTTGACCACAAAATCATGAGCATTTGGATTCACCTTGATATCATTATTAGTTTGATAGTTATTCATGAAAATCAATATTTCTGTAATGGTGGTTTCCTTCTGGATACAGCTCCATTAACTATTAAAGATCTGATTCAGCAGAGTCTTAGCTACAAAATGTCTGTATCTTTATTTGTTACCTTACAGTGGCCAAAATCCCACAAGCCCCCTATTTTTTCCTGTTCTGGATCATAATACCCGGAATGTTCACAGGATCCGGACCAATCTTTGATAGAACCTATTGTGTCCTTATCCTGTTTTTTTTTTTTTCCAAGCACCCTGGCCATTTATTGTGGAGTTACATACACAAATGCTGAAAATGGCCCCAAAATATATAGAGTATCTGTTCCTTTTCCCATTACACACCTTTTCTGAAAATCTGTCCATAACTTTTTGAGTTATTTTGCTAACAGCCAGGCAGACAAAAAGAGATAATTATACACAGCCTTACCTATGAAAATGTGTGACCATAATGTGAAATAAAGTTATTACCCTGAAAATGATGGCAGCTGTGAAACAGCGCCGGCTCATGCCTGAGTTCTCATAGAGATAACAGGAGCCAAGCTCATTACTGTGATCCTGCCAGAGGATGCAGGACTGGTCAATTAGAGAGCCAAAAGCTATGGGTCCTGGAATAGTACCTGTGAGGAGGACAGCAACACAGATGGGACAATATCATGTCACTTCTGGGTCTAAAAATCCATCAGAAGAATGAAGTTGGCTTACCAAGTAGGCGGAAAACTATTGACTGGATACCAAGTGCAAAGGATTTCTGGCTGTTGGGCACACACCTGCACAGGACAGTGTTATTGTAGCAGTACAGATTAGCGTTGTTGTGGTACTACCAAAAACATACAGATGACGAATTAGTCAATATTGCCTGCTAATATTTATAATAATTATTTAATTAAAGATTACAGATTAAGTCAAAGTTAGACTTGGGGAAAAGACATGGTATAAAGCAAACTATGACATCCAGAGGTGAAGAAAGGGTTTTTTTGGTCCTACTAAGTGGTAAAAGTAGTGCAGTGGAAAGGAAGATATGCATTTCCAAATGTTTGCTTCCATCGCAATCCATACACTTTCCAAATTTTTTTACCTACCGGAGTGTAGCGATGACAGCCGGGATGCTACAAAGAAGCGCAAAGATGGCAGAGAAGAAAAAGAAGGAGAGGTAGAGTGGCAGGATGTGGCAGGACGAGTCACAGGTCCCTGCCAGGGCATAACCTTCCCCACCGCTGGATCCATTACCCACCAAACAGCTACAGCCGGAGTAAACCTACAAACACACAACCCACCAGACTTGTGAAACAGTAAACACAGCGTTGGCCATTTTGATGTGGCAAAATGTTGTTTCTGAACTAAGAGGCGTTATACTTGAATTAAAGGTCACATACAGTAGAATGGTCTTTTTGGACCAAAAATCGAGATATTAACCTTAGATAAAAACCTGATATCTACTTAGGGGGACGGTTCATTGCACGGCTAATGTGCCGCTTGCTCGAGCACAGGTAAACAGAGAAGCCCTTCTTTCTCCGAAGAGGCTGAAGTGTTTATTGTGACACTTTGGTGACACGAAGGACACGGGGACACACCAAAAAAACATCAGAAATTTGATTTTCCAGTGAATGTCCTCTTGAAATAGTTTTTAAAAATCCATTGAGAACAACACAAAGGATGGCAACACAATATGCAAAATAAAGGAGCAGCAGTGCAGATTGAGGCTTGAGACAAACGGTGAGGTTTGTTAAATCTCTAAAGCTTATGATGACGGACAAAATGGAGAAATACCACCTGAAATTCTGGGGGCAGTATAGAGTCAATAGTCCAAGCAGTCAGGAAAAGGATGAATAAGCAACCTACAGTTTTCCCGGCTCATCTCTGCAGCCAGAAAATGAAGAGTGACTGCGTGTTGTGGTTTGATCTGAGCGTCTATCTGGTGGATAAGTTGACTAAAGTCTCCACACAAATGAGTGATATGCGCCATTCACTTATATTTAGTGGTTTGTATGTTCCACCACCAATAATTCCACTTGTATTTCAGTCTATTTCAGATCAAGCACAATAAAATAACCTCTTCAGTGGTCACTATGTTTGTTGATGCCTGCAGACCCTCTAGAGGAAATACTGTGTAAACCTCCATACCAACTTAAAAGACACAAAGAGGTTGGAGTATAATGGAGTATAAATGGGCCTTTACTAACCATTATGTAAATTAGGCGATTCCCCTGAAAAAAGTGAACCTTTTTGATCCGTTCATGGATTGAGAATTCACAGAAAATGACCATAACTGAAGTGAAGTGAGCGTCTGTTGTTCCTCTGGCAATGACACTGCATGTACTGCACCTGTTTGTTAGTGGGGGATGTGGTTTCATTGATGGAGGTGCAGCCAGCATCGCAGGGGGAGTAATACATCACACCATCCGCCCCACACACAGGGTTATACAGCTCCCTGACACAACCACACCGTGCGTTGCAGCTCACTGTCAGGTTGTGCCTTAAAGTAGAAGAGGTGCAGACATGAGAGGAGAATGAGTCAGAATGAGTCGGACCGTCGGCACTCCTCACCTGACAAACTAGTCAGTAAATAATTATTCATTCTTTTGTACAGCACTTGTGTAATTGTTGTGTAAAAACATATATATATTTTTTTTCACATTAAGTGGCAAGTTGTGCTTTATTCACTGCAACAGAATAGGGTTGAACAAATCGAAAAAACTACTTCAAATAGTAGCACATTTAATTGTTTAGCAAAACATATGTGGGACTGTAATGCACACGTAAATTAATTAATAATAGCGTAAATTTAGTTATTTTTTTAAAGAAAATAACTTAAACCGGACCTGCACTGACAATTACTTTAACTGGCAACAAACAATTTAAGTTCATTCAACTTAAATCAGAAAAGTTATATGGAAATGTGTTCATACGACTTGTTAACTTGAGTTTGAATTTACTTAATTCGTGTGTCACAAATTGTACTGTGCTACGCAGGAGACTGTATAACAAACCGTTAAACTAAATGAAGTAATTTAGCTAGTTTTAATTAAAATATTTGTATTTCCATTAACAAAAATAACTAAAACCAATAATTTGAACAAAAAATGGTCCTTCATCTGCTAACACACAAATTAATTAAGTTCATTGAAACCTTTCATATAACATTAGTAGAAATTTGTGTGTTGATAAAACTTGGTAACTGTAGTTTGAGTGAAACATTTTAGTTTATCTTGTATGAGAGAAGAGACAATAAATGCAATAAAATTAAAGTGCCTCAGATTTAGTTATCTTGGTTTAAACCCTGAGTCAATTAATCACAACTTAAGCTAACAATAACAATACTTCAGATGGCAACACACAAATTAATGAAGTTTATTGAATATACATTTGAGAAATTATATGAAAATATAATTTGAAATCATTACTTTGACTGAACTTAGTTATTGTGTTATTTTGCGTTTGTGACAGTCGCAACTGGATAATAAACGAGCTTGATTTAAAGTGTTTGAGTTTCTCTTTTCATAAGGCAAAATATTTTGGTGGTCCCAAAATCTAATAGGTTCATTCTACAGTTGGGGGTGGACATTTACACTAAATTTGAAAGGATTCCTTCAAGATAGATGGACAGACGGTAAATCGCAGCCAAACATTATGCACCTGCTTTTGAGCTGTGGCTTGCTGTCGTACACACTTTGATTCTGGTCCAGCTGGTGTTGCTCTACGCCACCGGACTGGTATGACACTGTGACACCAGCCATCGCTACGGTGGGGCAGTGGATGAGTAACGGGAAGGTGAGAAGCAAACAGCATATCGTACACGTCAAGCAGAAATGGATGATTCCCCGGCAGCGTAGGTTCATTTTTTTCACCAGGTAGCCGCCCACGAAGGTGCCAATACATCCTGCTGGTGTCACAATGCATCCTGGGGAGGGGAAGGAAAAAAGACACTCACATGTCCATTTTAGATGTTAAGTCACAGTGTGCTTCTCAGTGTGCTTCATTATTTGTTGAAAAATTGTCCCTCATTGGACATTTTGCAACCCAGCAGCACTGGCAGACCCCGGTTCTGATAATGGCGCTGTGCCACTGCCTTCACCTGTCCACACACTGTCTAGAAGCACGCCTAGCCCAAGTCATGAGTCCGTTTGCTCAACTTTGCCGAAACTGTGTGTATGTGACTTTCTCCAGATAATAAATAGCCAAAAAAACTGTTCAGAGACTTCATGTCATTCAAACATTCAAACTCAATCAAGCACTTGATTGTGAAGTTGGCATTATATTCTACATTCTTTAAACAATCTGTTCAGTCAGACCTACATGACTGAATATAAATTATATTTCTATATGTCTGTGTGAAATGTCTTCAGTAACCGAAAAAAATAAATAAATAAATTAAAAAATAAATAATGCATGAGAGCTATGGGGTGCATTTAAGAGACCCTCATAAATAAATATTACCACTGTAATTGTCTATTTGACTATATATATAATTTCATTTCTGATCTGTCCATCTTTTGAACCTGTTGGGTTCAGTCGGGTATTCACATCGTATATTGCACCTTTATACCAACAGAAAAAATAAAAAGGTTTAGAGTTGAAAGTCTAATAATTTCTAATATCTCGGCCCATGAGCCTCTTGAGGTTTTCGCCATCTTTACTCACCAAACAGCGCGGCGGCTTTTGATGCGCTGACACTGAACTGCGACTGAAAGATTTTTGGACTGAAAGTCGCCATGCCACTGGCGAGCGCAGCGTCAGACGCTGAAGCCAAACACAGGAAGATGAAAGTCGGATTCTTTAAAAGGAGCAGCACTGATCTGGAGGGAGGGAGAAAGTTAGGCATCCAGTGCACAACATGGCAAAAGTATCATACACGAAACAACACCACCTGACACCTACTTTTCAACTCTGGAAACATCTGAAGGGGGAAATATTTGTGACTGTTTAATGTACAGAATTAGATCTTTGGTTTTCCTCCAAGTTCTGTTGCAGATTTGAATAAATCTGGCCTGTGACATGAGATTTTGTCCACACTTCCATTTGCTGTTTACTGTTCACATGCAACATTAGAATGGAGTTCCAGTTGAGAGAAGACATCTATGACTTTCAGGTTTCAGGATCAGGTTTGGGCCTAATCTCTATTAACTCTCATCTGCATGTGAATGTACAGTACGGTGCAAAAGTCTCAGGCACCACCAGTTTTGTTGTTTTTATGCCTGTGAAATTCTGTGATCGTTGATATTTGGACTGGAATAATGCGACACAAATAATATATTATAAAAATATGTGTATATTCACACAGCATGTGTATGTAACGCTCAAGCATGTCTTGAATAAACCTGGTATTATAGACCTATTTTCACAAAAGATATTTGTCTTCATGAGTAGAGCAAACACAAGTTTAGGTCACACTAAATATACTTGGCACTTTAACAAGTTGAACCAGTTTTTTTCTGAAATATTTTTTTCATTTTAACTGCAAACAAGTTTCCTGTATTTTTTTGAGGGTTTTTGGCCCCAGTATCTAGTCCCTCACATTCAGTTTCTGCATATTCATATCAGGATCTACACATTAGTAAGAATAGCATTTATTCAGTCCACCACCTTGGCATGTCTTTGAGCGTTTTCCCAAACTGTGGGTCTAAGGCAGTGGTGTGACTTCCATGTTTAATGTGGTGGGCCTCAGACACCCGCATGGCCACGTTCTCCTGAGAGCCTGCAGGACGACACACAGTAAAGGAGACTGTGTTCAAACTGGACATTCCACTGTCTGTATTTAACCCACTGAAATATTTTTTTTCCTGCTATTATATCTGTCATCTGGAGATTATTATTGACTCGTTACGTTACGCCTCTGGTGGTACTTACACAGAAATACTGGTCTACTGTATATACTAGGGTATGTGATAGGAGTGGAGCAGAGGTATTATGAGTGCTTGTAAATGAAACAAATAACCAAAAATATAAATAAATTAAATTTAAATAACTACAGTCACTTTATCTCTTGCTCCATCTTAACCTAATTTGGCTATACAGTGCATGTGAGGAAGAGGAGGATGATGAGAGAGCACCTTATAGGGAATAAATTTGCTTTCTGTGAAAAGTCTGTATCGGACTATTTACACCAGTAAACATTTCATGCTTGCGTGGGTGCCCACACCAAATGTGTGTTCTCATAACTTATATAGCATATGAAGATAGAGTGAAAGATTTCCTTCTATACTGTCTAAATAAAAGAACAGAACAATGATGTAGAATAAGTAGCACAATGTAGTGTAGAATAAAAGGAATTATAAAAATAAAAAAATTGATTAATAAAGCAAAACAGGAATGTCCACAAGCTGATGAAGGGCAATAAAAAAGTGGCAAATAGGCCCATTATGATTGTATATTGTAGTGTATATTTTAATAGCTGCTCCTTGTTTTCAGTGTCTAAAATACTGTTTTTAGTTTGTTATCTGATGTTCTCACTGGAAGCAGGTTTTCACTCAGCACTGAACTGCCCCTTTAAAAAGAGAATTTTTTTCTGTGTGTGCGTTTATGGAAGAGAAAAAAAAAGTTACCTGGTAGCTGTCGAGGGAAGCCCAGGATGGGGAACGCTACCAGTGCAGTTGCCGCTCCTGCCGCGAGGAAGCCAATCCACCAGGCACCAACCCACAGTGGGTCGTCTGGAGTTATGTGTGTCCTGCGATAACCCACACTGTCACTGTTTACATGTTGAGGCTGTGTTTTTACATTATTAACTATGCAAAACAACTATTACCAGTGTATCTTGATCAGGAACAAATGGAAACACAACAGAAGCTACTTTAAAAACTTGCATTTTTACATTTAGTGTGATAAGCCTAAGGAAACACAATGTCTATATCCTAATAGTTAATGCAACAGCCTTTACTCTTTGCAGGAGTTCCATAAGTGCTGTGCATCTGTCATGGCTGCTGAGTTTCTCCAGGCACTTTTTTTGGACATTATTCAGTTTGGACTTTCTGTTATACTGGTGTTCCTTGTGTTTTCTTAATGTTGAATGTTGTAAAGTTTTATTTCAAGTCCTGGGGCCAACTGGACCCCCTCTTACTAAGTGTTTACGAACCTCAGTAACAGCACAAGTCTTTACTGAATCAGTCTTGAGTCCCTTTTACGAGCAGTTGCACAGACTTTTGCAGTTACTAAAGTAGTAAAGTTACTTTATACCTACCCCAATGGTGGTTTAAGTCTAACATAACCTAACTAGCAGTGAGCAGAATGGAAAACAAAGAGAATAATGGCTCTCTTAGAGAAGATGAAGTCACTATAGGAAGTGGAGCCTGTCACCTGTGAAAGGGCTCTGAGGGACAGAATCCACTGTTTAGTTTCTAAAGTGACCAAATAATCAAAATAAAGGCCGTCGCTTCGTTTGTATTTCAGTGGGATATTTTACTTCACAGCTCATGCACGGTGGAGGAACGCCATACAAGTTTACAAACGCACTGCGTGCCGAGCAGAGCGTCAGTAAATAAATGCCATATGTCAAGCTGTCACACGTTCACATTCACAGTCACTGTTTACATTCTGCTTTGCATGTCGATTGGGTAACCAGCTTGTTGTTGTCACTTTATGTGGCCAGTAGTAGTGGTTAAGTAATTATTAAATCCTGAATTGACTAAACCAAATTGGTGAAACTCTGTCTGTCCCGCTGATCATCTGTCCACCCTAATGTAAATCACCTGTGTCGTGTTAAGTTCACCTGTGTTTGATTCTCCCTGCTGCCCTTTGTGTTTGACAGTTCATTTGGTTCAGTTTGCTGCCGTTCCTGTTCCTGGTCCTTAACCCTATGTTTCAAGACTACTTTTTTTTTGTTTTTCCAATCATGCATTGGGTCCTATTTCCCTAAAATAACAGAGGGAGAATGATTCTGTGATGCAGAGAAGCAGCATAATTATTTTGCTGTTGCTCAATTTATTATTATTATTATTATTATTTTTATTTCCTGACTAAGGGACTGAAGGATCCAGTTTTTCCAGGATCCAGATAACACTTATTATCTTCCTTATCTGCATCAAATGGTTAAAAAACTTCATATAATTATGCATGTCGATAGTTGAAACAGAATTTTGTTTGACAAAAAGCAGTCATTATGAATGACTACTGAGAATGCCTTCTAATTCTAAAGAAGCATGTTGTGCTTGCCACGACTCACGTGAGGTGGGTATGTGTAAAGATGCTGAGGGTGTATCCTCCCAGCATGTAGCCTGCAGCGGGACCCATGATGCTTGCAGTGTAGAAGATTCCTGGAGAGAGAGAGAGGGTGGGATCAGGGGACACAAACAGACCATGGGTGTGTCAGTACAGCAACTGTTTACCTCCCTTTTCCTGTTGAAGAAGTTGAAAAGGCCCCTTTGTTCCGTGCTTGGTTCTCAATGTTTCATGAGATAAAAAGGGAGCTTGAAGAGAGAAACTGGCCCTCGGCGATAATATTACGGCGGATACTATTTTGCATCATTTGCTTCTGTTTCTTTTTAAATTTAGATCAGGGCTTCCCAAAGTGGGGCCCAGGGACCAAGGTTTCATTTGATCTGCCAGGCTTACATTTAATGAAATAAGAAAATATGCATGTATGCTTAAATATCAAATTATAATGTAACTACTTCACATTTTAATAATCTGTGAATGAGTCTGGGTCCTGCTGCCTCACAGCAAGAACGTCGCCTGTTCAAATCCCAGTTTGACCGATAGCCTTTCTGTGAGGAGCTTGCAGGTTCTCTCCATGTGCTCGTGCATACTCCTGGTTCTTATTGCTTAAAACTGAATTACCTGCAGTTGCTTACATTTAACTGAGCTGTAATGTAATCGAGGCACCTTACAAAAATAAAAGCTTTGTGACAGAAACAGTGAAAAGTTATCTAATTGTTTAAGCTAAAAAATAAATATTTTCTTATGCGCTTCCTTGCGTCTTAACATAATACTGCACAGGTGTTTGTTTTTTGGCGTGCTAACCAAGAGCAAGTTTCAATATTGGCTCACCAAAGGGGACAAAGCTTGAGCAGCCTTCGTCTTTCCTTGCATAACATTGAAAAACAAAGTTATGGGCATCTAAGCTTAATCATTGTGTGAACTCATTCGTAAATAGTTAGAATATAAAGTATTCATTTAAAAGTTGTGCACTACAGTTTGAAACATCAATTCAAAGAATGAAAACTAAGAAGATATTTGTCAAAGAAGATTTTTTTATTACTTTCACTATTTTACTTTTTTTTTTTTTTTTTTTTTTTTTACTTCTAAACACTTGGAATGAAACAGAAACATGCTGAGCTAAAGAACTGTACTCACCTAAATACACTGGTGCATAGCTGGACTGGACATTCTCATCTAGGTACGTGACCCCTAACGTGTAAAGAGGTGTACCTCCCACACCAAGTACAAACTGGCTCAGCATGAACACAAAGCGATAGTTGGACAATCCCCCTCCCTTCTTCCCCTGGGACAGGCTGGTACTGTTGGCAGAGCACAGTCCTGCTTGCAGGGGTTGACTGACTTGGTAAGGAGGCGTGATGAAGTGAGGCAACATGAACACCATGGAGCCCACGGCCATGATCAGCAACCCCCATCCGAGCCAGCGAGGCTTGTGCCCTGTCCCACCGAAATAAGTGACAAAGGCCAGGCAGATGCAGCAGGCAATGTCATAGAAGCTGACAATGATGCCTGAGTCGTGGCTGCTCAGGTCAAAACGCCTCTCGATGGTGGTGACCACAGTGTTACTCAGGCCAGAGACTATCAGGCCCTGGAGGAACGCATTCACACAAAGAAAGAACAGCACCCAGTGAGGAGTATTGAAAAACTGAAGAGCTTTGGGTTTTAGAGCCCCCCAGCCATAAAGCTCATCTGAGTCCGCAGATTGTACTTTTGTTCCCCTGGGAGTCTGTGGACTGGGTTTTGCTTCTTCCCCATATGGCTGGTCAGGGAGTGAGGAAGCCACAGAATAAATATGAGGCTGAACGTAGCCATCACTTCTGAGGCTGCTGGGGCTCGTGGGGTCCCAGCCAATTGGGCTGCCTGTGTGGGAGTCCAAAGGACTAGGGGTATCTAGAGACAGACCTCCATTAACAGGGCACTCTTGTAGGTCCAGGAGCTCCTGCTTGGAGCTGAAGGAGGCATTAGCGTTTAGCAAGACTGGCATTGCCCCTTTGAGGGCACAGAGGGGGTCCTGTGGAGCAGAGGGTCGGTAAATGTGGGACACACTGCGATATAATGAGGGTCACAATGTAGAAAAAAAGCTGAGGCTCTGGGTGAATTTGTTGCGGTCAGGATTCTGTCAGACTTATCTATTCGTGGCATGTGTCGTGTTCTCCATGTGTCCACAGTGCTTAGTATTCCTGAAGGCTCTTATGGTGATTCTCGTTATCTGTGCAAAGGCTGCGCTGCACTGACATAGAAAGAAAGAGCAAAGACAGAGAGATGATATTAATTATCCTTTCAAAGCTTTCAGCTGTAGCATGAATGAATGATGCATATGAATGACAACTAATGGCAAAATCATTGAAATTCAAAGCAAATCTCTGGTGAAGATAAAATGTTTGACCACAGCATATTGACTCAATGCTGGAGTGCTGCAGGAATTGACCACCCCCCACACATAAGTGTATCCTTAAATACACTTAAGTGTATCTCACACTTAAGTGCACCCTCAAACTAATACTAATACTATACATATTCACTGTATAGTATTTTCTTTCCTTAGTTTTATTTATTTATTTTTCTAATCTGTAATGCAGCCTTGGGTAACTTAAACCACAATAAAAGTAATTTTAGTATAAACAACTGATCCTGTGGCCTGCTGTCTCTTTACCTGTGGCTCAAAATGTGTGTGTGCAACATGTGTCTCTCACTAGTGTATTTTAAGTAGCCCTTCACCACTGCAACGGAGTTGAGAGAATGGAGTCTATTTAAGCTTTTTCTACACATCACAGTCCAAAAAAGAAATGAGCACGAGGCAGTGCACACACATGCACACACATGCACACTCACACGTACTCAAGGGCAATGAAGCGTACCAAGCACACAGCGCTCCAGCCAGCACAAATACAGATAACAGTTTTTAAATTAAAACGACCATAAAACATGTGCAGATCAAACAGTAATCTAACATTTATTATTTTATTCATTAGTGCAAGAAGAAATTTCAAAAAACTAATTTTGACTTGATTCAGTCTATCAAACACTTACAGTTACAGTTACTTACTGTTTTCTCTAATGTTAATTAAGTGCATTCCTATACGGTTTAGAAAGCACGTTTATGTGTGTAAGATCAAGATACATTATACAAATCAGTATCAGTAATGCCGGGATCAGACTAGAGAATATGTTTGTTTTTCACGATGGTCACCGTGTCACATTATCAATCACAGGGGCACAGATTCTTGCCGTGTTTTGTTGTGGGGACTACAAGTTTAACCCCGACCAATCATTGATCCCAACACTGCACAGTTCAATATTCCACTCCAAGACAACAAAAACAAACTCCATCACATGAGAGCTAGTGAGAATAATGCAGGCTCAACACCATGTGGAGCTTAGAGGAGCATCTACGAAATGCATTCAGTGACCCTCGTAAATCTCAATTTCTTCTGTAAACACACTTGCATTCCACCTAACAAACCTTTGCTTCTGCAATAGAAGCACTATTAATTAGGTAGTCATGTCATTAGAAAAGTATGGGATTATTATTTATTTTACAAACAGGAGAACTTCCATAGTCAAATAACTACAGCAGGTAAGGCAGGTCCCCAAGAGTCAGCTGAATGGCCAGAACCAGATCCAAACCATCAACGCCTACATTATCCTAACAGCCTGGCCAAAGGATGAGTTAGAGACCACTGAAATCAAGACAAGAAAGCTCCTCTCCAAGCACAGAGGTTTCACTCGAGAAGTAACCCCGCAGAACCCGACAATCCAGGATAAAACAAACAAATCATATTGCCATAGAAACACTTGAAAATCTTGAGGAAAGAAGTATAGAAGCTGTTATAGCTGCAAAAGGGGGACCAACTCCTTATTGAAGTGCTGTAAATGTATTTAAATATGTCATAACAGTGCCTGTTGGTGTAATGGACAGGTCTCCCAACACACTGTCATTATACCTCAATTCATTTTTGTATGGGAAGAACTCATTTTTCCCAAATTCTATTCAAATTATAGAGATAAACAGAGATTTTGCAATTCACTCATGGTGTTTTTATTCTCATTATTTTAGTATTTCACAATTTATCACAAGTATGGTGTTCATGCAATATGTGTAATGTGTGTATGCACTGTTCACTATGTGCGTTATATTCTGTGTTGTTTTTACTGTATCTGTGAAGACATTACGTGCAATTGAGTCCAAGATAAATTTCAATTCATTAATTTATTAATTATTTTCTATTTAATTAAATAACATTTAAGTAATTAAAAGTATATTGTCTCATCTTTTAAATTCAGACTCCAGGCATATTCTAATATCTGTTATATTATATTTGAATTATCATATCCATAAACAACATTTTGGAATGTTCTAGATTCCTGATGCCTTCGTGATGCCATCCTGTCTCAACTGGACCTTGAGAGTGTCCGCTCATCCAGGCATATCTTTTGTTGACGCAGACTATGTTACACTCTTCCCAGTGGTATTAAATTCAAACTCTGCTATTGTAATCCAATATTTTAGGTCAGACTGTTGGCAGTATGTGAGCCGTACAAGTAGTCTTCTCTGTATACAGATCTGCAGTATGGGAATAATGGAGTTAATTTTCCAAAGGTCACTGAATCACTAGCAACTGGACTTGTAGTTTTCTTGAAATCAAGAAATCCATAACTCCACTTGCTACTGATCCAATGACTTTTGGATAACTATGACCTGGATGAATATGAACCTACACACACACTAAGTTCATTGTTTTCCTGATTTGCCACAGTGAATCATAAGAGAAATCCAGCCATGGGTATCACACATCTGTGCAGAAGCATATTTTTTTTCCCTCTTAATTTATGTTATAATCACATTATTTATAGTTATAATTTGACAATATTACATAACAATAGTGTGATGAAGAAAACACATATTCAAACCCTTCAGTTCATAACCTCCCGTAAAAAATTCTATGCCACAATAAACACAATGTTCTGAATACATTGAAAAACAATGATGTTGAGCCTCCTACCTCTTTTCACACAGACGACAACGAAGAGGTGTGGGGGCATTTGTGAGTGCTGCGAAGTGGATGGAATCAGGCGGAGATAAAGTGAAGGAATGATGGAGAGGCAGAGAAGCTGGTCTCTATAAGCTTCTTATAGTCTCGAGCTGAGGCTGCACTTGAGCGCACACACGCCTCTTCAGTGGAAACCTGCAGACAGCCTGAGGGGAGGGAGGAGATCCTATCAACCTGTTAACAATACACCACAGTGAGGTAATAGTCCACCTTCCCATCACACTTTTTTATCACTTAAGAATTAAACACATTCATGGATGGAAAAGTTCTCACGTTCTTTTTTTTTTTTTTCTTTTTTTTTGTCTTATTTCATTTCTATCCAATTTACATCTTGCCTTTTAATGTCCATTTTCAAAGTGTCTTTTTTTTATGTTCCCTTCAGAAACTTATTTGTCTTAGACAAGGGAGTCTTTCCTGTTTTTTGATACACAAAGACTGCAGATGCATCAAGGGGAAGTCTCTCATGTGGTCAAGCAAACAAGACTCTGAAGTCAAACCTTCGACAAAGACAACCGTGTTTGCCCGCTCTGGTATGAGATGCAGGAGTAAAATCCACGTAGCAGACTATCCTTCCCCTTTAACTGTATGGTGCTTAATTACACTGAAGCCCAGCTGCGATCTGATTAATTCAGCTGTGAGAATATGTGACTGTTTACGCTCATGCAATTCCAGGAACTAGCCCTTTGAACTTTGAAAAGCACACATCGCTAAATTAAGCAACAGTGCTATTGTGCATGTGGCCTCATTCACCCTGAGAAAGTTTTGAGGCAGATTTATCAAATAATTAACGACTGATTGTTCAGAGATGATAATCTGAGATAATGCAGAACCATTTTGAACTATTTTGAACTTGGAAATCCACCAATAGGTCATGGGTGGGAATGGGTTTGCATTTTCACTGATCTCACAATATTACCATGTCAATATTTTAATTCCAATTTGCAGTGCAACCTCCTTTTTGTATTCATCAGTATAAGTAACTGGATGAATATCATCTCAAATATGAATTTAAGCATTTCTTAACAAATGAGATTGAAATGGTCCAATCCCTGAAACAAATCTAAGGCTCCTGTGGTTGAGCTGCCCCCCCCCCCCCACAAGGCCCCCCCCCCCCCCCCCCACAAGGTCACAATGAACTAAATTCCTCAAGAGGTGATTGACATATTACAAGTTGAAACCATTAGGCTTTCCATGCCAGTGCCATTAAAACAGAGATTGTTTGTTAGATGTTTGATGTCTGATTTTCACCATGACAGTTCTGCACTACTGTATGGTCACACCATGTTTTACAGCTTTGTAGACACATGTAAAGACAGGATTAGTCCTTGTCTTGGAGTTTGACAGGGAAATACTAATACTTAGAAATACTTAGCTGTCAGAGCCTGAAATGGTGCTTGTATTCGTGATAGAATCCTGAAAATCCACATTCAAACATCACTGAAATTTTGTCACTATTTTACCTAGAAGTGAAACAGTGACCAGTTTGTAGCACCAGTTAATAAGTGATGGAGAAGGCACTTGAAATTTAAATATAAGCACAGTCACATTTTACTTAGAGCCAATAATCTACAAGATGTTTTTATTTCCTGAATCAGATCCATAATTCCCGTGTGCCCTGGACTGAAATCCACCTGACTCCTCTCAAAGTCCAGATGAAGTAGGAAGGACCACAATGCTTGGTTATGTTTCATACACTTTGGTATCAAAGCTCACACACACATGCAGTAAATTCATGACAAACCCAAGGCAATCTTTCCATCTCTAAAACTGCTCATATTGTCCAGCTATTTTTATGGTATTATTCTTAGGCTGCATTTTATTCTAGGTCTAGGCAAACTTCGGTCTGGATTACTTGGCTTAATCTGGTATCTATGACTTTTTTTTTTTTTTTCAGGACTTGAAAGCAACACATTTAAACACTAAAGCTCACAAATGAACTTGAAGCGCCCTTTGATCTGTGCTTTGCATGTTAAGTGCTGAGTAAAGACAAAACTATGTAGTTTTCATATTATTTGAACAGTGTCTGTAAAGCATTTAGAAGCAGTTCCACTACTGATGTCAAATAGTAACAACGACACTGACATCAAAGACCATGATGATGATGATGATGATGGTAACAGCAAACATCAGCGCACGTCTCCTCATTTCTCCAATAATTCATGTAAAGCGTGATGAGGTTGTCAGGCAGTTGATCCCACAGTTCTCTTCTTTCAGTCCCCGTTGACTTATTCCCCTTGCCCTCCTCTCACGTGCTATACAGTCATATTTATGTACTCATATATGTAACGTTGTGTAAGCTTTTCTCTGTGCTGAGGAAAAACATGCCTGCAGACAACTGCACTATTTCACTTTGTCAACTTGTAGCAGCACCACTAGAATTTACTCACAGAAGCAGCAAATAATAAGCAGACCAGCAAATAATGCGACCTAACCTTTTGAAACTCATCTTCACCTTAAAATGTAGTAATTTACGTTAAGGGGACTTGATATTTCTCCCCATAAAGATGACCAGTCCCCATAGTGTGTAAAGAGATTGGGGCCCCACAACATAAGGAAAAGCAGGTACACACGCACACATACACCGTTCTTATATTCTTTGTGTGGACCCTTATAGACAAAACACATTCTCTAGACCCTTCCCCTAACCCTAACCATCACAACTACACTACCAGATTCAAAGATTTGTAATTTTCCGCACTGACTGACCTTCAGTTCTTAAAGTAAGCTGATTGGTTCTTGCCATAATATGAATTCTAACAGTTGTCAAATAGGGCTGTCAGCTGTGTACCAACCTGACTTCTGCACAACACAACTGATGGTCCCAACCCCATTAAGAAGGCAAGAAATTCCACAAATGAACCCTGACAAGGCACACCTGTGAAGAGAAAACCATTTCAGGTGACGACATCATGAAGCTCATTGAGAGAAGGCCGAGGGTTTGCAGCGCTGTCAACAAAGCAAAGGGGGGGTCTACTGTGAGGAATCTAAAATATGCAACATATTTAGAGTTATTTCACATGTTTTTGTTTACTACATAATTCAATATGTGTTCATTCATAGTTTTGATGCCTTCAGTGAGAATCCACAATGTAAATAGTCATGAAAATAAAGGAAAATCATTAAATGAGAAGGTGTGTCCAAACTTTTGACTGGTAGTGTAAATGTCTAACCCCTACCCTAACCCTAACCTAAACCTAATTCAAAACACATCCCTAAAAAGCCCTTTAAGAGAAAAAAAAACATGTAAACACACACTCTGTGTCTCTGCTGTGCTTAAACTTCCTCCACTAATGACATGAGTGCTTCAGCTGGTGTATGCCCTCTGGTGGTATGAATTAAATCATACATTTCAATTAAAATCAATCAAATATACTCTGACATTTACAGGCAGGTGAAAATAAAATGTTATCAATAGGTTCACACAGTTTATCCAGGTCTGATCTAGATGTGAAAAGAGGATGAGGAAGAGACAAACGGAGAACCATGAACGTCCTCCAAAAATCCAACTTCCCAGTCACACCATCATTTCTAAAGATAACAGTACAATGAAAGCACTTCTGTCCTTTTGAAACTAAACCTAGAGTTTGATTAAAAAAAGGTATTGTTTATTCATTTATACATAAGTTGGCAAAACCCCTGCCTGAAATTATACAAACCTCAAACAATACAATGTTTTGCAAATCCTTTTCAACCTATATTCAGTTGACTACACTTCAAAGACAAGATACTTAATGTTTAAACTTTAAATAGTGTTGTTGCAACACGACAAAGACTTGGAAAAGTAAAGGAATGCTCAACTAACACCTGTCTGGAACATTCCACAGGTAAAGAGGTTCATTGGAAACAGGTGAGTGTCATGATTGGCTATAAAACGAGTGTCTCCGAAACTCAGTCGTTCCCAAGCAAGGACGGGGCGAGAAATTAATCCAAACGTTCCAAACAGGTGTTTATTTGGTATTCCATAACATTCCATAACTTTTGTAGTGTTTTGTTGCCCCTGTCTGAACTTTTCTGAATCTATTAACAGGCATAAAATGAATATTAGTAAACAAAAATAAAGTTTATCAGTTTAAACATGAAATGTCAATTGAATATGGGTCAAAAAAAGATTTGCAAATCACTGTATTCAGTTTTTATTCATTGGAATTGGGCTTGTCTATCATGGGTCTGTGTTTTGGCAAGAATCTCGTGATATGATACACATCCCAACACACACGCGATATATTACAATTTTCCCACCAAAATAGTAATTTTTTTAAAAGGAGAGAAACTAAAAATCCTGCAGTCAACTAGATTAGTTGTTGAAATACAATACGAAATCAGACAATCAATACACTATCATGGAAAATATTGAAAGTTTTGGTATGGTAGATTAATTACTTCTGTTTCATTAATTAAACACAATGTCCAATAAAAACATTTTAGCTTAGCTTGTAAATTGCATAATCCAAATTAGTGCAAAAACACTGTGGAGGGTTCTGGTCTGGCACCATCTGTTTCTGTGAACTGGGTCAGAAAATCTCTTCAGTTTAAACCCAATTAGTTCTGCTCCATAATATCATTGTGTTCTCTTTTGCTTAACCTTGGAATCACCTAATACAATCACCATTTGTTTACATGGTTAAGGTTTTCAGTACCGGCTGCGTTCATGCCGAATTCAGCACTGATTATGCCTCAGAAGCTCAGACAAAACACACAAAAATAAAATATACATACCAGACAATTGTAGAGTGAAAGTTAATCTTCCTGCGCTACATGTTAACATGGTCTATGTGGCACCAGGCAAATGTATCCCATATCCTGAAGTTATATCCTCCAAAAATCGTGACATAGCTGTTGCTTCGTTTTGAAAAACAGATATTTAAATATTTAAAATATTTACAAAGCTCACTGTAAAGCATTCATTAACAGGATCTTGCTGCTGCTGCTGCTGATGATGGTGATCATGAACCAGCCGTTTGTTCAAACGTATCCATTTCAATCTAAAGCAAATGAAGAGAGATTATGTCTGTGCCTTCAGTGGAGCTGGAGCAGACTACAGACAAAGCAGACAAGCATGAGGATGTGCACACTGCTGCTGCTGCTGCTGCTGCTGATGATGATGATGCTGCTGCTGAGCGCTGCTTCATCCCTCCACATCATCATCATCAGCACCAGTGAAATGATTCTGAGTCTTACCTTGAGCCGTTTGTGCAGACATAATGCTCGTGTGTGACGCTGCAGCTGGTTCGTGTGCGTCTTTTGTTCAGAGCAGGTTGTATCCAAACTGCGGCGTAAGCGCCTCTGTATGGAGGGTAATCAGTGCCACTGAGGGGCGCGGGGATGGAGCGTGTGCGTGTGCGAAACCTGCTCTCGTCGCAGACACGGGCTCATAAACGGCAAAAAAAAAAAAAAATCCGAGATCAGTCCCTGGTTGGTGTTTCCTAAAAACACTACATGGTGTGAAACAAAAGCTATAGTCTAACCCCAACATTCAGGTCTTTACAGTTGGCCTATATACTACTACAGTGTATTTATTTCACTTCCCTGGAAAAACACATGTATTGCTTGTGTATTTAGTTTGTGTGCAGTCATTATCACTAAGTCTGTTCATGTCAGTGTAGTTTTTCAGGTTTGCCTGTCAGCCTGTTTGCCTGGAGCATCAAGGCACCTATGATTCTGATTTTTTTCTCTGCTCTACCTGTCTGTGTTGTGTCTGCATTTCGAATATGTTGATACTATCAGCATAGGCGAGGCAGTTGTGTGAAGTAGGACGTCCATCTATCCATCAAGGATTATTGCTGTGTATTATTGCTGTGTAAGGCACTACAAGTGGTTAAAACACTATCACTATAGCCTGTGGTGCAGCTGTACAGAGGCAGGGGGTGTGGCTCTTCCGGGAAGTAGGAGTGACTCTTTGAGTCTGCTTAGAAGACAAGCACATGGCAAAGCAAGCACAAGCACATGCAGCCATGGCTTCGGCTTCTTACACAGAGGATTTGAATTGTGGTATTTGTCTGTCGATCTTCAGGGATCCTGTGATCCTCCTGTGTGGCCACTCTTTCTGCAGAGAGTGCATTGAGAATTCTCTGAGTTCACAGCGACAGTGTCCACAGTGTCGGGCAGATGTTCCCACAGGAGGAAAGTGTCTTCTGAGCAATCGCATTTTGAAAAGTCTTGCTGAAAAAGAAGTCCAGAGACTGAGCGGAGGAGAAGTAAGTGTGGGACTTTTGTCATCAAGAGATGCAAAGTTGATTGTGTTAATGACATGTTTAATATTTAACATTTTTAAGCTTCTAAAATTTGAGGATTTGCTGTTTTTCTGTCATGTATCAGAACTGATGACATATTTCTAGGCCTCTTTGGGGTCTGTGCTAAAACAGGCTTTTTTTTTACAATTTCTAACTGTTATGAAGTAAGAATAAAAATGTGTTTCAGGTTCACTTGATAGTGTCATGTATTATTTCCTTCATTTCTCTGTCGTAATATTAAGCTTATTATTTTGTTTATTGTTTTCCAAGGTCGATGAGCAGTTGTGTCCCGAACATGAAGAAAGGCTGAAACTGTTCTGTGTCACAGATCAGCAGTTAGCTTGTATCATATGCCGAGATGGGGAGAAACATGATGGGCATAAGTTTAAACCAATCAAAGAAGCAGCTGCTGTAGTGAGGAAGGAGGTGGAGGCATTAGTACAGCACATATCTGATTACGTCTGTGCTACAGAGAGGCTGGCCAACACACAGAGCGAGGAGATAAGAAAAACCGAGGAGAAGTCTCGACAGCTGATGAAACAGATCTGCAGTCAGTTTGAGGGGATGCATGATTTTCTGAGGAAGAGAGAAGACCAGATCAAGAATGATCTGAAGCAAAAGGAGGAAGATGCTGTCCAGGAAATGAGTGAGACATTAAAAGCCATGGAAACAGCTTTGACAGAGAGCAGAGAGCTGGAGAAACAAGTGACAACTGCTTTGGAAATCACAGACTCTGAGAAGTTCTTGAAGAACTGGACTGAGAATAACAGCATGATGACTCCTGAACATTTATTCACTTCTATAGCCAAAGACGCCCAGGTGGTGAATAGTTGTCTCTCTTTAGGACCTTATGAAAGTCACCTGCAGTTTTATGTGTGGAAGGAGATGCTTCAGGTCATCCAGCCCCGAGAAGAACTGCTGTCCCTCCAGAGTAAGAGCACTAACATAACTGTGTCTGATGATGGGAGGGATTTGATGTACAGTCCCCAAATCACCCAAAGTAACAACTGCACACCCTGTAGAAAGTGTATCAATCGTGGTTACGGTGGATTTGGTACCGATTATTCAGTGAGATGTAGAGAGAACACCTCAGTACGCTGTGCTTCTGCACTCAGCTCCAATGAGTTCACCTCAGGGCAGCATTACTGGGAAATAGAGGTTGGAAAAAGGAACTACTGGAAAGTAGGGATAAAAAATAATTACCTTTGTTTTGATCAACAAAAATATGTCACCTCTAGTTCAGCCAAAGAGTTAGAATTTACAGTACGACCGCAGAAGATTGGGGTTTACCTTGACTGTGAATCAGCTGAGCTTTCTTTCTATGATGCAGAAAACATGACTCTTATACACACCATGACAAAGTGTGACATGTCAGCACCAGTGAAAGCATATTTGGAATACAAATTTAGTCAGGGAGCAGATCACAACCCGCCAAAAGTGTGCTGGTTTTGAAGAGGGAGAGATAATGTGGCAACAGGGAACCTCCATGTTACAGAAATAATATGTCTGAGAAGGTTCTCAGTCATTCTCAGTCACAATGTGGATAGATATAAATGTACTTACTCACTTATCTAGATCTTTTCACCAGTCAGTCAGAAGCCTACAGACATGGCCCTTCATTGTTTTATTAAAAAAAATAATAATAATAACTGTTCAATCTGACTTTGATGCCTGAATAGTTAAAAAAGACTAATTATTTTGGGCAAACTGAAATGACGACTATGTAAATAAAGAAAAGGAAGAAAACCAGTGGACTACAGTTAAAACATTCTGAACAATTTCTGTGGCATATATTCAGGTGTACTACATTTAATCTCCTTAAGTATAACAATGTTACATTTTGTAATAATGGCTTTCAGTGTGTTTTTAGATTCTAATGTATGAATGTATAGTGGGAATAGGAATATAGAAGAACACAAGGACATGTGATATGATGATGAAGATGATGATGTAATCACGTCATATCTGTAACAGACTTAGAGAAATTATTTAATTATGCATAGAGAACATGTACATGCATCACTTGATTTTTTTCTTTGAACAAATAAAGCAATCTGAATGATTCCCATAAAATATTTCTTGAAAAATACAATAAATTGTTTAAAAGTCAATCTGACAAAAGAAGAGGCAAAAGGCCTCACGTCAACAGTTTATAAATGGAAAACTGGTTGACAGGAGAAAGGTTTATTTAATAATTCAAAAGTAATTTATTTTAAGGAATGGGTGATTACATCAATAAAGCTGTAAATATTTAGATTGTTAAAAAGTTGATTTTTGTCTGCATTAAGCAATTTGTTTATTATTGATTTTAAAGCTTTTTCACCTGAGCAGCCTGATACAAAACTATTTGATTCTAATAGCCATAAACTGGAAATGGATGTAAAAAATAAAATAAAGGAGGATAAAAAAGTTTCTGAGTGGAACCCAGTTATTCTTTGGGTGGAAGATCAATCCCTTTCAAGGGGGGGAACTTACACAATCACATAAAACTTGACAGTAACAAAAACAGGACTCACGTTCATGCAATCTGAAGAAAAACAACAAGGTACACACTAACCTTAGCCATCACAAGTGCCAAACTCTAACTCTTTACCCTTTAAAAGCCCTTAAGTTGTGGGGACCAGACAAAATGTCCTCACAAATATGTAAACACAAGGGTGTATATGAAGTGTTTGGGTTGCATCAGAGTATCTTCAGTGTGTGTTCAACTGTGTTTGTGCTGAGCTGCGAATGATGACCCATATGTTCCCATATCTCACCACTAGAGTGTGACATTTCTCTGTACTGTACAATTGGTATCCTAGGTCTATAAGATAAGATAAGATAAGATAAAATAAGATAAGATAAGATAAGATAAGATAAGATAAGAGGGAAGCGGGTAGTGAAAAAAAAAAAAAAAAAAAAAAAAAACAGAAGTAGACATCCATAATAAATAATAATAAATAAAGAATATAAACACTATGTAGCAGCAGTTGCACATGGGCTAATAAATTGCACAGTGGCATTGCATATTAGTTATTTTTACAATTAACAGGGGCAGTTCAAAATATTTTGGGGGCCCAGGGGAAATAGATTGAGGGGCCCAGGGTGAATCACATTGACCACAAGCTAAAAGAGCCTCTTTAGTAGGTTCCTGACCATCATGTTTTTGCCCACTGCCTACAAATTTGCAATTCCTGTGATCCAACGTAATCAGCTGAGGACCTGAGAACACCTGCGTTCCCTGCCCTGTTACATGGCGGCTGATGACATGAGAGTGGGTGTGGCTTTCCAGGAATGAGTGTCTTAAAAAGCACAGACGACAAAACAACCACATCAGTCATGGCGTCTGTTCCTTACTGCCAACATCTGACCTGCTCTATCTGCCTGAGCATCTTCACCGACCCGGTGACGCTGCTGTGCGGCCACTCTTTCTGCAGAATGTGCATCACAGATGCCAGGAACACTCAACGCTCCTGCCCAGAGTGTCGGACACCCCTTCCTCTGGAGGAGACGCGTCTTCCAACCAGCCATATATTGAAAAGTCTTGCTGAAAAGGCTAAAGACACACAGAAGGTGAAGACGGACCATGACCTTGAGAATGAAGAGGTGTGTTGTGATTTGTTTTTTATGTTTTATGCCCGTAGGATGCCTTGACACAAATGTGCTCATGTAGCTGCTCTTGACATGTATACCCCATATGATTATTTTAGATATTATTCATATACAGCTAATTTGTACAGTGTATTGTCTATGCAGCTACTTCAAATTTAGTCCAAAGTCAATCTGGACTATGTCCAAACCAGTTTTGTTAGTTTCACAGAGGTTAGAAAATGTCGCTCCACCGGTTACATGTTTCAGAAGGCTTTTACTTATTCTCTTCATGAGACCTTCATAAAGCACTGGTACTACAGAGGTTAACTGGTTTTTTTTTTTATTTATTTTTTTCACTGTTTTGTCTGTTACAGTCTTAAAACTTCTCATGAAGGACCCACAGTATGTGATAGGTCTGACAGGGGTTTAACACAATAAATGTACAAAAGAGTTTTGTTTAAACTTTAAAATACACCTCTGATGTGATTTATTGGAGAACAGTTTGAAATTCCCCATGATTAAAAATGATCAATCTATTCTCCTCTTGTGTATGACATCATCTCACCTTTTTATTCTTTGTCACACGTTCATAATAGTTTGTTCATAGGACTAAGAGACTCTCTTAAGCCAAGTTCACAATACATGACTTTAACAACCACTGTGCATTCCACTCTACACAACGTGCTATGTCATCTCAAACACATGAGAGGTGACAGGGAATAACGCAGCTAAACCAGTCTTAATTTAGCCCGATGTCACGCTTACAGGTTGACGGTTGAACATGTACTGTAGCAGTGATCTCGGTCACCTCTGCTGCAGAGCTGCTGATATGTTCTACAAACAAAGTACCATCAATAATATGATTTTAATATGCCTACTTACTCAACTAAGAGTCAAGACCCTATGACCCTAAAAAGCAGGGTGATTAGTCTGGGTCAAACCCATTCTTAAAAACTCTTCTTTAGCTCTCTGTTGTTGTGTATTTACTGAAATGTGCATTTTTTCTGCACAGGTGGCCAAGTTGTGCCCTGAACATGATGAAAAGCTGAAACTGTTCTGTGTCACAGATCAGCAGTTAGCTTGTGTAATATGCCGAGATGGGGAGAGCCACCGAAGGCACATGTTTAAACCAGTTGAAGAAGCAGTTGTGTCTCTGAGGAAGGAGCTGGAGGCGTTGGTGCAGCACATCTCGAAGGACGTCACCGCAACAGAAAAGCTGGCCAGCGATCAGAGTGAAGAGATAACAAAAACCAAAGGCAAGTCAAAGCAGCTGATGACCCACGTCTCCAAACAGTTTGAGGAGATGCATGAGTTTCTGAGAAAAAGAGAAAAAGAGATCAAGAAAGATCTGAAACACAAAGAGGAAGATGTCGTCCAGAAAATGACCAAGACATTAGATGCAATAGAAACAGCTTTGACGGAAAACTTAGTGCTGGGTGGGAAAGTTGCTTCTGCTCTGGAAATCACAGACTCTTATGAGTTCCTGAAGTGGTGGAGTGAGAATAATAGTGAGCCGCCTGAACATTTATTCAGACCAAGAGCCAATGACTTCCAAGTGGTGAAAATGTATCTCTCTTTGGGACCTTACGAAAGTCACCTCAAGTTCTTTGTGTGGAAGGAGATGCTCCAGGACATCCAACCACGAGCAGAACTGCTGACACTCAAAAGGAGCAGCACAGATATAACAGTGTCTGAGGATGGAAGAAGTTTGTTTTGTACACCCAAAAGCATGCCACCTCACTTAGACCATTCCTTGGTTCTCAACGCCATTACAGGTCATGGCCAAACCAGGTGCAGTCCTTCATTTAGCCCAAACACAGGACTTGATCAACTCATGGCCATTCCTTCTTTGATGTCTGGTGCAGGACGTGGCCAAAACAAGACAAATCCCCCATTTGGCTCTGGTTCAGGATTTGGCCAAACCACAACACCCCCTTTATTCAGCCCTGACCAAAGGTTTGGACAATTCATGGCCAATCCTCTTTTTTGGTCCAGTGCAGGATCTGGCAAAACTAAGACCAAGCATTCATTCATCCCTGGTTCAAGCTTTGGCCAACTCATGGCCAATCCTTCTCTTGCGTCCAGTGCAAACAAATGCACTACACTCAGTGTGGATGAGTTCTATTCAGGGCAGCATTACTGGGAGATAGATGTTGGACACAGAGAGTATTGGGAGCTAGGGATAAAAGATAATTTCCTAAAATACGATGGGCGCAAATACTCCACATGCAGTGCAAACATAATCACGGAGCTACTGTTTGAAGGCAGGCCCAGAAAGATTGGGATTTATCTAAACTGCTCATCCAAGAAGGTCTCGTTCTATGATGCAGACAACATGACACATATTCACACTGTGAGCTCACGAGCCATGTCCTCACCAGCGTCAGCATATTTTAACATTAGATGCAGAACACCAGATCCTAATCCCATGACAGTGTGCTGGTACTGACATGTGTCAAAAGAGATATATGAACTTGTTGATGCTACAAACCATTTGGTTTATTAGAAAATATTGTTGTAAGCAGTCAGATTTCTTTTGCTTTTATTTTTAAGATTTGTGTTTCAAAAGGATGATGATTGACAGATAAATCAAGAAGCAGAATACCTAAAAGGGGAAGTGACAGAAAATCAGGTCAGCTAGAACAGTAATTAATTTAAATTACGCTGATGACACAATTACCTCACAAGGAAACATTGACACAGGGTTCCTGTCTATGGTAGTAACTGTTTGTTTTTCTGGTGTTGCAGTTATATATATATATATAATCTCTTTCTTTTTAACACTCAACAAGAATTTTAAACTTTGTTCCTCACAGTTACAAACAACCAGAAATAATACAGATTCTAAAGAAACTCGAATGAAACGTGTGCTAGTTGTGTTTTCTTCAAACTCCTGGAAGTTTTTCTTCATCTAATTAATCACTTAGTTTACACTAGCCCCTGTATTTTTAGTGGCTCAGGGCTTAAAGTCATGGTATATGATACACTGTACAGCATGTAATACCCCCAAAAAAGAAAATTTATCATTGTTTTCTGAATTTGAATGATGTGTGAATTGGCTGGTGGGACTTTGTGTGTGGAAAAACCGAAGCATTTGTGATTTAGCAGGTTTTTATGTGCAACCTTGTCTCACAAAAAGTTATATTCTGAAAAGAATAAACTGCAGTTTTAATATTTTTCATTAGGAAGGTATTAACTGGGCAATTATCAGTCTGACTGTCCCATTTCTGAGAAAAATGTGATGCTTTTCAGATATTTCACCTTTTAATCCCATGTATGGCGTGGAGAATTAAATTCCCCTGGCTCCAATGTAGTGGTGTGAGATGTCCAGTTAGCCACAGAGGGGCAGCAGCCAACAAACTGTGGTCACACACGACCCCCAGTGTGTGCACATCCAGACAGAGAGTTAGGGAAAAGTCAATATTACTATCAAAAATATCAGTTAATAAAAAATATCAGTTCATCGAACCTAATCCTTATCATTATTATTTGTTTTTTACATTTAGGAAAAGTGTCACTTGTATCCTGTACTATTAAAGGCTCTTGTACAGAATAGCATTATATATTTGTATAATGCTATCCTCCTTCATCTTTCAATTGTTTCATGTGTTTTCTTATTACTTCCTGTGCAGGTTAACCTTTGGGTTAGTTTTGTCAGTTACTCAGGAAAACAAACTTCAGTATCATACAGGATACACGTTCAATTCTCATTCAAACTGTACTTTTTTAATGTTGATATTGGCAACATGTATTTTTGCAATTTAGTCCATTGATCATTCTCTGCCTTATCTTAATTTTTTTTACTATTATGTTCATTACTTTGGTTGTAAGTACAATTTACACATACGAAATATGAGGTAAACATTGTAGTAGAGGTAGTATTAGTAGTAACAACACTAACAATAGCAATATAATGGCGCATAAGAACACAATAATAAGAACACATTTATTAATGGATTTTTCATAATTTTTGATTCTTTATCTTCATAAAATCAGAGAACTAATATAAGTAATAAAATTACATCACTGTTTGTATGTGGAGATATTAGTATAGGGAAAGATTTGTCATATCTTTCATTTCTTTCATTTAAGAATTTAACAGCGTTCTTAATTTCTGTAAATTCAACATTTTATTAAATTCAAGTTCATGTAAGTTACCCTTAGTGCAGAACACAATGTATAAGAGAATGTGGCATTGTCATTGCTTGGAAAATGGCTGGCCCTATTTATGAAATAAAATTATAATGTTTTAAATGAATTGCTGTTGACTTATAGCACATCTCTAATAAATTCCTGACAGAATAAATGTGACTTTCTCCATCTGAGTTGCTGTTCCATGTGAGAAGGTACAGTCACATTAAGAGTTGGTGTTTACAGGTGGAGGAAAACCTGACAAACCTGAACCGTTGCTACTGTGCATCCACATATTTGTGATGTGATGACATGCACAGTGCCAGGAAATGTACACTGTTTTTCTATTAGTTCCTCTTTCCTCATGATAATGCACGTGGTAAATGTCGTACCGTATGAAAGGCTCCTGTAAAAAACATTATGACTTTCGTTTTTGTTTGTAAATGTGGCATTTTAGTTCAAAAGAACTGCCAGCACCTACACATCATACTGTTATCTCAGTAGCTTAGCTAGATGATTAGTGAGATAGTACGTTAAATTTATTTCAAGCAAATGTTTGCATTGTCCTACAAACAGCTTAAACAGCCTGACAACTGTTTAAATACAGTTTTCAGGCTTTTTTACTGTTTAAAAACTGTTTAATTACAGGATTTTAATGTTTGAAATCTTCATATGCCCCGGGGGCTCATGGCAAACTGGTAAAGGGGTTTGAAAAAAAAAATCCACATTGAAATGATCATGATACACTGTATTTTCTTTGTACAAAAAACATTCAGAGTACAACAGATATTCATTTTTGAATTCTGAAATACTTCATAAAATACAACAACTTACATACGCCCCTCTTTTTTGTCTTCTAGTGTCGTGGGACATTTTTGACATTGGAAAAAAATCCCAGGAATCGCCACAATGTCAGATATTACAAAATTAAACATTACAGTAGCTGCATGACCTCATATTATGTAAGGATGTATACTCACTAAGAAACAAATCTGGGTCTGTATTTTACTTCTTTAAGGATTTAACCACCTTTTGTTGTTAACATTCTTAATGGACTGTTGACATCTGAAAGTCAGTAACAACAGATTAGGCTATAGTCTTAGTGCCACCCACTGGGCAACTGCCAGTACTGCAAGCATATTCTTTAATGTGGATGAAATCAGTGCTTTTGTCCACTCACTCTCCCTCATTTTCTAATGCTTTATCCTCCACATGAGGGTCGTGGGGGTCATGGTGCCTAACTCCAGCTGACATACACATCACAGGGCCACATAGAGACAGACAACCACCCTCTCTCTCATTCACACCTAAGGGCAATTTAGAGTGTGTAATTGGCCTAATCCCCAAATCTGCATGTTTTTGGACTGTGGGAGGAAAATGGAGAACCCCCCCCCACACACACACACACACACACACAAACCAGGTCATTTGTCCAATTTAAGACACTTTTTTTGGACCAATTAATTGGTAAATTTGATAATTTTACCAATCTTGCGGCAAATTAATTAGTGGGAGAGAATGAAAATAACTAATGAATGATAAATGCAATTTTACAGCTTGTTACAGACGGGAAACTTGTTCATAATGTTAATTGGGCTGTACGGCCATGAATATGAAGAAGCACCAAAAAAGGAAAAAAATTAAGCTGCAATCTAAGGAGATTAATAAAGAGTGAGTAAATACCCACCAAGATGAGAGCAGGTTGTTGTGTACCTGGAATTCCTTGTGTTGTGGGGACCTGAATCTGTTTATATTGTCACATTATGGGGACTTGTCTTCCTTATGGGGACAAAAATCAAGTAGAGCACTAGTAATTATGGTTAAGGTTAGAATAAGTCTCCAGGAAATGAATGTAAGTCAGTGCAATGTCCTCTGAAGTCATGGAAACCAGTTTGTTTGTAATGGTATAATTAAAGTGGTTTTAAGCATATCAGCATGTGTATTATGCATTCTCACTGCTGTGTTGAATGTATGAGAGTATATAATTAGCGTGTGTGTGTGTGCGCGTGTGTGTGTGTGTGGTCTCATTGTAGCTTCAAGTCCACTCTAAGCTTCTTCATTTGTCCTGAAAGAAGGCGCTGCCTGGTTAACCATGATTAATACCCGCTGAATAGTTATCTGTGGTTTGGGCTGCAGGGCGCCAATTCTGCCGGTGTGAACCAGCGCAGTATCTTCATTAATCAAAACGGGAGTTGCTGTCTAGTTAGCATTCATCATGGACTGTATTATAGTGTGATATTCAGATGATTCAGTGTGAAGGAATATGTGTGCTGAGCTGGTCTGAACAGAGACACAGAGGGAGGGAGCGAGGGGAAAACAGGCCGAAGAAATCAATTCCTGTGGGGAAAGGCTGTTCTCAGCACTATGAGGTCCAGAGCGTAGTAATCGAGTCTTTTTCTGTCGAATTAATGAAAGGGCTTTCGCTGTTGTATGGACTGTGGAGATCGGTCCACTTCCACCCTGACGTGGCCTGACAGACAGAGGAGGTGGCGATGTAGATGCTGGAAATATAATCCAGGATCCAGACATAAGACACAGATGATCATGTTTCCTGACACAAACAAGCACACACCATTTTACAACAACAACAACAACAACAACATAGGTGCCCATGTTAAAGTGTGAGAGTTACTTTTTCGATTTAAAGCTGTAGTGTGTAACTTTTTTTAAATAATAAACTAATGTCTGCTACATTCAAACCACTGTTGAATGAGTTCACCCAGAAGTGAAGCCTGTCCTCCAACCCCAGATCCAGTATGAGCCATAAGAGCGTTTCCTAATGACAGTGGTGTTTTTCAGTTAGATTAGATGTTAGCGAGGTTACTTGGCTTGGCGGTAACTTATAGACAATGACAGTAACTTGTTGGTTGTCTTCATATAACTTGGTAAATTTAAATTGAATTAACTATTTTTCATTTTGATTAACTGAAGTTATATCTTCACTTGTGCATTATGAAATGAAAATTTTTACTGAAATGGCAAGTGCAGTGGGGTTGGGAGATTAGGGTGATTAGGAAGTGGGAGGAAGGAAAGGTAGAAAAAAAGACAAAGGTATAATCTCTCCCCTCTTAAGTGAGTTTATAAATCGATACTGTACTATTTTCTCTGGTGGGAGAAAGTAAGTGAGAGATGGTTTGGATTAGAAATGATAATAACAACAATAATAAGTTGATAACAAAACAGAAAAACAGAAAAAAGAGTTCACGTCTCAGAGTGAATGTAATATTATGTCTCTTTTCTGAAGAAATATTTCGAATGCAAGGCGTGTACTTGTAATGGAATATTTATTGACTAGTATCTGAATACTTCTTCCCCTAATGTAGTCAAGTACACACACACACGCACGCACAGAGAGAGAGAGAGTGTAATAATCTGTCATCGCAGTCGTGGATCTCTTTTTACTGCTCCGTCTTTATTGTAACAGTTGGAAGTCCACTCTGGTTATTGCTCTCTGTGTGTAAAGAGGAGATGAGGAGGCCGGCAGAAAACCCTACAGTATTTCTTTATGAGGATAGCAGAAGCAGGAGGCACTCATGTGCATTATGTGCTGTGGATAATGTGCCATGTAAAAGTCAAGGACTGCTTACAATTGAGTGATGTAATGCTTCAGAAATAATCCCATTTGGGCCTAGAGAATATCAGAGGACCGTCCCTGGGATCCATCTGCTCCTTTGGGTGCTGAGTGTTTGCTGTTGGTACAGCAGAGCAGAACGATAATGTATTAGATAAGAGGAGCCATATTTTTATAGGCTATTGCAGAAGAAGAAGGGGAAAAAAAAAACGAAAAACACTGGATTGCATTTGATTCTTCACTTTGGCGTGCTGAGCTGTTGAATGAAGGTCATAAAGGTTCGGGTACTTCTCCCTGGTGAGCACTAGAGGGCCCCCTCCGCTCTCCATATGGCCTACTCCACTGTCCGTCACCCTCAGTGTGAGATATTAGTGTCTCTGTGAGAAGTGCCAACGATTCCCCCCCCCCCCCTCCGTTCTTTGTAATTAAAAGGCTGTTACTCAGACAAGGACAGTGAATGCACTATGTATTTGTGCAGACTCTTTGTATCACTTCTTGACTGTTCACCGTGGGCAAGTATTATTGCTTTTACATTGATCTTGGTGACAGATAACAGCTATACAACAGCAGAGCGGTGAGTGGAGAAGGGAGCTGAAGACAATTAGCTGAGCTTGTTGTGGCTTCAGGGAACCGAGAAGCTAAAGGAGCGAAGGATTGAGCATCTTATAGCCTGCTGTTTCTGACTGATGCCGTGTAAAAATGTTCAGCAGCCACCACTTTGTAACAGACAATAATATCAATTTAACTTGATATTCATAAACTGAGGTTATTTTTTTTTCATTTTTTTTTTTCATTCCATACAATATTAGATACATGTTTCATGATACAATTTCGATACTTTTAATGGAATACAATGCTTTGATAAATGAAGTCATTCATTTTGGAAAATATTTAAAACTTAAAAAGAACATGTTAAAATAAGTGGGTCACACAGTGGGGTAGTGGTTAGCACTGCTACCTCACACACTGTTTCCAGTCCTGGTTTGACCGAGGGCCTTTCTGTGTGGTTTGCATGGGAATCCCTGTCCAAAAACATGCAGAGGATAAGTGGACAATAATCGGACACGTTGGTGACCTGTCCAGGATTCGCAGGTCAGCTAGGATTGGCACCAGCAACCCACATGTGGACGATAAAGCGGTAGACAATGCATGAGTGAATACTAGAATGAGCCAAATATAAGACCAGTGGTGACGCTGACAAAGATTTAAAGGCCTCGTGTTTGAACAAATATTTTTGAAACTGTAAATACAAAGTGCTATGAGGTAAATGGAAATTTGAAAATATTACTGAATACAGTTCTGTGTGCGAGTTCAGTGAGCTAACTTTGGAGGAAATGTTAAATAAAAGTAGAAGAGCATTTCAGAGATGACATGTTTCCTCCTTTCTTCATGTTGCAAGTTCCTCGGCCAAGTCACATGGAAGTGAGACGTAAAGGACAGAAGTCGGTAACATATAAAAGCACAGCAGGTCTCATCAAGTCGTTTAGAGTTGCAGATAACAAAAATAGCTTTGCAGCTTCAGAATCTGCAAATGACAGGCCACGGATTACTGGTTCATAGTGCATTTACATCAAAACTGTGGTTCACATCTCATTGTATTTGTATACAATGAGATTACAACAGGAAACAGATTTTTACTTCTTAATTGTTACACTCCTATGCAGTATATTACTACACTGTTACACTGTCTTGTCGTATCCAACTTCAGGTTCCTGGGCGTCCAGATGGAGGAGGATCTGACCGGGAGCGTGAACACTACAACAGCACTTAAGAAGGCACAGCAGAGACTTTATTTCCTGAGACTCCCCGGGGAGAATAACCTACCTCAAAAACTGCCGCTGCTTTTAACCACACCTCCATAGAGTGTGCTGACATACTGCATGTGTGTGTGTGTGTGTGTGCCGCACAGCAGCAGAGAAGAAAATGCTCCAGGGAGTCATCACCATCACCACCACCACCACCACCACCGCCCAGAAAACCAGCACCACTGCCCTCTCCCCTCCCTGGATGACCTGTTCAAATCACGGTGCTTCAGTAAAGCACAGAATATTCTCAGAGACCCATCACACCCTGGACATCACCTTTTCGAACTTCTGCCTTCAGGCAGAAGATACAGGTCAATGGAAACTAAACCGAACAGACTGAAATATAGCTTTTATCCTTGAGCCATGACTGCACTCAACGCAAAACAACGCTGAGTACAAAACCAAGATGCCCCAACCCGATGCAACAGTGTAAATACTGTATGTGTGTGGTTCTGTATTTCATTGCCTATTGTTTGTTGAATTATTTTTCTTCTACGAATTATTTTTCTTCTTTTTACTATTTATTTATTATTATTTACTGCCACTGTTAGGTTTGCACTAAATTTAGGTGTACAAAGTACAATGACAATCAAGCTTTATTCTCATTAAGGAAAAACAAATAAAAAGAAGAAAGTAATTAGTTTATTATTACTACGATGCCATGTCATCAGGCCTCATGATTTAGTAGCCGGTCTGCCTGTTGAGTAGCGTCAGAAACACTGGACTCTGTATATAAATATGAGATGAGTATGTACAGTAATGAGCAAGGGTATGCTTTCCTTTGAGAGAGTCTTTGATGCATACGTGTGATTTGATGTCTTTCCAATGATGTAATCTTTGGCATTATGTTTGAAATGATGTGACTGAAACATCCAATGAGCTTCCAGTTAGTTAAATTCTGTAATAGTGGCACAGTAGACCTTTTTTGACATGAAAAAGTGGGACACATTATCAGATGTTCCCACTGACATTGTTAGGGCTGCTGCTCCTTTCTAGCTGACAGTCTGTCTGTCTGTCTCCCCCTTCCTTCCGTGTGTGATTGCAGGAGTGGAGTCAGATGTGCAGGAGCCAGAACACCAGATCACCAGCTGTCATGCATCCCCATCAAGCTCTGCTTACAAATACCTGGTTCCTCACCTCAGCACTCTGCTCGATTGTAGACTCTCTTTGCTCAGCTGGTCATGTGTCCTGCCTCCTTTGCACGTTTACTCTGTGGACTAATTTCTCCAACTTTTCTCTGGCTCATTTCTGCACCCAGCCCGCTCTGTGTTGGAACTCAGCTCTAGGTCTCCATATCCCTCTGGACTCAGTGCTCAGATCAGCTTCAGCCCCTTTCCCAGATCAATACTACTTACCTGCTTAAACATTATTATTAATCATTTCCATTAAACTAAATTTTTCCTCAATCAAACCTGCCACTAACCTGTGTTCTGCTTTTTGGGCTGTTACAGACATTAATTCAGGTTCCACTTCGTTGGTGTTTAAAAGACCCAGATTCCAGTGTAAAAGTGTAAAAGGAGGTCACACTAAATAGATGATATTTTAACCCTGATGACATTTGTCCTGTATTTCTGGTTATATTCTAACTCCATGAGATTAGGAAATCATTTTTAGCATTGCTGAAACAACAAATCTAATGGCGACCTAAAAAATCATGTGACTGAATTCTTTTTTTGATGAGACACCAAAATGACTCTAATCTGTCTAATCTGTCTAAATCTTAATCTGAAAAGTTACTGGTAGCTGAAGCTATCAGATAAAAAGTAGTTTTAAAGTAAACACTGCGATGGCTGTCCCTTTATTTATTTACCTTTTTTAAGTTTTAAATATTTTCCAATTTTATTTATGTTTCTATTATTTATTACTATTTTATTTTTGCCATTATCATTTATCATATTTACCTTATATTTGTATTATTTTTCCTACTCATTTACTTTACTAATAACATTTTTACTACTTTTTATGTTCATGTATACACTATAATTATGCATAGGAGTGTATTTGTCACTGTATGAACATATGACACTGTTCTGATTTATTCATTTGTGTGGGAAGGAACTGGTGTATTTGTGTAGATGCAATCATATGTACTACTGTAATTATAGAAATATTGTAACGTTGCAAGTGTAGGAGTGCTCAAGTGCCGTGTGTGTGTGTATATATATATATATATATATATATATATATATAATGTGTGTGTGTGTGTATACAACTGCTCAATAAAAATAAAGGGAACACTAAAATAACATCCTAGTTCTGAATGAATTAAATATTCTAATTAAATACTTTGTTCTTTACATAGTTGAATTTGCACAAGAGCATGTGAAATTGATTGATGTTTTTTTGAGCAGTGTATATTGTGTGTGTGTTAATTTTATTCATAATTACTATTTTTTTCTATTTTCATATTTGCTAATTGTTCAGGGTTGGAGTGAATTCAAAACTACAACCAATGAATATATGTTAAAAAATAAATTAATATGTGTATTAAAAGATTTATTCAGTTTCTGCCACTGACAACATCTCTTTTTCACTTGGTGTTACCTCAGCATTTCGCCTCTGTCGCCCACACTGTCCCGCTCATTAACCCAGCCTCTCCTTTCTCCCCCTCGTCTCCTTCACCTCATCTAACCTCTCCCTGTCTCACTTTGGTGCAGCACCGAGGTGGGACACTGTCCTCCCCGACCTTCACCAGCCTTGACGGTCGCTCACACAACAACACTTGCGGCACCAGGGATCACAGTGACGCTGGAGCTCCAGGTCGCCTGCAACAACCATGTGAAAGATGAAAAGGAAGTAGATCCCAGTTCTGGTTCTGACGCAGCCTTTTTGAAGCTGAGTGTGAGATGTGACAGCTGGGTTTCAGGTGGACAGATGAGAGGTCTAACGAGTTTTATTGGTGGCCAGTGTGACTCCTAATGAAGACATCTGTGATGAGTTCACTGACACCGAGCCTTTACAGACGACACTGATCAGAGCCGCCAGACTGGAGAGACATTTGAACAGGAACTGGGAAACATATAAGAGGGTAGAATAGAGGAATTCAGTCGCTTGGTTCGGTCCAATGACTTCATTCAGTTTGAAAAGTATCTGTGTATGTGATCTGTCCCTCCCTCACCACTGTGGTGTGTGTGTGTGTGGCACTGAGGAGGAGGTTTTCCTTAAACTTATTAGTGCAGGTGCAGTAGCATTGAAAATCCATTCGGTGCTGCTGTCACAGCGATTCTCCTTCCATTGAATTAAGAGGGGTCAATCCTGCAAATCAAGAGATTACGCTGCACGGAGATAGAGGACTAACTGCTCACACACACACGCACACTTGTTTGTACTGTATCTGTTAGGACACTAATTGATGCAATTAATATTTAATTCTGAAAGATCACAAACAAGTCAAACATTTTAAGAGTTCCTCACAATTCATAGACACACACACACATATATAGAGAGAGAGCCTAGTTTCCATGACTTCAGAGGACATTGCATTGATTTACATTCATTTCCTGGAGACTTACCCTACACCTAAACATACGTACTAGTGGGCTAACCTTTTAACTCATTCTAACCATACAACATGTCTTCACCTTAAAATGTAATAATTTCTTATGGGGATTTGATTTTTGTCCCCATAAGAAAGACAAGTCCCCATAATGCGACTTTGTAAGCAGATTTAGGTCCCCACAACCGAAGCCTAGCCTTTTTCTCCAACCTCACTGTTACACCCTAACCCTAAACCTAACTCGAACATAGACCCCTAACCCTAACTCTAAAACCAGACCTTTTTTTTGTCCTTATACAAGTACACACACACATACACACACACACCATACACTAGTGTCCATGACTTCAGAGGACATTGCATTGATTTACATACATTTCCTGGAGACTTACTCTAACCTTAACCATAATTACTAGTGCCCTAACCCTAACCCTGACCCTAACCTTGACCTCAGCCTAAATTTAAAAGACATCTTCACCTTAAAATGTGATAATTTATGCCATGGGGACTTGATTTTTGTCTCCGTAAGGAGGACAAGTCCCCATGGTGAGACTGTGTAAACTGATTTAGGTCCCCACAACATATGGAATACCAGGTATACACTCACACACACAGGTTTGTGCAGCTATTCTTCTTAGGACCCTACAATGACTAACATTGGACATCCTAAACAAAGTATTATCCCTAACATTAACCAGTTAATGCTTAACCCTCACCCTGACCTAACCACAGTTCAAATTTTAGCCTCAAATTTAACCAGTTCCACAGAAATGAGGTTCTGCCTCATTAGGACCAGGTTTGAGGTTTCCTTATTCAAGGGAAGGTCCTGGAAGAGAGGTGACAGACATAAATACACACACACTTTTTGTGTTTGTACTAACTTGAGAGGAAATTCATTAATATAATTAAAACTCTAAGACCTGACAAAAATGTCCTAACTTTCCCAAAAACTCCTGTGAGACTAAAACTTCAGAACAGGTCCATGCCAATGCAAAGACACACACGCGCGCACACACGCACACACAGACACACAGTAAAGCCTCTCTTGCATGACGAAGCGCTGCTTGCTCTGTAGTGCTGCAGCTGGCAGGAGGAGAGCTGGTTGTTGTAATTGTGCTGAGTGGAACAATCTTGAGTTTGGGGACCTCGGCATTCATCACGACCTCACGCGAACATGTACACACTGCAGTCGCCCTGCGGCTCAGCCCGCTTTAATTATTACACAGCCAGCTAATCAATAGCAAAGAGGCTAATCCTATTTCATTCCTTCATATTCATTTATGCTGATGTCAGATTTAAACTACCTGAGCTATGATCCCCATCATGCTGCGTATGTATATGACTGTGTGTGTTTGTATGCATGTGTGCTGCAGCAGCAGCTTTGAATTTTATCAATCAGTTGGTCCTCAATTAAAGTTATTTTTATAACATTTAGCCTTGCATTTGTAAGCTGTATACAAGATGCATAAATAAATAAAACCATTTTGTAGTAAAGTTCATTTTTTTTAAACACAAGCGCAGTATTTGAGTTGACCAGTGAATCTGTCAACTCTGTCTGTTTGTTTTACCTCTGAATGAGTCAAACATAAGCTCTCTGTCCTCCACAACACCTTCATAGAACCACATATAGGTAAATCTATTTACATTCAACACTGATGAGATTTACAGGCTTTTTTCAAGCTTAAATTCAAGCACTTTTCAAGGTCCATTTTCAAGTTTTTCCAGCACCTTACAACACATACATTCACTTTTTTAATAACATTAAGAAATAAAAATATGCTATAAACATCCAAAAATGTTACATTACAGAGTATTGCTTGTTAATGCAAATATCTAATCTGCCAATCAATAGTAAATAATTGCATGTATGCATGTTGACATGGTCAAGATGATTTAACAAATGCATTATAACAGTGTTAGTCCACAGCTCCTAAAAACGTTGAAATATTAATAAAAAAATTCAAAATTATAGTAAGGATTAAACTTATATATATAAGAGTTAAAGCACTTGCCTGTGTGCATTAGCAGGCACATACTGTACTATGCACACACCAGTTTCCCCTGTAATTGCTCTGACTTATACAATGCAGCCGCTCTTCCAGGTTGCAGCATCTCAAAGGACTCGATCAGACGGCGTCTCCCAGAATATTCCTACAACTACACCGCTTTATGTCCGAGTACAGTCAAGCTTCAGGTTCAGTGGACAGGGTCGACCCTGCTGCTGTACCAGTAATGAAACCCTATATGCTCAACTGTCAACAATGGGTTTTAATCTCAGACACTGATGTCACAGATTTTCTCTGTGGGTTTTTAGTATGAAAGTGAATTCCATCTTAAACTGTAGGCAGGTTGCTAACAACAGAGGAGTTAATAACTGCCTAAAACTGCAATCATCTGCCTTCTCTCACTGCGTTTATTGCCTATACTGGATATTATAATGGTGCAATGGAACCTTTTCTGATTTCCTCACCATCTCTCACCTCACTCTGGGAGCTTCTCCGATGATGCCATGATTATGTGCTCAGTATGCTCGTGCTCATGAATGTTTCTACAAAGTGATTTTAATGTGTTTAAACTTGCACGGTGAAGGCCAAGAGTGAGCTCTGACGGTGAACTCACACTGTGGGAGGACTACAAAGGTTAAATAAAACAGGTAAACTTTGAAAAGACATAAATTAGTAAATATAATGCATGGATAATTGTTATTAACATTTCATATGAACAAAGTGATGCCATCCCATTTTAATTTTTAAAAAACCAGCAGTAGATTCTTAAGACAAAGTTACTAAACAAAGTCTACGTTTAAAATTTTTTTTTTTTATCTTGCCAGGATCTATCTATCTATCTATCTATCTATCTATCTATCTATCTATCTATCTATCTATCTATCTATCTATCTATCTATCTATCTATCTATCTATCTACACATATACTGTGTGTATATATGTATTTTTATTTATATAACTGTATTTATATCTTCGTGAAGTCCAAAGACGGTGGAGACAATGGAAAACATTAACTGGAGCAAAATGGTGAAAGTTGTCAAGAGATAATTATCCAAAGTGTCAGCAACAGACTATAAATGAAGCCTTGCATTAGTTCATGCAGGATATTGTAGTCATACGTAATCAGCTGACAGCAGTTGGAAAACATTTGTTGCCTGCATCAGCCTCCTTCCTAGTTCAGAGTCAAAGAGGCTCAAACTTTTCAAATGCTGTTCAGTCTTTCGCTGGCTTCGCTTCTGTGTAGGGAATTTCCTTCATTGAGCCCCCTGTTTTGGCTTGTGTTTGCATTTCCATTTTGTTGCAGTACATGTAAATGATTTATTTGTGAGGAGGGTGTTCCTGACTTAATTAGCCTTAAATTGGAGACTGAAAAAGAAAAAGAGTAGGTGTGTGGGAACACAAAGACAACTGTAAAAGTCTTGGGCAATGGAGTAAAAATTAGGCTTAAGGTGGAGGTAATGGACAATGTAGTGCATCATGAGTGTCACAACGTTGGAATGACAACTCTGTGTGGTGATAATTCTCCGCTTATGTCTCCTTTGGTTTGGACTTAACCGGTTGCTGGTGTTTTGTTTTGAGTGATAAACTCACAACCTGCTATGCCAGTGACTGTGATGAAGAGGTAATTAAAGTTATGAAGTGGCTTAATTCAGAAATTTACAGAAACCAAATCCTGGAAACACTTAAAGAGTCAGACTATTTGGCTGAGGTCCACATTGTCTGACTCTTTAAGTGTTTCCAAGATTAGAAATGAGGCACTCACTGTTCTCCCAGACTACTTAGTCTCCTCTGGTTCATTACCCTGTCATCACACACACACACACGCACACTGATATGTGTACATACCCACACATAGGCACTTCCTTATCAGTACTCTCGTCAGGGTCCAGCTCCACACGCCTCCTGTCTTTTGTTTTGTCGTTTTTTCCATTTCCTGTGCAACCCTGTCTCCGCCGTGTAGTTTCAGGAGGCTTGACCGGGCAGCCGGGTGGAGCCTCTCCCTGCGCACCTGCGACTCATCATCACCTGATTACCTCCCTACCCTTAAAACCCCTGCTGGTTCCTGTGGCTCTGGTCAGCACGTACTGTTATGTTTTTACTTGGGTCCATACATGTCCACAGTAGAAAAATGTTACCTGCTTTTCTTTGAACATATTTCGCAAATTTGAATCACATTCCCACAAATTCTGTCAATGAAAATATTGGTTATTTTCCATAGATAAGCAGTAGGTGCTGCAAAATTTAAGAATAATTCATAATAAGAATAAAAAGGCCCAAATTGATGATGTAAATAAAGAGTGACATTTGCTTTTATAGCCGTTGATACAATATGGTGATCCATTGCTGCTTTACTTTAATATTTTCATCTTGCACTCAGACAAAGAATATAAAGACAAGTGACTTCTTCACCTTTATGTGACGTTGTAAGATCTTTTTTTATACACAAATCAAAAATGAGTCTTTTTGTGTAACCTGTGAAACCAAACCCAGAGACACAAAAGACAACAGTTAAAGCGGAGTTATGACATATTTTGACTTTAATGAACAATAAGTCCATAATAACCATCAGTGTGATGTAAAACAAGTGATCTGAGGATGTGTTCACACTAAAACTATAAACTAAACTATATTTCCAATCATGTTGCTCAAACCAGTATGCATAACACATGGAATACTAACATGGGGCTAATGCCAGAGCTTGTTCATAGACCTTGTTCATAGTAAAGTGTAATGAATAGCATGATGGAAGTAACACTCATATTTTATGAACTGAACATATTTCAGCTTCCTGGCAGACTTTCTTCCAAGCACCTCTCCTTCATTTTCTACTAAACAGCTGCACATACATTACATTAAAACCTCACCAAGCACTGGCATCTGCATCTTATGATGCAAAGCAACCAAAAATAGTAAATGGTCAGACAACTGACACAATAAAATAACATTAACATCAGCAGGGAGTTTCAGAGATAGAGCTTAGATCTCAAAACCATAGTATTTTACAACCTGGGATGAAACTCAAAAAACAACTTGGTCCTGTCATCTATTGTAGACTTGAAGACATAAGAGCTAAAGACTCCACTACAGGTATCATGTGACACGTTTAGGAGCATTGTTTTCTCTGCTTAGTGCTCTACAGTGACGTGGCCACAGGCTGAGTTGAGATAAGAAAAGACAATCTTTTAGTCAGATGGAAATTAATTAACATGGACAAAGTCACTAATGCCATGCTTGTATATGACGTCACGACCCTGGCTCTCTCTCTGTGTGTGTGTGACCTGTAGTCACCCAGTGGTGTGCGCAGCAGATAACGCCCAAACTACTGGTTGAGAAATTAAAGATAGCGTCCAAACCTGAGGGCCTTTTAAATAGACCACACTCATCAACGGCCATATCTCCACTGGCCTCCTTACGCAGCATGACCCCGAGTTTCTAAAAATTCAACCTCAGACTCCCCATCCCCCTTCATCTACAAGGTGATAAGTGGAGACTGTAAGCTGTAAGTATACCATTAAATACCTTGTATTTTATAGCAGAGGTTATTCAACTTTTCAGCCCTTGACCCAAATAAGAAAATTATTGTCTGGCCCCAGGTCTCAGACTCATTAAAATATATTGGTTTTCATGACATCAGGGGAGCCACCAGTCAGTGATGGGCCTGTGACCTGTTTTGGTTCCTGATGTAAAGTCTCAGAAAGGAAGTTTAATGAGACACTTGACTGGCTATTATTACAGGATACAGTACATTATCATGCTATAAATTTCAATTTAATTGCATCATCAGGTCAGATCACAATGAGAACAAAGCTGATTGATTGCTCACACCTGTTTTTACAGTCAGGCCCTTTAATATGGCTGCCCACTGGGAATGGTCGATGGCGTGTCCATGTGGAAATACACGTTCAAAGGGCTTTGAAGACGGACAACAGAACACTCGCAAAATGGTGATGAAGACAAACACAAAAAAGCAGACGTGAGAGGAATGAGGTCTAATGAGGGTCAGAGTTGGTCTGACGTTCCAAACGTGTACCTGATCCAACCGAACTCAGTACTTTTAACTGGACTTAAATCCCAAATCCACACTAAAGCATGACTAAGAAGTGTCTTTTCTTTGTATGTATATGCAGCAGACTTTTAGTGGCTTCCCTCCAAAGATCCTGTGAACAGGAAGTGCATAAAGTTGTTCCACAGTGACTTTGAGAATAATGTGCTGGCATCATTAGCTCGGTGCTACCAGAGAGGGGGGCTGTGCCGAGCTATTGAGCGCTGCATAATTTATTATATTCCACGAGGGTGATTATTTCAGATTGAAATAGATGTGATCCCGAATTGTTCTGCTCTGTTGCTTGGTGTGAAATGAGTGATGAGCCTGTGGACTCGGGGGTGGAACTTGCTGGACAGATGGACCGCAGACAGAAAGCCAATGAGCAATAGGAGAAGGAGACACTGGTGCAATGAATATGTGCTTCAACTTGGCATCAAAAGTGCTGAAAAGTGAGATATTGCCATAGAAGATTTTCGATCACGTATTGACTTCAAGTGTAGGCCGTCGCACAGGAAGCTCCACCCAAGAAATGAGCGGTTTAAATTAAAGCAGGCTTCATTTGGAGGTGTATTGGAACGCTGCATATTCATCTTAAGGGGACTTCATTGGTGTCAAAAGAAAAAGCTAGAAATGAAAGAGGAGCAGAAACCCTCAGGTCTTCTGTCCCCTGAGGGTGCTCATGTGTAAACAGCTGCTCTGTAAAAGAGTGGAGTGGACGTGAATGGTATAGATGTGCTGACTGCCACTGCAGCAGTCTTGTCACAGACGCACGGGGGAGAAAGAAGGGACACAGGGAAAGTAATGGCCACAGATTCTTCAATTTAACTCCCTATTGATTTCTCTTTTCTCCACCTCACTGGTTTCCCCTGTCCCTCTGCTGCACCAGACCTGACAGACAGGGAGGAACTGTGTCTTGGCTGTATCAGTGGGAAGAAGGAGTTAGTAAGAGACACATTGTCTGTGTCAGCATGTGTCTGCCTCCAACCTCCTTCTTTATTAAAATACCATACTCAAACAATGTAATTCAGTGCCAAAACACAAAATGCCAAAGTGAGTTTTGACTTGGTGTCACCAAACACTGGATCTATAAATATTGCATGTGCTGTTTCTCATTCTTGTACAACATATATTGTATATTTCTTGACAATGACCTGGAAACCATTCACTTCTTGTGGAGGAATTTGTAAATATAATTCTGCTCTTTTTATTGATTTACACAACAGTGTAACAACACTCTTACGCAACACATTTTAATCGGTCTGCCTGCACGACCCAGGCCTTTTGGCATCGTTAATCAATAATTTCATATCAATTTTTCTGCAAAAAGGTAATTGGCAGATTGGTTTAGATTAGGTTGGGTTTTGAGGGATGACTGATATGTTACTCTTCCTGGGGTTTCTTACCTTTTCTTCACCATTTAACAAAGGGTCTAAGAGCAGAGGAATTTACTTCATGTACCGATTGTAAAGACCAACAAGGTAAAAAAAGATTTCATGTATTGACTGTCAAGTTTTACATAGGCAATACCAGTAATGCACTGGATGACAGATACCTTCCCATTGGACTCTCCACTCTGATCAGCATGTTCTTGGCTGCCTTTCTATTGTCTGATTTCTACAAAGTTGAAACACAGCCCCCCCCACCAACCACCCGTCCACCCAGATGTGTTGCCAGATTTGCAGACTGGACGTCCCCCGCCTCCTGTGTGTTTGTGTTGTAATGCCAGGCTGATTGTTCAGGTGCTGCTGCTATGGTACAGGTGTTGAGGAAACTGAGGCCATGGTGAGACGGCTCAGCAACTCTTACCCCGAGAGCTGGCATTGGACAAAGAATCACTCTGCCAACTGTGAAACACCATCATAATCCTTATTTATTTATTTATTTTTCATTTGTGCTGCCACAAATATTTTACTCTGTCTCGCCACCCTTAATTCCCTGGCTCTAATGTAGCCAGGGAAGACAGGAACTGAGAAAAGAAGAGTATAATGAATGATTTAATCCAAATCAAGGCAGGAATGCAACATTACAGATGCTAACCACTGTAAAACACTGAAGAACACGAAGACGGACCAAGGCAAAGATGTAGAGCAGTAATAATTAAGGATGGGTAACTATGACCTTCAGCAGGCAATTAGTGCATGACAAATGCCAGTCAGCACATACACGCTGCGTTCATAAATAATCACAAGTGTAATGTATATGCAAATTATAGTCACAGGTCTGTATGAATTTCCTGGCATGACAGTGGTGCAAATGCAGTTATAATTCTAGTCATTGTTGAGAGGCACAAGGCCAATTTTAGCGTGTATCCATTATTTAATGGCTCCAGTGAGATTCTGAGGCTTTTGTGGCATAACTTTGTATTGGGACTGGATCAAAAGAACAAACCCATGTTTACGTGGGCACAAGATAGCTATCTTTACGGTTCCTTGAATGCACAAATAAAATTGTATCTGCCTGCACTGTGTTGAAGTGAAGGCAGCAAAACCTCAGTTATTTCAAAGGCTGCAAAAATTGTCAGCCTTTCCCAGCCTGAAATAAAAGTTTGTTAAAACTGTCCCAGAAGAGAAGGCTGTCTAATTTGAAATAAAACAGAAAACATATTCTGAAGATGCTTAAGCTGCTTGCTGACTGTGTGTCTCATACAAACACACTCCTGTCAAGGACAAAATGAAGTGTAGCCTAAGTGCTTCAACATCCTCTCTGTCTCACTGACTCCCCTCAATCCTTGTTGGGCCTTTTCCCACCAATCAGCTCAGTTAATTGCGATACAGGAGTTAAGGACCCCGGATGGCTCACATTATCTTTATTTACAGGCCTAATTGTCACACTGATGGGATCCTTGAAGAGAAGCTATGATGCACTGAAGACTGATCACTCTCTCATCTGAAACACAGGACACCAGGGACAGACTAATGTATATGTAAGGATGTAGCAGGTTGTGGTGGGGTGTAAAGGAAAGATAAATTGGAGGGAACTCTAACAATAAAGTTAAATGAGTATGTAGAAGGCAGGAGAAGGGGGAAAGAAAAGAGGAAGCTGGTGTTGTGTGGTGACTTTGCCACTGATGCTGATGCACGATGGGGATCTGCATCCCGTCAGAGGACTTGGAGATGTGGCGGAACAGGACAGAGCGAAGAAGAAGAAGAAGAAGAAGAAGAAGAAGAAGAAGAAGAAGAAGAAGAAGAAGAAGGAATTGAGAGTGGAAGCAGCAGGCAGTGAGGAATGGGTAGCCGACAGCTGCTACTAAAGGCTAAAGGATTAATCTTCCCCATGTAGCCGGAGTAGTGAGGTGGCTATGTATATTAGCTGTGTGAAGAGTAGCACCACCGGCCCTCGTGTCCCAGCAGATACATAAACACAAGTACTTAGACACACACATTAACACACACTCACTGTGTGACTACCATCGATTCCAATCCTTCTTACTACTGCTAATTTCAAGGTGCTTTGTCTTCTCCTCCATGCTTATTAGTACTGTGTGTGTGTGTGTGTGTGTGTGTGTGTGTGTGAGAGAGAGAGAGATGTATTGCAAGGTTAAACAAAGAAGTTTAATCTTCTGACACAGGCATTGTGGACTATAGGTCAGTTTATTGGTGCGTTTAAAGGTCCAGCGTGTAACCTTTAGGAGGGTTTATTGGCAGAGAATGAATATACTACCCATAAATACTATATTATCGCTTTAAAATAAAACACTCTTCAGTTTCTTTGCCTATGAATAAGTCTCTTATAGCAAGGGCATTGCTGTATGTAGGCTGCCATCTTGCACCATAATGTTTGTACAGCAGCCTGAATTGGATTGTGCTTGGCATTTCGAAGTGAAAGCTTGTTATGCAGTTGTGGAAGAATTTCTGGTACGCAAAGGCAACTGTAGTTACCTTAACATACTGAGGAAAAGGGAGAGGGGAGCCTGTAATCTCCCATTAGAAGTCAGTAGTTATTACATGCTTGACCTTTAAATGGAACATGTAAACTTGCATGACATGTATAGTTTTAAAATTGAGCAAACTTGGTGTTCTGAAGGTCAAGACATAAGAAAACGGTTGCTAAGCAATGGCACACAAAAACTCTGAACTCTGTGTGACTAAAATTAACTAACCATTCACTGAAATATGTAATTCACTGGGCTACACCGTTTATCATCTGTTTACTATAGGTTCATGCACTTTAGGAACTGCACCAAAACACAGGCCAGGTTTGATCAACACTGATTTAAATTAAAGTTCTGCCAAAGGAAGTCTGAGTAAACACGGCTCACCGTCGTCATGACTCCCATGGTGTCCACAATTAGTGGCTCTGCCATCGTCACTACATTTGCAAAGCTACCAGGGAAATTAAAATTCAAGTGTGAGTTGAGCAGTGTCGATTTGACACCCAGTGGTGGACAAAATTACATAGAGAAAGACAGTGAGGCCTTTAGGGAACCAGTGGGAACAATGATGGTGTCATTATTGTGCAATCAGCATTCACTTCATAATGATAAGTAAAAAAAAAATCTAATGCACCCTTCAGTTGCAGTGCATTGAGCTTTCATAGTAATAACTACAGAGTTAGGTCACTCCTTCCTCATTCTCTTTCTGTCTTTCGCTCTCCAGTTACCTTCCTTAGTTGTCTCTTCTTATCCCCGTCTTTCCTGTAACAAGCTGCGTGAGGTGCTGAGCACCCATTACTCTGCTAACTGCCTCCTCAGAAGCCCAATAGAGGAGACGCATGCTGCAGGTTCATGCCAGTCCGCCAGCTGTGTTTGTGTGAAGGAGAGTTTGTGTGTGTGTGTTTGTGTGAATATATGTTATTGCAACCCAACTGAGCCGCACTAACACCTCCTTTACCAGCAGCAAAAAACCCTCATTGTACCTCTCCTCTCCTCTCTGTCCTCTCTGTCCTCTCTGTCCTCTCTGTCCTCGCTGTCCTCTCTGTCCTCGCTAAATGCACCTATGAGCTTTATTGTTGTGTCTGTACTGTTTCTTGAAGGTGGATGTTTTCCTTTGGTTGAGTGTCAGAAACGGTGACAACCACGCTGGGGATTTTCACTCTCACACTCACGCACACACGCACACACACACATCAGAGTGTGTGACGGAGCTGTCTGTTCCCTCCTGTCGCCTCATTTGTTTCTGCATCAGGCCGCTCTCAGAGGAGGCCCCGCTTTTGCCCTTGTCAGCAAACATCAGCTCACTCTCTCTACTCCTCTCTCTCTCTCCTCCTCCTCTCACTTTCACTTTTCCTCTCCCCCACTTGTGTTCTTTCCCTGCTCTCCATCTTCCCACCACTCGTATTTATTTTCCCTTTGCACCCCTCACCCCCCCCCAGCTTCCCTCAGTCCGTCTTCTCTCTGTTTCAACACCATGAATCTCTCCGTCATTAATCTCTTTACTCTTCCTTTCTCCTCTCCTGTGCGTGTCCCTGTATTTTTGAGGCAGTCGAACCCAGTGCGGCAAAACTACCTCAAAACGTCTCAGGGCATCAAAGACACTGATTTTTGTTTTAGGTATAAACGAAAGAAACACACCCACTGAGTCAGTTGTGTTTCTGTTTGAGGACTGTGGTGTGTGTTTAGTGTATTTTGAGTTTGTTTGAATGAGAGCTGTAGGTTGGTTCTCCACAGCAGAGCAGTTGAAGTGTGAAGGAGGGTCGGTCGAGTCAGAGCGGAGTGGCTCGTCAGCTACAGGAAAGTGTGTATACATGTGGGTGTGTGTGTGTGCGTGCGTTTAGGATTGCTGGGGGAAACATACAGGCAAGACAGAGAAGTGGAATTTACCGCTTCATCAAGTCGTTCAGTCTCACACACGCACACACACACAACCTGCCCTTACTATACTCTATTTTATAGCTTTCACTGCTCCTACACTTTTCCAGCTCACCATAGTTTCCTGCTCTGCCTTGTCTTATCCTTTTTCCTCAAAGTATTTGTCATTATCACCATTCTGTACAGTTGATTTATCACCATTTTCTTGTACCTATTGATAATCCATAGTGAAACAGAAGAGCCGCTGAATTCTGTTTGGCCTCTTGTTCTGTTGAGGAGGATTAAGATGTAAAATGAGCAATAATGTTGAGGGCAGGATGTTTCAGCAGCAGCTTTTAGATTCTGCATGTATCTGCACAGGCCAGTGACCTGGAAAATCACCCTTTTGTCACAGCTAAATCTTGAGAGGTTCTGCATGAGACAGAAAAAGGGACCTAATTCATGCCTGGAACTCATTCTCTCACTCGCCTGACTCATCAATTTTCAAACATCAGATAAGACAAAGGTAATGTGACCTAACTTGTCTCTCTGGACTTTTCCCAATAAAAGGACAGTTGACATAGACAGAGAAGACACTTCTTTTGCTTCTAACTATACTGCCCTTTTTTTAAATACCTGTATTTATGTATACCGTCTACTAGTATGCACACACTACCAGCATGAATTTCCCCTGGATACAAATCAAGTTTTTTTTTTTTTGTTTGTTTTGTTTTTTTTCTTAAATGTAATCAAATTAAACTGAATTCAAATGAACATCAGCAGAGATGGAGCAATTGCTGTGAGTCATCTGTTGCATTATGAAACAAGTTTGTCTGTCTGTGCTCCTCTGATGAAATGAGCTCATGACAGAAGAATGTCATCCCAGAATTTTGAGCATTGTTTTACAACCTGTGAGTGAAAAATCAACTACAGCTGCTTGTATAGCAACATATAGTTCATATTATGTTTTTATTTGCAATAATATTTTTGCTTTCATCACATATTTTCCATTTCTATCTATCTATCTATCTATCTATCTATCTATCTATCTATCTATCTATCTATCTATCTATCTATCTATCTATCTATCTATCTATCTATCTGTCTATCTGTCTATCTGTCTATCTATCTATCTATCTCAATCATTTTCAAAGATTGAGATTTGTTTATTATGCCACTTCAGAATGGAGTGTACTGAATAAAAACCCACCAGATTCAGGTGCTTCTGTATTTTTTCCACATTACTCATAAACAGATAAGTAAGGTTTGCTTAAAGAACAACTCAGCAAACTGCACCTGGATTAATATGTTTGTGGACTGGGGCATGTTGGTGCAGAGAGGAAGCAGGAGGTGAGTGAGACAGCGTGGTGGGATTTTCCCTAAAGTGTGCATTTTATTTGTTTTTGCTGTTTCTCCAAGCTGAAGTGTTGGCAATCTCTACTGCTGAATTTCCATTTTTGTAAGATTTTTTTTTTTTTTTTTTTTTTTGGATTTATCTTTGCTTGTCTGTGCACAAAAATAACACAAAGAACTCACTGCTTGAACATAAAATACAAATGACAAGTACAGTTTGACATACTAAAAGAGAATCAGTTCCATATGAGCACAGAAACAGCAGGCACGTGTGCCTTCAACACGGAGACTGATGAGAAGTGAACTCCGTATTTATGAATGAACCGGAGCTAAAGAAGTGACGTGAGCATATTTCCTCGAAGCTCTGAGCAACGGGCCGGTGTGTGTGTGTGTGTGCGTGTGCGTGTTCTGCCATCTGTCCTGATGTCTGCTTCCAGCATTTTTAGATAAGAATCAAACAGTTCTCCTCATGTCATTGTGTTGCATTTATGCTGCTGTAACCTTTCCTCCACATATCTATTTTCTTCTTTCCTGAAAGAGAATCACTCCAGCTCGATGTAGACGTTTAGTTTGATGATGTAAGTTTTTGCATGGTATGCATAAATAAATAACACTGTGAGGGCCACTGTGTGACTTCTGTGAGATAGTTCTGAATTTATTTTATTAAATTAGCTATTCATTAAAGAGTAACTAAACCCTCTCTTCTGCAGCTAACTTGTCCCAATACTTGATTTTGAAAAATGAGACAAACCTCTTAAGCAAAATGTTTTTTGCTTTAATTTTAATTTTTTTTTTTTTTATCAAACCTGTTTAGTAATTTCAGTACTTTAAACTAAACTGTGAAGATTTGCACCTGGATCAACAAATGTTGATCCAGGTGCGAAGGACTGGCAACCCGGGATAGGTTGCCAGTCCTTCGCAGGGCCACACATTCACACCAATTTAGAGTGTCCGATTGGCCTAAGCGTCAAATCTGCATGTTTTTGGACTATGGGAGGAAACAGGAGAACCTGGAGAGAACCCATGCACACGTGTGTGCAAACTTCATGCACAAGGGACCTTGTTCCAACCCACCTGGATCAACAAATGTCGTTATTAGATTATTTCCTGAAAGAAGTAGTTTAAGGGTTCACTCACTCTCACTCATCTTCTACCGCTTTATCCTTCACATGACGCTCACGGGGGGGACGCTGGTACCTAATCCTAGCTGACACAGGGCGAGAGGTGGGGTCCACCCGGAATAGGTTGCCAGTCCTTCGCAGGGCCACACATTCACACCAATTTAGAGTGTCCGATTGGCCTAAGCGTCAAATCTGCATGTTTTTGGACTATGGGAGGAAACAGGAGAACCTGGAGAGAACCCATGCACACGTGTGTGCAAACTTCATGCACAAGGGACCTTGTTCCAACCAAGTCGTGAACACGGGTCCTCTTGTTGCAGAGGAAAGAGGACACCCACCGTGTGACCCTAGTTTAAGGGTTTCATTACACTTTAACAACTGCTATACAAACTACCTACAGGTTTGAAAACTATTATTAATTGTCTGAATAAAGTGCACTTAAAAGTGTTTCTGATGCACACAGGCCTTTGGGTAACCAAACTTCCCTCACTTTCATTGTTGACTGTCAAGTCACCATCTGTTCTGTCCTTTCTTCCCATTCATGACCGCAGTAAGATTTTGATCTCTACGCTCACCGGTTGCACGTTCTCCTCGTGTGCGTGTGGAGTTTCCCCCAGCTTCCTGTCACAGTCCAAAAATCATGCAGATTTTAAATTGACTGTAGGTGTGAGTGTGAGAATGAGTGACTGTTCACCTCTGTATGTTTGCCCTGCGACAGACTAGCGACCTGTCCGGATTGTACCCTGCCTTTGACCCTGTGTCAGCAGGGATTGACTTCGGCTCCCTGCAGCTCTAATGTGGAAGATAAAGCACTGGAAAATAAAGGAATGGTCACAAGAAGAGATATCAACTGCCATTCCAGATTTTTCCCTATATCCTTATTCTGTTTTTCAGGGCTTTGTGCCATCTGAAGGTCACACTCTGTGGATATATATATATACACCCTATATATGTTTGGATGTTGGGGCATGTGAATGTGTATATGTATGTACAGTGCAGCAAGAAATGGGTTGGGGTGTGTGTGTGTGAAAGGACAGGTTGCAGAGACAAAGAGAGGAGAAGTGAAAGGGAGGATTGAAGGTGTATTTCCATGAGGCTACATTATGTGATAGAGGGTCCTGTCTGCCTATCTCACTCTGTGACTCTCCCTCCACAGGATAGATAGAGGGCATTCATTATCTGCCAGCCCACTGGGACTTCCCTCCTCTTTAGGATGCACCCAGCAGTTTAAACCAGGCCAATCAGCACAGTGGCGAAGGACAGGGTTAGAGTAGGGAGTGTATGTGCAATGTGTGCTTTGAGGTCGGTAGGTGGGACGGTGGGGGAGGGGTCGGGATTCTCTCATATTTAACCCGCGGTCCAGTCCATCCAGTGTAACCATGGCGATCCACTTACATGATGAGATGGCACAGTAATGTGCCACATTTATAATGTTGTGTTGCTTCTGTTGATCGTGGACGCATTGCAGAGGCGAGAGGCGCTGGAACAAGACGTCACAAGCCAGTTTATGGGCAGATGCTGGAGTTTGTATAAGTCATCTGTCTCACTCTCAGCTCCTGCTTTCTTCACACTGTCCTCAATATAATTATTTCAGGTGCTTCTCTTCCAGCTCACCTAAACATAAAATATTAAGCCCTCTTCACACTGAATTTTTAATATCTCTTTTTATTGTGCTTTTAGCCATTTTGCCTATTCTTGTAGAGTCATTTTTTAAACATGTACAAACCCAAGACTAAATAAATAAATAAAATAAAATAATGAAACATTCAGTGCCTTTTGCGAAAAACAGTGTATATCTGAACACTATACACTGTGTGCTGGTGTATGACTGTGTGTGTGAGACCATATGGAAGTGTACTGTGTCAGGTACTGACATGTAGTCAGTGCTGCCTGAGATGTGCACGCCCCCTGCTGGCCACTGGTGCTGAGAACCAACATAAGACATGCATTAGTCACTTAAAAGATCTGCCTCAACTAAATCTTCACCTGCAAATTCTTCAGAATATGTTTGCTGCAGTATCTCATGGTCAGCAGCCTTTTATGACTGAAAACTGAAGTTGGTCAACCGCTCACTTTCCTGCACCAAAGTCCATATAGAGTTGATTTTAGCTTAAAGTAATACTGTAATTACTTTGCTTCACTTTAAAAACCCTGGACTATCATTTTAAAGTTGACTGGGTGAGCAGTTGTAAAGGAAATCAATGGATGCACACAGAGACAGTGATTTCTGATTTATTATTTTTTTTTACTGGATTTAGTTGCTTATAGACTTTCAAAAATAAAAAACCTCGTTTCTTGCCGAGTCATGGTTTTATGTGTATTCTTTCAGAGCAGAGAAAGAGTTTCCTTCTTTTTATTATGCATCAGTTTGTCTAATTTCCTCAATCCCCCAAATTTAAATTCAAGTGTATTCGTCTCCTCATCCTGCTGAATAAGACATCCATATATCGTGTGTGTGTGTGTGTGTGTGTGTTCACTCAGTGTCACGTTAATGTTAACAACACATTTATTCTGATCGTACACAGTAATGACTGATTAATTATTCTCAGCTCCAATTATCATTCCATTACCGCCGCACACACACAAGCGTAGCAAAGCTGTCCTCGTCGTGACGATTGAGAAGCGACAGTTGTTCTCTGCCACTTCCTGAGGTTAATCGAGGTTAATGAATGTAACTGGTAAGTAAAAACACATTAAGTAGAATAATTAAGAGTACCAACGGTGTGAGCGTAAGTTTGTCAGAAACACTGAATTAAATAAGTGAACCTATCGAACCTGATTTTCTCCCACTGTGTCACAGGCTGGACTGTGTGTCTTGATTGTGAATTTATTGGAAAATGAGGAATCTGATCAACTAATCTGTTTGTTTTAGCTGCGACTGACAGATGATGACAGTTAACGTTGGCAGTAAAAGAGAATGACAAGTAAAGAGATGGTAGGAAAAGAAAAGCAAAAATATGGTGTGTTCCCAGTCGCACAACCTACTCGTCTGGGGCTGTTCATATTTAAGACAGCAGTTGAAATCAAGTGACATGGTCTCACAATTTAGCAGTTAGTGCTACTTCCTCACTCACGATCTACATTTTCCCTTAGATTGTATATATAAAAATATAAATAAATAAATACATAAACAAACAAAAAATAATAATAATAATCAGATTCTGCTGTGAAGCCAATGTGGAAGTAAAAGTATACTGAATAACCACCAGGGGGCGGCTCAGTGGGTTAAAAAAGAAGTCAGTTTTAATGGAAGTCTATGGCAAAATGAGTCTATTTCTCACGTGATATTTAATGTCAATAAAGTTAATGGTTTCAATCACTAGTTACGGGTTTTCTTTAATAGAAAAAGATGTAACATTATGTTCTCATTTATAGGATGAAAATAACAGCACACAGTGGACAGCAGTGTGACTGACAGTCTGAGGGGGGTGGTAGCTTAGTGGTAGAGTGAGTCAAAGGTTGTGGGTTTGAATCCCGGCGCCACTAGTCTACATGCCGATGTGTCCCTGGGCAAGACACTTGCAACTTGCAACTGTGCTGGCAGTGTGTGAAAGATGTGTGATAGAAACACAGATGCACTGTATGAAAGTGCGAGTGAATGGGTGTGAATGGGCAAACGGCAAAACTTTGAGCGGTTATCAAGATTAGAAACATCGCAGACAGTGTGGATACAGTCTGAGGGAATCTTCCACTCACATCACACACACTAGAGATGGACAGAGACAGGCGGATAGAAGAGGCTGACATCGCATCCATTCAGATAAGAGAGCAACGGGGCACATAATAAGGCGACTCTCGTGATAGGCCGAGCTCCTCAGATCAACGTGGTCAGGAGACAAGGGGAGAAAATGCATCTCACTACTTGTATTTCTACTTATCTTTGACTGTTTTTAACTGGGCGTCATGAATGTGTGACTCACAAATGAAAACTCAAGTCAGAAAGAAAAAAAAAAGAACAAGAAGATTTTGCTGCATGACATAAAGGAGCCTCACACTTTTTCCCTCTTTATAACTAAGATGTGTTTGCTAAAGGGAATCTCTCCTACTTCGGGTTCTTTGAAGCCGTTGTTTCCTGCAGCTTCTGCAGCAACAGAGCTGCTCCTGGGGAATGTGATGTCAAAAACTAACCCTCTCATCATTGGCGACTTCTCCCTTAAGACAAATGCTGGGAATAAAATTGAGATTATTTTATTGCAATGCATTCTACTCTATGTGACACTATCATTTCAGTTTGAATAAAACAAAAACATCATCACGATGAATTGAGGTGGTCAAGGTTGGCTTTTATTGTGCTCGTGTTTAATATGACAAACCAGTGGCACGTCTTGCGATCCGTCAATTACTCATTCCAGTGGATCAGAAGTGCACGTCCGTCATGTTCCCGTTCATCACGACACGAAGAAGCTTCCAAAAACAATCTGACTGCATGGGACTCCTTTTGGATCTGACACCTGGGCGGTTTACTGCGCTCGAGGAGATCTGCCCACAACTGCGCCCCCACCTGGTCAGTGATGGAATTTGGAGAGCGTGGACTCAAACTGGTCCCGAAACACATTTTTCTCCGTAATGGAAATCAAAGTGAGATTTACAGTATTTGCACACATGAATGGTACTGTCAGCAGAGTGTACTGAAATTTGTCTTCTTGTTAATTTGCCTCTGTCATCATGCATGTGTGGGTGCGTGTGCATGTGTGTGTGTGGTAGACCTCCAGGCTGCACTTCCATTGACTTTCACTTTGCTTGATACAGGATGTCAGTTTATCAGTCGATTGAATATCTACCAGCCCTTTATTTATGACACGCTGGATGAAATGTTGCTACTTGCTTTTTCTCCTTCTCTAAAGAGGAATGAAGAGAGACAAGTGTGTGTGTGTGTGTGTGAGAGAGAGACGAGGGGGAGAAATCAATATATTTTTACTGAAAGCCCTTGTGTAGCAGGAACAGAGGCAGGAAGGAAGGAAGGTGGACAGAAAAAGAGGACAAGGTTAAAGAAAGACATACTCAACAGTCCTTACTTCTTTATTTACATGAGTATTTACATTGGTTAGATCAGAGCTTTCTCAGTCCTGGTCCTGGGAAACACACTGCCCTGCATGTTTTGGATGTTTCCCACCTCCAACACACCTGATTCAAATAAAAGGGTCGTTGTCAAATTTGGAAATCTGACTTGATTTCAAAAATGTGGGAGACGGCAGACACAACAAACTCTGTCGTAGGTTTTCAGTGTTTTAATCCTGATAAAGCGCAGACTCAAGACGCAGGACATTTAGCGACAATATCGGGGAGGAGATTCCAGGGATTTGGGATCACACAGAATCTAATGTGATTTAACATGACTTCAGAATATAAACAGAGATAAAGGTGGACACTCGGCGTCGTCAGTTAGTTGCTGTATTGTGTGCGATGTTTGGTGCTGTGAAATGCAAAAGTGTGCAACTCCTGACTACTTTCCCGCGACAAGGAGTACACATGCTGAAGAAGGGGCTCAGTGAATCGCTGTTGAGGTTTCAGTCTAAAGCTCAAAAACAACATTGAGCTTCTGCAGTGAGTGACAGAGACGCTGCTGCGGGGACGTTTTCAGCACAGTGACATCAGATCAGCTGGGTGACTCGAGCTCAGAATTCCACTCGCTCGCTGCTGTTTCACCATCTCACTTTGGCAGCGGAGCTGTTATGCTTCTGCCTTCCCTCAGTCACTTGTGACACAAAACGCATCACGCCGGAACGTTGCCACACACAAGACCCAAAGGACTTCTGAGAAACGTGGAGACGACAGGCTGAAATAGCATGTGTGATCTTATTTAAAAATTATTGGAAAGTAGTGGAGATTTGTTTATATCCAACAGTTACACACTAGAGCTTTGATACTACATACAAAAATGGGAATATTGGTGGACAGCACTGTTGCCTTGCAGACTTGGTTTAAATTCCACTCTCTCTGGCTCTTTTGATGCCCAGAAGATGTACAGATAATGTATGGATTGCTGGTCAAAAATCCTCTATTGCCTCATTGAAGCAACACTGTTATGGCAACAAAATGCAGCAAGGCAAATATTATCAAAGGATTGAAATAATATCACTAATGTAAAGGCATCAACAACATCTTAAATGTCTCTTTGTGAAGCCTGGCATCAGTGTGCAGCCATGTTAGAGAACATACGTTAATATGTGTCAGTGTGTTTGCGTGCTGCAGGGTGTCACTGCACCTTGAGGTGCTGCTCAAGTGTAAAAAAACTATTAGATTCACTTCATTAAAATTCAGATGGAATTCAGATGTTGGAACACGTCGTGTCCTGCCAAGTAGCACAGACTGTCGGCGGTTGGCTCACACCAACGGGGATTTTTCAGCCACTGTTGAGCAGTCAGTGAGTTTGCAAAGCATCAACTGTTATTTAGCTCCAAAGGCTTTGTGTGCAAAGACAATGGCACGCCCGCGCACACACACACACTCGCGCACACGTGCGCTGCACAAACATTTGGCCCTGACACTTCCTTCAGTATATCACATCTAACTGCTGTACTTATTTCTCCTCTATTATTGAATAAATGCACATTACTGTCATTTTTCATTTAAAAGAGAACACAGCCCACAGTAAAAAAAAAAAAAAAAAAAAAGGAAAAAAAGGCTTTTCCATTAATTTCCTTTTGTGGAATCTGCTCCTCTTCCCTCTGAGAAATGGGGAAATAAGGCCGATAAACAATTTAGACAGATGCTCTGTCAGAGTAGAGCCGAGCAGAGCTGAAGTGGCGCTCCTTATTCAGATCTGCTTTTGACTTCCAGTGCTGTGGTGGACGTGGAAGCCTTCGACGAAAGGATTCGGATTAACATGCTAATCTTCCCAAGCTCTGTCCATTAGGAGGCTCATTTCTGATCCTGAAAAGACACATTATTAATTATCTGTACTGTAAGTCAACAGGAGAATTAAAGAAAAGCACCATTACATTACACATACCCAGCATTTGTTTTCAATTAGAGGCCACTTTTGACTGTTGTATGACCCGGTCAGAAGTCAGAAGTGAGGCTCCATCACTGTCACTGGATGGATGTGAACGGTGATGATGTTCATCCACTGCTGCCTCCACCTGGAAGTTCAAATCTCTTACTTTGTGGCTTCAGTGAGTCAAATGTTTTGTGTGACCCAGCAGTAAACCATCAGCTCTGGTGTCCCCACATGCTAAAGAGGCTAATTTTCTCTGCAGGCTGTCTAACAGTGAGATGAAGCAGAAAATAATATTCTTAAGATATTATAGGTCTAAGATGAGTCCATTAACTTTAAAATGAGAAATTCTTTAAACTGGCAGAGCATACATTTGGCCTCCTTGTCAGTCCAAAAACTGTACCGACAATGTTTTTCCTCCTTTTTGTCGTCTTTTTTCTGTGCACTATCGACTTCCATTATTTTCTGGACAAAGCCCTGCGATGGTAACTGTGGAGCAAAGTGCACAAAGTAGGACAGTTGGAGTTTGACTGAACAGATACGTACATACGATAGTAATTTGACTTGCAGTCACCTTATCAGGGCATGTTATTTCACCTTTGGAGAAATTAAATTCAAGGCAAGGCAAGGCAAGTTCCACATCAAGATATTTCAAAGTGCTTTACAATAAAAAAGAGAAATACAGCAGCAGCACTACAAATATAAATAGTAAGACTTATAAAACATTTAAACTGAGAGGTAAAAGAAAGAGAAAAAGAGCTTAAAAGACTAAAAGTTGCAGTTACGGCTGAGATGCAGCTGATATGGTGATTTCATTTAAAAGAATGAATTGATGTAGCAGATCTGCACTCTTCTGGGAGTTTGTTCCAGATATTTGGCGCATAATAATTTCCGTCAGATGAACACAGTAATTCAGTTCTTGACAAAGGGCAGCAAAGTCCGCGGCGACTGTGTCAGTGCTTCATATGTTTCAAACCTGAACTGTCCCTTTAAAGACGTCAGGTGGTGTTGATGAATGTGTTCAGACATCAGTGTGGAGTGAATGACTGGCTCTGGCACCATGTTGTTACACACACGCACACGGGGCCATTCGCACGCACTCACACTTTGCAGGCATCCTTCTCACCGCCATTTCAATTTCTATATTAAAATGTCTGCCATTGTTTTATGTGACTTGGCACGTTGCTCTTTGCTCTCCGGTGTCAGCAGGCTGATAAATAAATCAATGTACTATAAAGGGCAGAGTTATCATATAGGCCATGATGGCTCGGCTCAGTCATTTCTCATTCGGAGCTTTGACGTGAAACTGACACACGTGTGTTCTCTCATAAAGTAGGATTATTTTAATGTCTCAAAAGGACAATTACAATTTCTTTATTTAACCACAGATATTCTAAGATGTTAAACCTTTTTAATTTTCTATTTTTCTATTATTTAGTTTATTATACGTGATGTGGGAAAAAAACAGAAATATGGTCACACAGAGAGATTAACTAAAAAATTGCACCCAACATGCAATAAAACACACAAATTCTCATTTCACATCTAAAATTTTGCAATAAAGTAATTTACAACTACTACTACATTTTCAGTAGTAGTAGTTGTATTTCACTGTGTTGCTTAAAAATGCAGACTTCTCTCAAACCATAATGACGTTATCTTATTTTCCCATTCAGTTTTAAATGATAAACTTGCTTTAAAATGTTTGGAAAAGTTGAAATGATAATTTGTTTTAAACAGAACCTTCCTCCTCTGTGTGTCTGCATGTGTGGGTTCAGGTGTCTCAGTGCCGCTGCATCAACCTGCTGCTCTTTTGTCAAACATCTTGGCTTTGAAAACTGGTCTTAAACCCACATTAAACCACATCACTGGATCACATGGTTACAAAAAGAGATTTTAGCGTTCCTGCATTGTGTCAACATTAAGGAAAGGGAAGACTGATTGGTACATTATGTGGTCAGTGGTCCCTTTGCAACAGGAAAAGCACAGGTGTTTGTGATCAGTGGTTCACTTAATGTGAGTCAGGACAGTGTGACAGTGAACCAGTTGGCAAACTGAAACGGAGGGAACTACAGTGCACTCAACCATCATTCACGGAATTATTTCTATACCCATAAAATTCATCTCTGTCTGTTTCACACTTATTTTCCACCTTTGATTTTCCTTTGGTCTGACTTTGTCCCAAACACTTGAAAGATATGTCATTTTACAAATGCTACGTGACACATTTGAGACAATATGGACACATGATGGATTCAGTAAATTTGGTCCTGAAAACCCATTGCAAAAACCAGGTAACCAGGTAGATATTAAAACATGAGTGGAAGAGTCTCTACTCTAAATTAAATTAAATGGTGTCAGTATTGCAGAAATTGCTGATCTAGTGGCATTTTTTGGGGGATCTTTAGAAAGAGAAACAAAAATCTCTCCAGGCAAAATGCTTTATTGATGCCACAGGTCAGAGGAGAATGCTCTCTGACTGGTTTTGATAATAGAAGGAGAACAGAAACTCAAATGACCAGTTATTACAGCAGTTGTGTGCAGAAGACCATAACTAAACACACAACAAGTCAAACTCTGGAGCAGAATAAGTCACCAGGTGTTACCCCTGCCACATTATTGGGCGTCCTGTGTACCTAATAAAGTGGCTAGTGAGCGTAGTTCCACCAGTTCTGTGGCCAGTCTCCCGGTCACACAATAAATCATTTTGTCTCCTATAAAATCACTTTCCCAGTATGTAATAAACTGTCCTTTCAGTGTTTGGTGGGTATAATACTTCTGTGGTTCACAGCTGGAGGTTTGATACCTTGATGGATCACTTCTGCCATTTTCTTGCTTTCCTTTCTCTCCACTTGGATGGAAACATTTCGAGAAGACGTACGGCCGTCGACTTTCAATAATCCCACAGATTTAACGGGTTGTAAACACACCCTGGTTTAATCAGAAGCGCTGTCGGTTTGTTTGTTTATTTGCGACTTTATTTGTAACGTGTATGTTCTGCTTGGTTTCCCCGTTTCTGCGGCAGCGCTCTCGCTCTTGACAAGCACTGTTTCATCCCGCTGTAATTGCATACACTCCCATCCTGTAATTACTCACTTGCTCATCACACCCGGGACATGAAAAACAGAAAATGACCACATTCAACATTTTCACGAGTGTGTGTCATCTTCACTGTAACTCCCCGTCCCCCCACTCCCCCTCTAGCTTCCAAAAAGCCTTGTCTTCCCATTCGTTAGCATAGAGTCTCTCCTCCCATCTATCATGGCGGACTAAGGCAAATGGAGCTTTCAGCTGAGTGGTGATAAGAAATTGCAGCCACATTAAAACATCTGTCACACCTTTCTGGAGCCAAGCACAGCAGGCGGTACGGGGAGGAGAAGAAGGAGGGATGAAGGTACAGAAAAGGAAGCGTGAGGATGTGACAGTGATACCAAAATCAGTCTGAAACAAACGGCTTTATGTCTTTTAAACCAGTGTTTCCCAAACTTCCTGTGCTGTACGGGGACCCACTTTTTCAGGATGGCAAACTACTGTGGCCCAAAATCATAATATAAAAGAACAAATGTGTGCCTAATGTTGTGACTAAGTTACAGCTAAATCACTAACACCTATTTGGGGACCCATAGAAAATCTCCCTCGACCCATGTGTGGGTCCCAACCCAGGCTTTGGAAATCATTTTAATCTACCAAGCTGTTAACAAACCAGTATCAGCCATTTCCTAAACATAATTCTAATTGTATAATAAATACTCTGCTCCAATAAGAAAGGAAATAAACAGCCCTTAATGAAGCATTTATTCAACATTTAGGGTTTTTATATGATATCAGATATGAACTTTTACTCTTTCTGACATATGATTCAGTGATTTTGATCAGTATAAGACAAATACTGATCCCGAGTGTTGTATCATCTCATCCCTAATCCTAATTCTCCTTATTGTCCTCTCAGTATTACTCAGTACTTCTCATTCCTGGTTCAGAATGGATTGAATGATGGTTTCAACTTAACCCAGTAACAGGAAGCTGCAGAAGTATTTGTAGTATTGTCAATATGAAAAATTATTTTGAATTTTGAATAAATAAAAACAACTCTCTGAACACATTGTTCTACAAAGTCCTTCCTGTACAGTACATAATAAAGTGGTGCAGCTCATCGTGGCTGAAATTCGCAAATATATTCTTGTTTTTGTGTTTCTTGAGAAAACAGGGATTGAGTATCCATGAGTAGAAACCACTAAAGTTGAAATTGAGGTATATGGACCAAGACTGAAGCTGTGTTTCCACCAAAGGAACTTTCACTCTGACTTTAGGATCTACAACAAGGGACCAGGAACTAAATGGGAGTTTGGGTTAAGTTATTAACCTCAAAAGTTGCTTACTCAGCTGGTAATAATTTCTGGATTTTCAGGAACCATTGGTGTGTAGACTGCAGGACTGAACGTACCTTGTGCTCCAGCGTTTCGTTTCAGCCAATCAATCTCTGAAACAACTCGTAAAAATCTCCACACATTAAAAATCCAGCTGTTCAGGTGTTTTCGCTTTGCTTCGTTACTAGAGCTTCTGTCTTTTCATCAGCACAACATAAATCTCCTTCATGTTTCCTGTTTAGTGTTATATTGTTTGCTGTTAATGGCCTCGACTGTGACGGCCCGTGGTTTATTTTACCTTGTCAATTTCATAACGATATGAACATTTTTAGCACTTATCTCTACGCATCATGCTGTTGTTTTGGTCATTGGTCATCCAAATGCTTTTTTTTTATTCTGGTAAGAAGTTCCTCAGACTTAAAGTTTTTAATATATGCTATATGCATAAACTAGAGCTGGGTGACAGGGTTAGAAAAGTAAAATAAAATCAGTCTATCAACAGTTATTACAGTAAATGTCTGGACTTTTGTGGCTGTTTATCATCTTGTTAAGGTGAAAAACCTTTCACACGTTTCATGTAAAACATTCATAGCTCTTATATCTCAAAATCCGCTTGCAACCTAAACATTAGATCAATATACAGTGTATATCGCTATTAAAGATTACATTTATTGTTGTCAGTGAATTATTGCACTTTTACAGTCAGCCAAATTGACTTACAGTATAGCAAATTAATTGTGTGTGTCCTTTCCTGCTGTGCTAATTATGTTTACACATATTTGTTATATTGGTCTTGTTTTTATGTTCATATGCTCCGATTTTTTTTATAATTTATAGGCTGCTGGATTTTTACAGCTTGATTGATTGATTTTCTTCTTCTTCTTCTTCTTCTTCTTCTTCTTCTTCTTCTTATTATTATTATTATTATTGCATAAAGCATATAAAATATCTATAGCACAAACAGCATTACCAGACACCAGTATTTAGAGATACAGACCAGCAAGCCAGAGTAGAACATAAATTACAAATAATACCAAGCAATAGCAAACTAAACTAATGTATTTATTCCTCCAAGCCTTAGACACACAGGTCTATTCTATCACCACGAGAGCACCAGAACATTTCTGGTGGTTGACAAGACATTTTATTTGGTGTAGATCTAAATTTCCCTTGGGGTTCAATAAAATATCTATTTGTAAAGTATATTTTTTGACTGAAACTAAAATAAAATGTTTGGTAAATAACCCATGATGAAATAATTCAACAGTGTAAGGGATTTTAGCAGCGGAGTGCACACCATTTCTACTGATCAAACGTTGCCATCATTTGCATTAATGCTGTGTTGACCCACTGATTTTACTGTACACATATTTATACACAGTACACTGTCTACTTCTTCACCAGGAACCCCCTGAAGACCACTCTGGAAAGAAAAGTCCACCTCAGCACTTTATAAGAACGTCATGATGAAACTTTATTGATTAGACATGTGCAATAGGACAAACACACACACACACACAAGAACAATAACAAGGTTTTCACAGAACAGTGCAATTACATTAGTACAAAACAAAAACAGAAAGTCACCAAGAGACACTATCTATAATTACTTACCTGGATTTCTTTATTTAGCTCAAGCAAATGGCTTCAGTGTCTTTTGGGTAATGTGTGTGTATGTATCTGTGTGTGCTTGTATTTGCGGTTTTGTGAGGACCAAATGTTCTGCACACCATACAGAGTGAGGACATTTTGGCTGGGCCTCACATCTTTAAAGGGCTTTTTCAGGGTTAAGACCTGGTTTTAGGGTTAGGGTTAGAATTGGGTTAAGGTTAGGGTCCGGCATTTAGTAGTGATGGTTAAAGTTTGGGTAAGGGACTGGGGAGTACATTATGTGTGAGGGTCCTCACAATGAATGAAGCACAAACGTGTGTGTATGTGTATGTGTGTGTGATAGAGACAAATCCACACAGGTGGAGAAACTGATGCATGCTGTGCATTTTCCCACAGTCCGATCTTTCTCCAATCGCAGCTTCACTTTCGGATTTTATAAAGAGCCGTTTCCGGTCATCGAGCTCCACTCTTCCAATCCGCAGTGTGTTCTCCTCCCGTTTGCTCATCCCTCGGCACTTGCGTCTTTTTTGTGTGATCAATGCACAGCTACAGCTGGTTGAAGGGGACCAAATCCATTGAACAGTTGATTTGGTTCCATTTTACCAGCTTTAGCAAAGCATTTTAGAGACAGGAGTCCACGTCCAAGAGGTGACGAGGAGGAGGAAGACTCAAAGTCTGGATAGAGACCTGCAAGAGACAGAATGGGACGGAGGAAGTGATAAGAGAAAGAGATGCTCAGGTTCTTCAAATACGAGCTTACACACGCACAAACACACAGACACATTGTAGGCAAACAGTTATTGATTATTGGAGGAGACATTGCCCTTGAGAGAGCACATGTTTCTGATGAGCAGAGGCAAAGTTATACAAAAAGGGAACAAGAGGGAATAAGGGAACAGGAATCACAGAAGGGAGCGTGTGTCAGCTTAAAAGAAGAAAAGAGGAGCATATGTTGTGCAAGGGATGAAAAGGGGACGAGGAAAAACAGGGAGCAGGGCTCGAATAGGCCAACTCACATAAATGATGATGAATTCATTCTCAAATTTGTCTTTAACCATCAAACTGCCAATAATGTAAATGAAGCCAGTGGGTGGGACAGCAGGAAAATGAACTCTCTGACCGCAGCTCTACTTGGACCTCCCTCTTTACTGACCCCTGCCCCCCCCCCACCACACCTTACATTTCCCTTCAGTTTGTGTTCAGCAGCGCTGCTGTGTGCGGTGGCACGAACCCAGATGATGCCCTCAGCAGTCTTCCTGCTTAGCTGCACAGCTCCACTCGCCCTTGTTGCAACTCATTCATTTCCTGCTTCAATTAGCCTGGCTAATCGTTTAATCATTTGGAAATAAACTGTTTAAGCGGAGTTCTGGCCCACCCCAGAATCCAAGCTATTGATATTTACTGTCTGGACATTTTGTTTTCTTCACAACTGATTTGATAATAATAATAATAATCCAGTAACATTTAGTTACTGTGTATTGTATACTATATATTGTATGACTGTATTTGTCTTGTCAAGGCTGCTACAATATTGAAGAAATAATAATTATTACCCACATGTGTGAGAAGCTGCTCATGTGAACCTGCAGAGTGTTTTAGTGTCTCTCAGGTCATTGTTTTTGGGTTTATGACATTCCAGCTTCACATGTTTTGATTCAGAAAAGACAGACTGATAATTAGCAAAACAGCCACATTTGCATAAACAAATATTTAAACAAGAGAAAGCACTCCGAGAGACCAAACTTCTGCTAACGTGGCTCAGTTCCTCACTGTGATAACACCCTCCCCTACCTTCAAGATTAACTTTTGTTTTAAAACAATCCTGAATACATATCCGTGTCTGCATCGCCACTGAAATCATTTAGTTTCCCTTGGATCATAACCTGCACCCTCCCAAAAAATGTCATCAAAACCTTCTGTGTACTTTTTGAAGTTATGCTACTCATAAACAGACAAACAAACATGCAATCACAAGCTAATAATGACTAATAACATGGCCCAGTGACTTCTGGGTGTGGAAGTTTGCCTGTTTAGCTGTAAATATGTCAGTGCTGTGCCAACAGCAGCCACCAACATGTGTGCGTTTCCCTCAGAATGAATTCAGTCTGCAGCCGGAGGGTTGAGCAGAGATGCCCGGCAGTGATGTGCTGTTTCTCTGTGAGTCCTCCAGCTGATTTTGATGGAAAATCACTCATAAACTGGTATTTACTGCTCTGCTTTATGCATCAGTAGAAAAGGAAAAAGAGGGAGAACAACAAAATCAGTGGCCGGTGGATGTGAGCAGCGATCAGCTGTTGCCTGAGTGAATGAAATGTGACACTATACACTGAGCTGTTATGCAGCAATAGTTAGGATTTCTTATTACAGAAACTATAAAAAAGGATTTTGCACTCATTATGAAACTCTAACAGATTAGACTATGGCGGTTTGCCATCCTATGGGACAGGTTTTCTCATCCATGGTCCTGAGGACCCACTGTCCTCTGTTTTTTTTCATGTTTCCCTGCTCCAACACACCTGATTCAAATGGTCAGCTAATCAGCAAGTGCTGCAAAGGCCTGACAACGACCCATTCATTTGAATCAGGTGCACTGGGGCAAAGGAACATCTCAAACATGCAGGGAAGTGGGTCCCCAGGACCAGGACCTTGTAGAAACCGTGCTGTTGGGAAATTCTACTAGGCAATATACCACATCTGGTATTCATTATGTTGTGGGGACCCAAATCTGTTTACATAGTCACATTATAGGGACTTGTCTTCCTTATGGGGACAAAAATCAAGTCCCCATGATGTAGGTTAAGGTTAGGGCTCTAGTATTTATGGTTAAGTTTAGAGTAATTGTCCAGGAAATGAATGGAGGTTAATACCATGCCCTCTGAAGTCTTGGAAACCAGTGTGTGTGTGTGTGTGAGCTCCATAAAAACTTTATCTATAAAAAAACACACTAACTATTGCACAAAGTCCAGAGCACCTAATGTGTATCAGTGCACAGGCTAACATAATCCCCATAAAATGCACACTTTCCTCCCTAATCTATAGTGCTACCATGTTAGGAAACTGACTCTTTCAAAATATTAAACTTTATAGTCTGTGAGTAATTAGAGCCGTTTGAGAGACTGTTGGCTTCCTAATTTTCAGCTCGTGTTAACATGAAAGACATACGTGATAATAATTGCTGTCTTTGTTGTCTTTGATATCGTAAAGTAGGTAATTATCTTTATATCTATAGAGAGATGAATCAGCGCTGTCAACCCCTTTTCCACTTAATAAATACATCAGCATCATTGGACACAAATCATATTAATAAGAAAACTCAGCTGCTCAGATCCTGACAGGACATGTATGTAAGAAGGCCTGTTCGCTCTCCTCTTTACCCCCCCCCTCCCCCCTCCGGCTTTCTCTCCATAGTGTTTAATAAACTTGTCACCCAAGAGACCAGCAAATTGATGAGGGAGATGCATCCTTGAACGAAAAGAAAAAATGAGAAAAGTGGGAGAAAAAGAAAGTAGTATGGGAAAAGAGTGGGGGAAGTGGCACACAGAGTAAGGAATGGATGAACTTGCATGGCCTGAATTCTGTACGTGTCCCAGAGCTGCTGCTGTTCTGCCACCGCGACATGCAGCACTGCAGTGTGTGTGTGTGTGTGTGTGTGTGTGTGTGTTCTGTGCTTCCATGCATATTACCTGTGTGGACAGTCGTGTCTATCTGTGACCTTCGAGGCGTGAATGTCTACACACAGTTGTTGTGGACAATGTCATATGAATACAAGGGTAAGAACAACCAAGGAAGTTAATGTGAGTATGTGTGTGTGTGTACTTGTATGCATATCTTTGAGAGGACCCAAGAGGTGAGGACATTGTGGCTTGTCTTTACTTCCTGCCCCACCACAAAAGGTTAAGACCTGGTTTTAGAGTCTTAAGGACGTTTATGTCAGGGTTGGGGTTAAGCATTATGGAGCTTTTCTAGACTATCAAACCTGCTTTTCCACACATTCATACAGTGTATTTATGGGTAGCACTTTTTCTGTTACACATCTTTCATACCTGTTTACTTGCAACTTGAGGTTAAGTGTCCCGCTCAGGAGAAACGTTGTAGACTAGTGGAACTGGAATCAAACCCTCAGCCTTCCAGTTGAAGGATGACTCACTCCTCCACTGTCTCCCAAGGTCAAAGTGTATGCATTACTCAGTAGTGTCTGTGACTGTGTATGTTTTTGTAGCCTTGTTGGGACCTGGTATAACCGCTAACCTCGTGAGGACCAATAGTCCTGTAAGAATTTACAGAGTCCTAACAACAGCTGCACAAGCCTGTGTGTGCATGTGTGAACGTGTGTTTGTGCACATGTTCAAGTGTGAATATGAACTTCAGAGAAGAAGGTGGTTTACACATGAAATCCTTTTTATAGCAGGGTTTTCAGTGGATCAGGGGGGGAATCCCTTCACTTCACTGGCTGAGCTCGATTATGGCGATCTGTGGTCCACACACTCATCAAACAGACGAGCCACCTTCACCCAACACTGCACCTCCGCTCAGATCCGACATCAAACAGAATCATTACACCAGTAGCGTTTTATCATTAACCCTCACTTCAGATGCCTGCTGAATGCCTCGACAGTGAGTGCTCTTTTAACATTTAACACTGAAGCAGCCCTGTCAAGATCAAACTACACTGAGTGAAAGGTGTTGTGCATTCTTGACTTCAGCTGCGCAGGGAAGTGGATTGTATGTAGGTCATGGTGCTGCATGTGTGTAAGCTCTTGACTGAGTATGTGCCATTGCTGCTGTTAGGTAGCCCCTCTATCAGGTTGACTGCGCGCCTGGAGATAGGCTGCATGGTTACTTGTCTATTCTGGGACTGTGCTGTCCGCCACATTCCTGCCCTTATATTGGAGATGTGGGGGAGGGGCGAAGGACGCATGAGGGTTAGGGACAGCTGGACTCCAGCAGAGAGGGAAAGAGAGAGTCATGGGCCCCCGTTCAGAACTGGTCTGTCTGGAGTAATCCAATCATGCTAAGTTCAGGTCTGAATGGTCCTAATCCATCCTCAGGTCTGATGACAGAAACCACACCGTCCTCAGGACACATCACAGCCGTGGATTCAGGATTCAGTGTTTTTGTTTTACACTTATCAGCACCCGTAAATTAACTTATTTTGTAGCTATCGCTACACTATTGACTACACTTGTAATGGTTAAAACTTATTTCATATTACAGCAGCATGAGTGGACATCTCTGTCAGTCCTGGACACGTAAAAACACTTTGACACTGGACACATCTGTACAGTTACACTAGTTTCAAACATAATTTTGCTCCTGTAAATGGTAATGACTTCAGTGTTTATTTAAATAAAGGGTGAGGATAACAGATCCGCTCATATGTGGACAGTGGAGACAGTGGCAGGAAGGTTTGTGCGGGTGTGACTTGTCCCCCAGGGGACATTTACTGCACTGTAGAGGTGATGTTACAGAGCAGCACTGCTGTGTGCAGGTGGAGTGACACTGTCATGACTCTGTCACTCTCGCTCACCATGATATTTTCATTCCAGACATATGGCATGACAGCTTGGGCCGAGGTAACACAACCTGCTGTCGCCACCACTCCCGTCACTCACTCAGCCTTTTCGCACGCTCACCAGAACACATGCTCCACGTCTCAGCTCTCTCTGTCTGTCAGGACCGTGGTGTCCCATCTGCCGTTCGCTATCAGCCTGAAAACCTTTGAGAGCAACACTTCTTCTCACGTCATCATGCTGCAACATTTGAACGAAAAAAGTGGATGGTAGTCTGGTACCCAGAAGTAGCAATATATTAAATAGCCACCAGGGGGTGACTCTGCTGGTTGCAATAAGAATGCCATTTGAATGGAAGTCAAAGAGAAAATGAGCCTTTGTGTCACTTGATTTACAGTATCAATCAACTTTTTCATGAGGAGTTAATGGTCTCAATCGCTAGTTCTCCACTAGAATATAAAGACAGTTTTGTATATGAGTGAACAACAGTGTGACTGACAGCTGGTTTTGTCCAATAGCGGCCTATGCGTATTCATGGTTGAAAATCTCAACGCTTCAATTCGAGAGCCCAGACTTTAATGGGTGACGTCACTCCTGGTTGCTTCTTGGCTGCAACCAGCTCCCTAAAAAAAAAAAAGAAAAAGCTCTGCTCTTGACAGCAGCTGTGACAAACTAACCATTAAAATCCACTTTAAAACTGCAATCATCGTCTGTAACGCAGCACTGAAATGAAGCAGATTTAGACAAACGCTCCTCATGAAGGGCCTGTGTGCATGTCTAATGAAGATGTTTAGTAATTAGCCTAATGCAAGGCCCACTATGGTAATGAAACAAGTTGACCTGTGGTTGGGCTGTAAACTTTATCTTCTGTGGCTGGCTGTAGTCCTGTTAATTACCCCCTGACAGAGGGCAGAGGGAGAAGTCGGGTGTATGGATCAAAAGAGTGCAGACATTTAGGGTGGATCTAACATCTACTGGACTGTGATGAGTACTGCTGAAGTGGTGTAATAATAAAAGTCCATCACAAAACCAGATTGTAACTTCAGGACTGAGACTCTGCGTTTAATGGGCTGGTACCACTCGCCCCTTGTCATGAGGTTAGCGTTGCTAACACTGCTGCAGTCCACTGCAGACACCGGCTGGGGCTGGCTCCTCTTCCACCCTCCTCCTCCTCCTCCTCCTCCTCCTCCCCCCCCCCCCGCATTCGGACGTGAGCAGTACCCAATGGCTGACTCAGCGGCTGATTGGTTGATCACAGGGGGAGACAGGAGTGTAACAGTACCCTTTATCCTCTGCTCAGCCTCTTCCTCACTTCCTTACTCTCCCTGAAGATAAAACACGTCTGTTGGAATAAAAAAAAAACAAAAAACCCACACTTCCTGACCTTGTGTGAAAGTTAGGCTCAGATGCCGTATAGAGCAGCTACTGTACAGTACGATACAGCTGTGATCTCTTTCTTTATCGTACGACAGGTCGCTCTGGGTTAATGTGGCGAGAGGTGATGATATCTCTGCAGCCATGTTCTTCCTTTTCATAACGCGAAGCACCTCTGACAGTATCTCCACACATGTATGAACATGAGGGAGAGGGAGGCGCCTACTTGACCTTGTGTCCATATTTCGTCCAACTTCTTTTATGAGTGGATTTATGTACAAAACCATGACCAGTTTTGCTTATTGCTGTTAAACCTCTCATGACAGGCTCTTTAACGTCTCCATAGAATATCATTAGTAGCCTTTATGTGCAGCTACGGCGCTCATACATTGTGATTATTGCAGTGTTTATCTCCTTCTGCTCTTGATTTTACCTCAAAATGATTTAATCCACAAAGCGGTTTTATTCTTTAACCTTTTAATCCAGCGGCAACACCCTTAAGACGATCAATACCTATTTAGATGATATATTTAATTATATCCCCTGCTCTCCCACACTCTCCTCTCTTTCCCACATTTCTCTGTAAACCAACACAGCATGTAGAGAGGCTCTGAGTATAATCTTAACCAACTGACTTTGTCTTTTTCTTTTCTTTTTTCCTTATATTAACACACTAATGTAATAAAGATATGCTGTAAGTGTCTCTAATGAGCCACTTTATTGAGTCATTTCACCACATATACATCCACAGCGTATGTGAGCTGGAACAGAAAAGCGAAGCGCCTCGTGGTGCATGTGAACGAGCTTGTTGAACCAGCCTTAACTGCCCCTCAGACCTGCCCTCAGCACAGTAACACACCATCAATAGCTGTAATGAGATTAAAATAAAAAGAAATAAATCATGAAAACATTTGCAGGAAAGCAATCTGAGCCGGCAGTGCTGCATGTGACTTTATGTGTCGGAAAGTGCTGAGACGTAGCTTCCCCAAAATGAAATGGAAGGCGTGCTTAAGATTCGGAGGACGGCCAGTATAGCACTAATTATCTGCTCATAAACTCACATAAGGATATAAAAGATGCCAGCCGCTAAGTCCTGCACATGCATTGCTGTCAGTAAACTTCTTGGCAGAGAGTGAAAAAAAAGGGAGACAGCTCGTATAGAAAGGAATGATGGGAAAAGCTCAAGTGAAAGGAGATCAAATTAAGAGAATGGACGACACTGTTGGAGTTAAATGAAATAATTCAACATGTACGGTACATGCTCTGCATCTCCTTCCTTTTTAAAGGAACTCTTTGAATGGTATTTAAGTAGAGAATACGTCATCTCATCTCTAGCTCCATGCAGTGGCTGCCAAACCGCAGCAGGCCCACCTTCTGTCATTACCTTCCTTCCTCCCTCTCTCTACCTATGCAGGCTGATTGTCATTCAGAACATGGTCTCTCCACACCCTCACCTCCCCCTCCCCCACCATCTTTTACCCCAACTCCCTCCATCCTCTACCCTAATGAAACCACTGCTGCCACCACACTTTCGTATTTTAGCTGTGCATTCATTACAGGCCGCGCCAAAGTGAAACAACAAGGTTCGGTGGGGTTTCAGTAAGAAAAATAAATAAAGATAGCGCCAGCTGACATGCTTTCTAATGTGTGCAAGAGAGCGGGGCGAGTGCAAAGCTCACTGAGAGTTAGAGGCTTCGCTACAGCGAGATTAGAATCAGTGGGCAGATCCGAATCCCGGTTCCCCGTGTGAGGAAAGACGCATGAGTCAAGATTGTGATTAAAGTGAGTCAACAAAGCTTTCGGCTTTAAGACAAAGTAAAGTTTACTATGGATGAAGCCTAAACTACAGAGGGGACTCATCATCGATTTCCTTATCAGCTGTTCAGCTGTGAATCATTTGGCTCAAGTTAAACACACAGCAGAGTTAGAGAAAGCACTGAGAGACCGCAGACCTCTGCTGAGCAGCGTCCTAAAGCCCCGATACACTCCCGTAACTAACAACACTTTTACTTTTAGCCCTGAAACCCAGATCAAACCTAAATGGTGGCTTCCTGGGCAATAACCTACAAAAGTTTCAGCTAAATTTTATACTTTTTCAGTTATATTGCTGACAAAAAGGAAAAAGAAAGGGTATAGCAGCTTAATTAAAACTTTGAGTTTTGCAGCTTTGCAGCCTAACAGCCAGATTGTCCAAGTTATTGGAAACTAACTAATTTATGTTTGCTGCCAGCATTAGCTGCATCACAGATTACCTTCTGTCAATGTGAAACAGTGTTAAAGATATTTAGGTTATATTTAGTTATTTATTGTGGTTAAAGTAATAGTCATATACTTTAAAATTATCAATATTACACAGCTGAAGGAAAAATGTGTTACAACTCATATTACATTACGAGCAGATGCAGCATCAGTGCAGTACATAAAGCTTTTATGTGTATTGACACGTTTGTATCAATACTTTTGCTTGAGTACTTCTCTGTGACTGTATACGTTTCCACAGTTTCTGCGAGGACACCTGAGTTCACTTCAGGTTTTCTCTCCTGCACTTTAAGTCTAATTTTATTGTAAATGCAGTTGTTTTTGGGTGAAGGGGAAGTGAAAATTCCATGACTCAGTCTACACCACTTTTTGTAGACAATATACTTCTTGTGTCTTGTATTTGCATTGTCTACTCCTCCTCCTCCTGTGACCATATGGATGGAGCAGAACATCCTGCTACCCTGCTTTTCAGTTCTTTCCCCATAACAAACCACACAAGAATCTTTCTCTCTTTACTTTTACTCCCCCCCACACACACACACACACTGACACACACACACACACACACACACTCCTTGTCTCAGTGTCTCTCATCTCTCCCTGCCACAGCTCTGATCTGACCTCATGGTGCTTCGTGCTCTCAGACTGTGTCCAGCCACAGTCTGACCGCTGGAGACACATGAAAGGAGCTCAGCTCCAGACAGGTGGACATACTGAAGCACCACAATGAAACACTGAAATGTATTGCATCAGATATGTGATGCACACAACAGTCTGGTTAATGCAGCCAATACAGGGCTTTTTTAAAGAAAAAAAAAAAAAATGAAACAAACCACAAACAGCATTTCCATCCCTCCATAACTCCATAACTCCCATTTTGGAGCCTTCAGAATCAGTGCCATGTTGACATCACCTGCAACCAGGCTCTTTTTGCATGATACCAGCTGTCTATTACACTAGTGTCCACTCATAAACACATTTTGATATGAAGTTTTCTTGAAGAAGACTGGAAAGTTGTGATGGAGTCCATTAACTCCTCCAGGAAAATATTTACTGATGTTACAAATCAAGGTTTTTTTTTTATATTTTTTTTAATTTTTTATATTTCCTGCTTGACTTTTGGACGAAGACCCGGATCTCCACGTCCATATTTTTATTTTATTTTTATTTATATTTTTATTTACATACTGTCTATGAGGATCATCTCTTCTCTCTGTGCGGGTTTTCTCATTTTAAAGACACACAGCACAATTGCCATTGATTTAATCGAGGTGATGTGCTGATGTCGCAGGATGTGACAAGAGTGAAAAAAAAGAAAAAAAAAAAAGAAAAAAAAAAACACAAAGTGAAATTCAGAAAAAAAAAGAGGACACCATAGCTACGACAATAGCCAGAGGCCAATACACAACCCACTCATGCAGCTCACTTAAACCTATAGTTTCTCCAGTCGCTCCTGCTGCTGATACAGCACTGCTGCGGCTGTGTAAAGCTCAGTGTTACAGATGGTAATCCGGCTATCATATACTGTAATAGTCTCTGTGCAACAAAATGGAAGCAATTATCTCAAAGCACACAACGATCGGTGGAACAGATCACAACGCATAACTCTTTATGGCCGTGGGAGATTTACTCTCTCTCTCTCTCTCTCTGTGTGTGCATGTGTGTGCGTGTGTGTGTGTGTGTAACCCATGTTCATTACGATCCAAAACTCTTCCTCTCTGCTCCTCTTTTACTTTGTCTGATGATCTTTTGTGCCTTACCATTTCTCGCCAACACACCCCCCCCAAAACACACGCACACGCACACACTAACATTCGCCTTCTTGCCATCACTACTTCCAATTTTACTGTACCCTTCACTCGTTTGTCCTCTACTTCTTCCAAGCCTTCACTTCTTTCTGAGCAGTGAATGCGATGACAGAGGAATGTTAACTAGCTCTCCTCTGTTCATCTGCTCTCCTCATCTTAAATATACAAACACCAGGGGGAGTGAGTTAATATTCTAAGAGGTCCAGATGAAAAATTATCTTGAGCAAAGGTCTGGAACAGCATAATGTCTAACGACTGTTGTGGTTAAGGGTAATATACTGCATATTGAAATATCTGTGTCAGTACCTGAGTGAAATCAACAGCTGACTTTCGTATCAAAGAAAATATACCGTTTTATTTGATATAAATCAAATGAAATGGATTCTAAGCATTATGTAAAATAAGAGCTTTTTTACGACAAAAAAGGCCTACGAGCCAAACAAATGTGCAAATAAAACAATTACGGTGCACGTGATGAGAATCTTAAACTAAAGTGAGCTTTGTAAGTTAAATTTACTAAATTAAGTTTTTTCTTGTTTTTGTTTACCTTTCTCTGGTTATGATTCAAGTCTTCATTTATTCAAATTAAGTCAGTCTTGACTAAACAGAAAAGTCGGACTAACACACTCAGACAATGTTAATCTGGACCAGAATATGACCCACACTGGCCTGAAGCTTTGTGTGTAGTCCAAAGTTTCCACCCTGGACTAATACGCAGAAATAATAGAAAAAGCCATTACACGGGAGACAAAAACATGAAATCCAGGCTGGTACATTTTTTTGGACTGAAGTGGAGACTGATTTTATGCTCTGTCAACTTAAAGAAATGTATATTTAAGTTAATGGATGGTAGAAAGACTCAGAATGACAATGTTGTTTTTCCTGGACCTCTGGAGCTGTAAAAGGCTAGAAAACACTCGATATGTGGCAGTTATTAGTGATTAATGGAAACAGGAACAGGTTTGGAGAGGACAGCATCTGGGTCTGACCTCGGACATATGAACCGACAGGAAAGGTGGTAACCTGAGTCAGAGTTCTGCACTTTGACTGACAGACTCTCCTTGGACCGGACAGTCCCGTTTTACCAGCCGACGTCAAGCCTTGCTGGCGGCGTGACTCCGTGTCTTCCCTCTCCATTGCCATGGATGTCGTGCACACGCTGCCCGCAATGACCTCCCCTCTCAATGGAAGACATGAGGACAAGGCCTCACACGGTCAGAAGGTGTGTTGACTCAGGCCGGTAAATAAAGAAATATTCTTGAAATGATCTACGGTCAAACCAGGGAATCAAACCCTTTTTTTACATTTCTGTAATTTCTGTAATCCTTCGTTTCCTTCAGTCGACAAAATGACCAAACCAGAGCAACAACAACTTAAATAATTGACCAAAACCAAGTAAAAACTGCAACCAATTGCTTCAGTTGAGCTTTGAGTTAAATACTAACAGGATAACAACGACGATGCATTATCTCAGCTACGAACATTTGATCATCAGAACGAAAAATTATTAAGAATCTTAACAGACTGAATCTTTTCACAAAGTGTCAACTGTGTGGTGAAGCTTGAGGATTCAACCTCTGGTGACCAGGAAACGTTCACCGTAATCTGTTTTTAGTTAAGCTCGGCAGACTAACATGAGCTTCAGCAGGATGGCGCATTAACACTTGAGATTTTATTGAAATATTTTGTTTCCCTGTCATACTGAGTCACTTTTTTGGATTTGGACAGCGACAAACTACTCTCCTAAATAATCTTACTTCAACGGAAACATATTACGCACATGTTTTTCCTCACAATTTCTGTATATTTTAACTCTTTTACTATCATTTAGTCAAATAAATTCAATTTTTTATTAAATCATTTATCAATTTAACAGGAATGGTGAATGCTGTACCAAATTCTTCACTGTAAATTTACAGAATAATTAGAAAGAAGTTATGTTCCACCGCAGTTTTTTCCTTTTCCTGATCTGCAAAATAATCAGATCCATGACTCAAAAGAGTTTTGTGCTTCATGTTTACAACCTAAAATGATCTTTTTAGGTTGCTACATCTGTGATCAGTCCTGGTGCAAAAGTATTCAGCTAAAGTTCTAAAACCGATTACTTTAAAGGTCCATTTTGTAAAATTTATGCCACTTCACGTTGCCGTATGTTGCAGTTAGTTTTTCGATCAGATGGGAACAACCACACAGTTGTAAAAGTTGGAATATTTAACTTCATCCATACAATAATGTGCTACTGAAAAAGCTGAAAGGAAAAGTCAAAGTTTTCATGTCTTCTTGCTCTGCTACCACTCCCATAACCATGTAATGTAAATAACAATGTGCCCAGGAATGCATTATAGTTTACCTGCTCATGAGAATCAGCAGTGAAACCTTACTTTATTTTTGCCCTGAGATGACTCTGCAGGAAATATATTTTTTAAACACTGCAGGAGAATGGGTGCACGAGGCTGCACTATGAAAGACACTATAGTATTACTCTGTAGCCTAAGTGTATTTTTGTACTGAGAGGGACAGAGGGAAGGTGATGCCGTAAAATATGTGTGGAAACAATTAGAGGAGGAGGATTTTTTTTCTTTTTCTATTTCTTTGTGGTCGACTGACAATTACGTCGTAACGTTACAAATGTTATGACCTTATAAACACAGACAGAGTGTAATCACAATATTAGGACGATTGTAAACCTCGTCAGTAATTATGAGGGTGTCAATGAAAGGAGAACCCGCGTGTGAAACTCTGTGTGCGTGAGTATCAGTGGGGATGTAGAGGAGGAAGATACGGCTCCACCACCATCGCACTGCCCTTGTTCCTTTAATTACTTCCCTCTGCTTCACAGCTTCGGTGCATAACAATTATCCTGCGTGTTCATTTGGAGGGAACGCACCCTCTCTCTCCTGCTCGCACAGCGACGGACAGGCTCTGGTGTCAGCAACATCACTTGATGTACAGAGAACCCTAGTGGGAGCCATTAAATCAGACTCGGGCTAATACAACTGTCTTTTACACCCCACCACCATCTACCTCTGCACCATAAACAATAAACAAGTGAAGCTGCCTGTGGCACTGCTCAAACCAGATGTGAACTTTTTTTTTTTTTCTTTTTTCCTTTTCCTCCCTGCATTGATTTTTAAAGCTCAACACATTCACCCGAAAAAGAGAGAGATGGGGGGGGGGGGGGGGAACCACAAAGCACAATAATAGGAGGAAATGAGGAAAATGAGGCACAAAGTGATGTAATAATTTACAAATGCAGCTGGTGTCCTACAACTGTTATAATCAATTACACACTGCTGGAATGTGAGCTGCTGCTTCTCTTTTTAGCAATTTGTGGCTTTGGTGTGTGTGTGTGTGTGTGTGTGTGTGTGTGTGTGCGTGCGTGTGTGTGTGCTCGCTATCTGTGACCGCACACACCACACACACATGTACCGAGGCAGATGGGAGGGGGTTGGGCCTTTTGCAGTCTATTGGAGTCTAATTCAAGCAGATGTCTGTTTAATTGATTGAAACAAATTACCTCAGCATTGATCCCTGTCCCAGTGTAGGAACTGATCGGCTTTTCTGAAGCACACTGTGTGTGTGTGTGTGTGTGTGTGTGTGTGTGTGTGCGTGCGCTCTGACCTATTCAGTGAAAAAGTGACTTAATCACTGAATGATAAATAGTCATTTGGTTTCTGATCGCGCCGTGTGTTTTCCTAATCGACTCCCAGTTTCCCTTTTGAACTGACGCACAATCATTCTCACATTAAAACACTGCACCAATTAACTGATTGATTTTTTTTTAAGACTCATAATTATGAGTAATTCATGAGGTTTCTGAGGCCGTTCTTCACTAAGGCCTTAACTTATTGTTTTTTCCGTTCCTCCCCTTTCCTCTATTATCATCTGTCTTTTCTTTTTTGAGCAGAGTAATTTGTCTGCCATGGCCTCAGTGACACGTCTGCAGCCCGTGGCACATGTTCCATCTCTAATAAGCTCCGTGTCGACTCTAACACGCTTCTGTAATGACTGAGTGCATGAGCAGTCGGCCCGTGTAAACTGTGAAATTACACATTTACTTTGGCTTCAGCTCATCGCTGGTGCCACAAATAAAAGCTGCTCCTACAGTCAGTGAGCTGCTGCTTCTCAGTGCTGATACATTATATCCGTGTAATGTGTACATATTTGAAAATAGAACATAAACAGCAGGATAAATCAATACTGTGGCTAGAAGTGCTGGCGTCGATGCTAGATAATGTATTTGTTCTATTGTGACATGCCCAGAGTTTGTGTGTCTATATATACACATTTAATTTACATTACACCAGTGGAAACGATGCAATGTGGGTGCGTTTCTTATGTGTGCGCCTCTTGTTTGAGGAATGACTTTGGGGGGTTCAGGTGTACATTACCCCAGAGATTCACTTTGGAGACATAAACATAGAAACTGATATAACAGACAGTGTGTGTCCTTGTATCGGGGTGAGACACACAAACACATTACCACTCCAGTGCGTCTGTTTCAACTTCCATTACTCTTTACCTCTGTTATACTCTGAAGATTACTGCCGATACACACTTACTATAAACATGATTAAAAGAGAAACAAAAAAGTGAGCAAAAAAAAAATACTGATAATAAACTCTGACACTTAAAGCTGGGGAAGGCAACATCATTTCTGGCATTATCAATCGATAATTCCATAATAACCTTTCAGCATAATGTAAATCAAGGGGTGTGAGAGGGAACGGGAATTTTGCACGTCCTCTAGTCTCTGTTTACAGACACACAAATGAATCTGCAGCATCATGGGCGGCTTTGACCAATCACAGAGAAGTTTAGAGAGAGAGAGAGCGAGGGCGTCAGAGCACCGGTGTTGGCTTTTCGACTACGCAGCTGCACGATCATTTCACTTCTGTGGAAAGATTGTAATAACAGGCCTGGAAACAACTTCCTTCACTGCAAATAAACCTTAAAAAGATTAGAGAAAAGAGTCTAACGGTTGGATAATAAATGCAAGAAACCTTGAGTCAATGTAAACGTGAGATTCACAGATGGCAGCATTATCTTAGGTCAAAGGTTGTGCATATTCATATATTATGTACAGTATATATTTTAAAATCATGATGATGAGACTCAACAATCCATCCATTTTGCACATGCCTACTCCATGTTCTGTGTCACACACGTGGAGTCAGCAATGACACAAAGTCCAAATCCACGTTAATCCATTTAATGTTAATGCACAAGCACAGAAACACCAAAAGCAAGGGAGAAAAAAAAGGTTGAAAAGTAAAACTTTAACCATTTCTCTTTCTATTACTGCACATCCAACTACATGAACTGAGTGACCACTGTATTTTACTGTTTAAATGTATTAAATTATTTTTACTTTCAAGATGAATTTAAACTAATTTACATTTTCTATCTGATCTGCAATTTTTCCATGTGTGGTCATCACAAATGTTGATGTAGCTACTTTATTTGTGAAGATAACTGTACGTTTGCAGCACAGTTACGGAGTTATAATCGAAAAATAATGATTAGAATTCAAGATGAAGATGGAGAAGAAGAATTTTTGTACTTCTAAAGGAGTAATTCTATATTATTGCCAAGATAAGCTGTTGCCATAACGCATATAAGAATATAAAAGGGCTGTTTTCTAGTTTTACTGCTTGTGGAACGAATTGTGATTTGAATCGGTTTTTGATGACTAAATGGAGGAAAAAAAGAAGTCATCAAACTTACAAATGGCAGGTGTGTAAAAGGCTGCCTGACAGCCACAGAGCAGTGGCCCCTGCAAAGCCAAGATGAAAGTGCATTTCCTGCAAATGATGTTTTTATTTACTTGTTCCACAAAGCTCTTTTTTTGGCTGTTCAAACATTTTTTACTCTTGCTGCTAATCTCGCTTTGATTGTCCACTTCCTCTCTGACTGCTCCCGCTGAAGTTTCAAACACTTCTCCTTATCTGTACAGTACAGGGGGGGAAATGCACTGTGCTGCATCCCCCACATTAATAAGACCAGAATGTGTTGTGACAATGTACACAGTGCACATGTGTTTTCTTACATCTGTCTGTTGCAGTATGAGCAGCGTAAACAATTCATTATCTCTGATGAGATGCCACACACATATGTATTTATTTATGATTTATTGTTACTATGTGTGCCATAAACAATCATGTGACGAAGGATGATAAAAAAAAAAAAATGCTTGGCCACTGTTTGCTATTTATCATTGTCACATTGGTTAATGTGATTGTTAATGTTTGTGAATTAGGCCCATTCCCTCGCTTGATTGACGTATGTAGGAGGACTATGCGCATTATAAGCATGACATATTTTAGATTTTAACCACTTAACAAAAGGTTCACCTCATAAAATATATGCCCGATTAAGGATATGAAATCATTACAATATGTTTTGTCACTTTATCCCACTGTTAGACAGCCTTTCCTGACAAGAAACAATAAATTTGTCAACCACTCACTCTCCCAAACCAAAGTCCATAGAGAAAATCAACATTTTTAGCTCACGGGTAGAGAGGAGCTGCTGGTTTTCTGCTGCCTTGTTTAGTAAGTTTTATTACTGAGGTAAATCTAGACAAAAAAGCTTTAAACACCAAAGTCAAAAAATTACTAATTTGGACTTACCGGGCGAGGCAGCTGTGGACCAGCAAATCCTGTTTGCTGTGATGTAAAATCGTTGATTTTCTCAATGGACTTTGGTGCAGGGAGTGAGCGGTCAACAAAATTACACATACTCACTTGTGACACAAGTGACACGAACATGAAAAGAAGATGTGAGATAAAAGTACACGTAGATTTTCATTAAGTGCCAGCCGTGTTTTCAGCGAGAGGGAGTGTCCATTAGTGCAGTCACTACCTCATGCAACCACTCCTCTGAAATATGAACTGTACCTTTAAGGTTGAGTCAGTGCAGAGTGGTGAATCAACGTGCATTACATATGTAGTCATGTGGCCCGCTGTACATTTCTGCATTAAACTCACATATTCAGAGAGTCAGCTGCATTTTTATTTTATTATTATTATCATTATTTATTTATTTATTTATTTATTTTTTGGTCGTTACAGTCAATGTTCCACATCACTGGTCTGTATGTAACTATCGTTAATCCCTCACTGGGCCCATGGATTACTAGCCTTGCCTTTGCCCTTGTGCAGACCTCCCAGATGGAGGGAGTCAGTCAACCAGTCAGTCAGTCAGTCAAGGAAAGCAGGGATAGAGGGTCAGGGGAAGCCCTTAGATGAAGCAGGAGTTCTCGCTGTGTACAGCGTGGGTGGGTGTGTGTGTGTGTGTGTGTGTGTGTGAATGGATGCTGTCTCTTGCAGAATGAGGTAAAGTGTTGCCGCTGCTTTACTTTTAGTGCCCGCCCCCGCTCCACCCCACCCAGTCGTCCGGCTTTGGCTGTCTCAGCACGGTGCCGCAGTCAGCATTGTTGCATATTTAATGTCCTGATGAGAGCTTCCACCTGCTGACACAGGCAAAGTGACAGAACAATACCCCACCACCACCACCCTCCCACCCCAATATACACACTCACATATACAGTATATGGTATATGGCATGCGCAGACACACACACACTGGCCGTGAACACCATCATCAATCCAGTCTCTCTCTCTCTCTGCCTCATCTCACACACACACACACTCGCCATAACTCCCTCCACTCGCGATCACACTTTAGTCTACGCCACTCTTTCCCTTTTGTTAACCCCCCCACCCCCCACCCCCCCACACCACTCTCACCCTCACCACCGTGCCCTTCTAGCTTCGAATTCTTCCACAGTACATCGACCTTTCCTTCTGGCTCTTACAAATCACAGCAATAAATCCATCCCAACATATAAAAACACACACACACACACACACATCAAACACGTGCACTGACTCACACTCCACACACACTTTATGTTTTGGGGGGTGGGGGGGGGGCTTTGTGCTCCCAGGTGGAGTGCGTTTCGTTTACTTTTTGGGCCTGGTTAATTTCGACGGCCTCCTCATCTGCAGCTGCTCTCACACTGATGGTTAATTAGATTTGGAACAACACTGACGGCGCGTATTACTGTAATGTTTAACAATTCTGCTTGGCACGAAGCACTTTGTCTTGTTTATGGTTCCCACTTAACATTTTCTTTTTTTACTGTCCTCATTCTGTGAGACTGACAGGAGATGTAATCCAGCTGCAGGTTCCTGTCGGCTCCCACGCAGTCAACGCACACCTGATCCGGGCCATGTTACAACACTGAAACTGGCCCAAATACACCTAAACAGGGACAGGTAAACCCTAACTAGGTCACATACACATATTTATATACAAAGTAGGGCGAAATGCATACACTACAACCTAGAGTAATTGTTATACCAGCTCCCAAACCACACCTGGATTAGTCATTGCTCAAGCGTACATGTGTAAACGAAGCAAACCTAATCAAACAAATAATCACACTACAGTCTGGTACAGGGAAAAAAAAAACTGACACTTTTGTTTTCTGCTAAATCAGCAGAATGACGCCTGAAACTGTTGTTTTCACACAGAATGTCTTCAAAAGTCATTTCCTCTCTCTTGATTTCATTTCTACTACACTAGTGAGTCACAAAGTAGGGGTTAAAACCTCTATGGGTTGGTGGTTACAAAACACTGACCAAGGCCCTGAGATGATTTCCATGAATCCAATACAATTATATGTGTTACATTTTAGCCATGATTGTTACAAGGATGAAAAAAATTGGCATCTGAGATGATCTTGACAACCCCAGTTGCAGCAAGACAATTACGGCAACACAGAAAACATTATAATGTGATAATTATCACATATATTATCATCATTGACTGTCTTTTCTCCACACCTCAGTGAAGGCATGAGCTGAAACACATCAGTGTGTATTTCAATGCTGTACGCCCTAAAACATTCAGGCTTTAAGACTTTAAGACCAAATGTTTTTTGGTCAAATATTTTTGGAATGTATTGACCTTTGGGACTATGGGGGTCCCAAGTGTGTCCCCTTTGTTCTGGTGACAAGATTTTCAAGTGTGTTGTTGTTTTGATACAAAGAAGGACACTGAAAACTAACTGGCCATTTAAATATGAAGTATTCCAGTACAGGCCGCTCAACAAATTGGCCCATAGATCCAGACAGAGTCACCACAGGAAGAAGCTGAGTCCAGTCATCTGTTCAGAGGGTCCTACATCCAGTGTCTGCCTCTTCCCCCCATCGTCTGACCATCCTCTCTGACCATGCTATCCATTAGCAGGCATTTAATCACTGCACCATTTACTGGAAACTGCTATCCATCTGTCTGTGGTGTGTGCGTGCGTCTGTGTGCACGCGTGTGCTTGTGTAGCATGTGTAGCACGTGTAATTTTTTTTTTCCGTAACATTGTCCAATTCACACCAAACCAAATACAAAGATAATAAAAAAAAAGGAAGTAATTAAAAGAAAGTGGAAATGGTTCTTGAAAGCAGTAGAGTGTGGAAATGTACATCCGCTTTTCTGCAAATCAACTCAAAAGAACAGAGTGAAAGCGATATCCACAAAATCTATTGCGGCCAAGTGGAAACTGCTGACTGCATGAAGACATGCGGCTGCACCTACACCTTTCTATAGTGTGCGTCTCTCTGCGGCACCAAGCTCACTGGACTCAAGTGGACAACATCAGGGCAGGAAAGACGAATATGTACATCATACATGAAGCTATAAAACCACACTTTGAGTCCCCATGTGATCAGATTCACTTTGCAGTTCAGTTTAAAATCTTTGACTTTCACATTCAGATGCGATGGTGTAATCTTTCCCAACCTGGGATACATACTTCTTTACATTCCATAGTTGCTCTTGTTCATATGGGCATATAAAGAAGTATGTCCCCCAAGCCGGCCACTGTCCTTGGTGGAGCATCAGGCCCCTCCACCTCCTCCACCTCCTCCTCCTCCTCCTCCTCCTCCTCCACCTCCTCCTCCTCCTCTCCCCACCCCCTCCTCCCAACATTCAATGGAGAGGGAAAAAAAAAGTTGAATCAGGAGCCACAGACCACTGAATGAACATAACCTCGCTCTGATCCCCACCAGCTTCAGGGCCTCTTGTTGACATCACTGACTTTAACAGCTATTTAAGTTCACACATATTCTGAAAAAAATGAATCAGTAATAATAATAAAAAAAGACTTTATACAAGAGCCTGTTTTTGCATTTCAAACTATTTTTGTCGGCTGCTTTAAAAAAACAAGCTGTGTGCACTCCTTGATTAAAACCTAATAAGAAAATGTTTTTAAATGAAATTTTTCCACGTGACAACACACTGTAGGATCGCGCAGACTGATTCTCACTATGAAAGCACCTTGTCACCAAGAAGAAGCACCACTTTTAAAAGTCATCTTTCACTTATGACATTACAAAATGCCCACATTTAAGTACAAACACGTACAAAAAAAAAGAAAAAGGGAAAGAATTACAGTACTAGAGCATAACTTCAGTGTCTGGTGAACCATGTGTCCGTTCTGCCTTCACATACACACATGTACATTAGGAAGCAGTTTCTCTCACACACACACACACCAGCGTTCACCTTGAGTGTCATGCTTTAGAGGTTCAGCTGCAGCGGTGGTGTGGTGGGTGGGTGAAGGGAGGTGACGGCTGATGGGTGCTGGGGAAAAGGGAAACAGGGGAGATGCTACACTTACCTATACGGGCAGATGTTGCCTCCAGATTCCCCCTCTTTTTCCTCTAACTCCTCCTCCTCCTCCTTCTCCTCCTCCTCCTCACCCTCCTCCCCTGCTTCAGCTGGGCCGATGCACCAAAGAGAGAGGCAGTAAAGCGAGAAAGCAGAGAAGAAAAAAGGAGACTGTAGAGAAGAAGTGCTTTGCTCCCTCTCTCTCTCTCTCTCTCTTCTCTCAGTCTGTGTCCCAGGTGCTGCCTCTGCAGTCTCTCTCTCTCTCTCTCTCTCTTTAACATCCTCACCCTGATTCTCTCTCTCTCTCCCTCTTCTTCCTTTAATCTCTCTGTCTTCCTCACACTGAAAACTTTTAGTCCGGCACACAGTCACTGGTCCAACTCATCCTCCAGCAATTTTTCTTTTTTCCTACTCTCTTTCTCCCTCCCCCCCATCTCTCTCTCTCTCTCTCTCTCTCTCCACTATTCATCTCTTGCCCTCTTTTTCTCACACACTCTGTCCCATGCAGCTCATGAGCCACCATGCTATGCCGTCTCCTCCTGACTGCCCTCTCTCCTTTATATAGTATGTGCTCTTATTGTCTCTCTCTCTCTCTCTCTCTCTCTCTCTCACTCTGTCTCTCCCGCTCTCTTTCTCTCTCTATTTCCATTTAGACACTGCACACTCTCCTCCCTCACCCTCTGACTCTATCTGTCCATCACAGTCTACAGTAGTGTAGTCTGCGCTGCACTGAGCAGACGCTCGTGATGATGAGGTTGAATGACATGAGGGCAGGTTGGGGCGGGGGGGGGTTGGCTGTGTGGGGGGGGGGGGGGGGGGGGGGGGGGGGGGGGTTGGCTGTGTGTGTGTGTGTGTTTACTGTATATTGTGTCAAATATTGTGTGTGTCAGACTGTAAATGTGTGTCAGTGTACACACAGTGTGACTGTGCCCTTGCTGCTTGAGTGAACACGATTCATCTGAGAGCCTGCCCCCCCCTCCCGCCCCCTACCATTAGCCTCAGTCCCCTGATCCACCAGCCACCCCACCATCACCTTCCACCACCACCACAACACACGCACACACTGACACACACTTCCCCGCCTTCCTCTGCCGTCTCCCACCCTCCCCCTCCAACCCTCGTCCTCACAGAGATCAATACCAATTTATAGGCAAATGCACAAAGGCTGAGTCGTGCTTTTAATGAATTGAACCATTGCTAACGTCAGGCATCTAATGAAGGCTCTGAGGGAGGCTTTGAGAAAACCTATGGCAGGAGCTGCAGGAAGCGTAAAGGTCCCATTCGGACCCGGAGTGAACATCCGTCCTGCAAGATTCCACCACAAGTGGACAGTTTTAAGCGCCACTGTTCATACCTGGCATTAAAATGTGTCCTGGAAACTTCTGTGACCACGTGTGATCAGACGTCGCGTCCGTGCATCGTACGCAGTTGCACACAACTCTGGGAGCAAAATGAAGCTTTTGACCAGTCTAATTGTCCAGATGTGTCGCTTGTGTGCATCTGCTTTGTGGCATGAGTGAGTGAGTGAGAGGAGGAGCTGACTGGAACATGGAATGTACTGATCAGCGTTCACATTGTGGTCATGGCTACAAGCAAAGAAATTCAAGAATACTTTTAGTTTTCCGTGAAACCAGCAGAATATCAGCTGACGAGGTGGAGAAGGTGGAAAGAATGTGGCCATATTCATTACCACGACAGGTTTTAAAGGCTGGCTCTTAGAACATATTTAGGACACAGTCTAGGCCACTTGTCCTGAACTTAGCACAGTCTATGTGATTGGATCACTCAGTACAGATGTTATTACCAGGTCTGTATTGGATATAAGAGGTATTTGGAAATCTGTATCTGTGTTTTTGTGGGGGTGTTTTGTGTGTGTGTGTGTGTGTATACTTGTATGTGTTACCGCTTTAGGACCTTTTCTGGAATAAATGCTGAAAAAAAACCTGGTCGTAATGAGGCAAAACCTCATCTCTGATGAATTGGTTAAGTTTAGGGATACAATTGAATTTTGGTTAGGTTAAGGTTAGAGAGTAGCTTTGTTTAGGTTGTCCAAATAAATGGAATTCAATGTGAGTCCTTTAAAGAATAGATGCACCAACCTGCATCTGTGTGTCTGTGTGTGTGTTCAAGAGAGAACAGCTGTTACTGTGGCACAATTTTCCAACTGGGTTTCCCTTTTAAATATTTGATACGACCAATATGAGGTCAGTTATGATACAAGGTATACACTGAAAACACAAAGCTGGTGTGTTCATGCTTGGCGACCCAGCATGCACTGCTCCCAGAGGCATGGCCAATTAACTGCAGTATCAGGGAGTCTTTTCCGACATTGCCACGTCAACCTTTCACCTTGAATGACAAGTGAATCTAATCAAATATCCATGAAAGCTCAAGCCAGCACAGCACATTCTGTCCGCTATTAATAATGTTGGATTTATATTTATACTCAGTGTGTAAAAGATACATTTTCCTATAGGAGCGTGCGTCCATGCTGAAGCGGAGAATAGATATTCCAGGTTAAAGCAACTTTGTGTTTCTCTTCCCTCATGTATTTTCCTGCTGCTGCACAGGTGCTGCATAATGCTGATCTGTACGTCTGACTGTATCAAATGTACCTGCTAAACCAATGTGAATATGTCATCCTCTATAGGCCCCCGAATCAGCCCATTTGTGTGTTCCCACCGCCGTGTAACCAGTGCCACGGGGGCTGCGCACATCAGCCCTTCCCGCCCAGTAATTAAACTAAAAGTCTCTTCCATAAATCACACTCCTCTTCCCCTCTCTCTCTTTCATTCCTCCTCTCTTTTCTCTCCCAGCGATGGAATGAAGGTTTTGTAAATCACCAGCAGGGGCTGGTAAATGAGGTGGGTTTTGCACATGTGCAACAATGCCAACACACACACAGACACACAGCAGCCCAGCACCACATATAGACACATTTCAAAGCCTTGAGTGGCCTCTTTATGCCACCATCATTACAATATTCCTAAGCAGGAATTAAAACTCTCAGGAGAGAAACATAGACAACTGCTGTAGATGGCAAGATAAGGGCAGGATGTAATGTACACCCGCACTGGACTGTGATCCAGAGCTTTGCAGGAAATGGATGGAATTTGCTTTTATCAAGGCTGGAATGATTTATGTAATCCTTACAATGGAGTGTAGAAACACGAAATACATTTTTCATCCCAATAAACCAGCCAGAAAGAGAAAACAATATAAATCCTCTTGTAAACCTCATTCCTGTCTGTTCACACTCAGCATTCAGAGTCGCTGCAGTTAAACTATCGCTGTATAAAGCCAAGTTTCACACCCACTGGTCAGACTGCGTGCTCGGCAGAAAGACAGACAGATTCTCTTCAAACAGCTGCTTGTCTTCTATAACTGCTACAATCATGCTGGCTGTCTCCTATAGGGCAGGGCTGGGACACCCAACACCTCATCACCTCCAGCTATTCACCACGAAGTCTGTCAAAGCTCCGGATGCTTGACAGACAGCTGACCACCACTGATCTCCCTGGTATCTGCTAACCGGGTAAAATTAGCCTGGACAGGAGGCAGAGGGAAACAGAGACAGAGGGATGGGAGCATATGCTGGACTCTTTTAGAGCCTCGCTTCCACTTTAAACCTCTCCTCCCTCTCAGTGTCTCCAGAGAGTAACACATGTGTGTCCTGTCTATAGATAGAACTGAGGCCCCCACTGAGCTTAACACTGGGGCACATTAGAACATGCTCATGTAGCGTTTCTACTGATAAAGCTCACCTGTCCTGCATTCAAATATAGAACAGTGAGCCGGACTGCACTGGTGCAACACTGTGTGCTCGTACACCAGGCTCTGCTGCTGCCACATAGAAAGATTTTACAGCCGCAACTACGTAGGCTGCTAAAAAAGAAAATGCTCATAAAATTTCCAGTGAGGCTTTTGAAACCACGAGACCACTCAGTTCTCAAGGACAGAGTTTGTAGTCTTGTTGGTTTGCTTTTACACATTGGTTCCATTCTTATGTCACCAATTCAGAAGTTCAATCATTGTTCAATGATAAATGTTCATTGAAAAGTCACACAATTAATTGTGGTGTTCCTCAAGGCTCGATTTTAGGTCCTTCACTTTTTAACATTGACATGCTGCCACCTTACGTCGTTATGCTTCTAAATGACCCAGGTCAAATCTACACCCTCTTTAAATCTGATGTTTTTAGTCACTGCTTCAGAAGCATTGGGGGAAAGTGCAATAGTATTAAGAGTTGAATTGTGCTTTTAAAAAAATCTTAAAAGTGATTCTGACAAAATAAAGCCAAAATACTTTTCCATGCAGATTTTTTTTTCATTGAAAACATGTATTGAAAACTGTACATCAGTGTTGTTTAAGTGCTTATGAAAATATTCAGCAAGCACATGAGAGCAAATGTCAATTTCTCATATTTGATATGATATCAATGCCCTCCAGAGTCTAACACCTCAAAGACAACCCCTGACCTTTTAACCCCAATATGATGTGTGGAGATGTTACTCTGTCAATGCAATGCATTTGCTCTTGAATGAAGCTCTTAAAGGATGATTCCCAGCACTTTGGCTCATACTCTGCCTATTATGTGAAAGAACGGATGAGTAAAAACTAAAACTGTCAAGTGTGTGTGAGTGAACATGGCCGGGACGAAGCGCACTGACAAACATACACAGACACAATTCACGTTCACAAATGTATGCAGTGAGTAAAAACAAATACTATTATTTCACAAACACCAAGACACAGAGAGACACGTACTTTTGCACTCACCATAGTAAAGATGATCCGGTGAAGGATGGTGGCCCATGCAGAGCGAAGCGGACGCTGCAGGCAGACTCTCTCCTCCCTGGGAGCTGAATCAGCGATGGAGAGTTTAAGGATGCAGAGAGGAAAAGAGGAGGAGGAGGAGGTGAGAAGGAGGAGGAGTGAAAAGAGAGGAGGGAAATGAAGAGGGTCAGAGGACTTACAGTGCTTTCTCATTCTGTTGCTGGATAAGGTAAGAAAAGAAAAGAACAAAAAAAAAATATATAGGACCCGTTAAAGGTAGAAAAGAAAGCAGAAAAATATTGGCCTTTAAAAAAATATATTGAGGTTTGTTTAAGAGGCTTCAGTTTGAAGTGATGACTGTGCAATGAAATGCGTCAGTCGACCAGCAGCTGCCCGTCCCTCCACATCACACCAGGCCATGTAAAGTTAGAAGGAGGACAGCTGATCAGGCTGCCAGAGAAGGAGATGGAGCGAGATAGTGAGTGCTGACAGAGCTGAAGGACAAATCAGGAGGAGGGACGCAGGGAGGGAGAGAGGGAAGGGGGTGTGAGGGGAGGAAAGAGCGAGCAGGGAGAGTCGGCGGGTGAGGGAAACATAAAAAAAATACTGTAGATTTAAAGAATAAAAGGGGGTTGCAGGGGAAAAATTAACAGAATGGGAAGGAAAGTGAAATGGAAGCAAATTAAAGAGTAAAAACAGGATGATAGGAGGTTAAAAAATAAAGTTTGTACACAGTAAAGTACAGAAAAAAAATATTAAAAAAAAGAGAAAAAATGAGTGGTGTAATAACAAGCAACATAATTAAAATACTTAATTTGGAAACAAATCTCAAAGACACATAAAACTGGAGAAATTCAAAAGGTAAAAACTGACAAAAACATGAAACTATGATTTCAATTATCTCTTACTTTTTGCAGTGTTTTTGTCCTTTTGCCTCCATAGTCCACTTTCCCGAAATCTAGAGTCAGTGAAAACAGTTCCTCCAGAGTTGAGAGATGAATGATAGACGCAGAAAAAAAACTTAGCAGTTAGACATCAAATTGTTGGCATGGAAAAAAAAAAAAAAAAAAAGATCAGCTGACACAGCTTCAGTGGAAGCGTCGGCTTATTTGATAATGTTTTTTTTTTTTTTTTCTGACTCAAAAGGAGACGAAAGCAAGTTCAGATGAGACAACTGCAAATGAGGGGGGGGACGCTAGAGGTTCAGCGGGATCAGAGGAAACCCCCACCATCCCAGGGTTTTTATACCAAGGTAAGAGCCAGAGTCATGCACCCTTCCAGCAGCCTTCCAGCACGGCCATGCTCCACGGCCTTATTTAGTGAAGCATGGCAAAAAATAGCCTCCTGAGTGCTGCTGGGGGTGTCTGGCTTAAAGTGGGAGGAACAGGGCGGGGAAGACCGGGAGGTGAGGCAGAGGGGACTCAGAGAGAGCTGGGGGTGATAATGTTGGTGATGCAGTCACTTTTAATCATCCGCTGCCGTTTGACTACTCTGGCCTGTGCTCGATTTATCCTTGTGTCTCGTTTATCTATTCTTCTTCCTGTTGTCGGCTCCTGGTGTGTCACTTCGCCGTCCACTCCCCTACTCTGCTCATGATTCTCAGGCTGCTCTTCTTTCAGGCTGTTTGCACCATTTGCATTTACTCATTTGGCAGATGCTTTTATCCAAAGTGACTTACAACTGCGGGGACCTGGAGTAAGTAACAGGCTAAGTGCTGAATCTGTTCTATAAGACAAAGTGTAGGACACGCAGGTAACAGAAGTACAAACTAAAGTGCAAAAGAGTTAGTTGAGCATGTTAGAGTTGTGGGTTAGGGAGATCAAAACAGATGTGCCTCGATTCTTTAGTCTTTATCCATGCTACAGTACAATGTTTTCAAGTGAAGTGTCATTTTCAGATTAAAGTTAGCTGCATCCAACTCATCAAAAAGATTCATTCATTCACATGACGGTGAGCGTGAAAACAGGAAGCTGGTTTGCTCCTTTGCAGTTGTTTATTTAGTTTTGCTTGTAGTTTTATGTTTGGAAAGATTAACCAATTATGGAAATAATCATTACTTGCAACCCCAGTCTTTTCCTTTCCTTTTTTCATTAAATCACTGCAGAATTTTGGTTTTTATTTGCAGTTGTTTGCTTATGAGACCGGAGGCGAAGAGGTGAAACTGAATCTCAAAATAGCTAGGATGGGCATTTCTAGCAAAAAAACGCCATTAAATGGTATTATTTGTCGAATATTATAAGCTCCATGGCATGAGAGCTAGACAAATTAATGCAGGGTTTACAAAGTGATGAGGTAACAGGAGCAGCTAATAAGATGCATTCAAAGATCTTAGAAAATCACTTCTGCACTTCTGAAATAAATCTCTCACGAACCAAATGGCTGCTGCTGCTGTCATTGGAGGAGAAAGATTTGTTTTTTATAAATGCAAACACCGGAAAAGTAATTTGTTTGTTTTACTTTTTAATATGTCACAACTAGACACAGTAACAGATTATTTTATAATTAAGCAAACAAATGAATAAGCAAATACCGATGCCTATCCGTAGTGTTATAAAAGCCACATTTGATGCAAAGGTGCTGGAAGTTTCCCACGAGCAAAACCAATGCAAGAGTCCATATAGGCACCGTTTCCTGACATGCTGCTTCTCTCTGCTTACACGTCAGAGCTGAAGAGAGAGAAAGACTCCTTCTCTATCGTCATGTCAAGGTCAAGAAAAAGGAAATAAACTGAAATCATCTTTGAAAAACACACTGTGAAAAATATCTGGTTTATTAAAACTGAAGGATTTTGACAGGTGGACAAAACAACAACACTGATCAACATTTTCTGGACCAACCAACTAACCAATTGAGAAAATACTCGATAGATTAATCAATAATCAAAGTAATCATTAGGTGCAGTCCTAGTCTCTTCTCTCCTTTTTTGATTTAATCACTGCAGATATTAAAAGTGAATTGTGGTTTCCCTCTGTTAGAGACTGCAGGAAGTCATGAAACATTATTCTGGCTCCACCCATACGCAAATGTAATGACTTAATGTATGCAAAATATATGGTACACATGAGGCAAAGAAACATATACATGTATGGACTTTAGAGCTGTAGCTGAACAGGAGCACCCTGATGTTCCACCCTCATTGGTGCCTCCTGACGGATCTCCCTGCTATATTTTTAACTGTGCTGAATAAAAAAAATGCTACAAGGCCATCCTCTGCCAAACAACCCCCCACCCACCACCATCGCCACCACCATCACCACCCCACTGCACCTGCAGCAGTTGTAGCCTCTGCACCCTGCTCACCGTGCAGCACCAGGGTCTGCATCGCACTGAGTGACACCTCGGTGGCGCTCCGTCTGCATGAGCAGCGTTTATGGAGAACGAGAAAAAAAGAACGAGAGAGTCAAGGGCCCCTCACAGAGGTGAAGGAGGAAGCCGAGGTGGTCACTCTGTGAGAGTCCTGCGGCCAATTATGGCTCTCAGATGGGGTCAGCGTGTCTGCGGTGGAGCCGAACGGGTGACATGCGGAGAGAGAAAGAGGGAGGATGCTGGAATTGAGAGGACAGCAGGAAGAGAGGAGGGATGGAGAAAGAAAGGATATTGATTTCCACCTTAAAGAGGCAATCTCCGTTTCTCAGAGGCTCCAGGGACTAAGTGTGTGTGTGACACACACATGCACACACGCACAGTTGTGGAATGTTAATGATGAGACTAAAACAGAGAAAGGTGCAAAAGACAAAACAGCACTGTTGAACTATTCACTTTTTTTTTGTCACATCTCAGGCTTTGTCCTGGTTTAAGTTATTGTTTTCCATTTTCATTTTGTGTTTTATTTTCTACTTTTTCTTCTTTTCCCGTCCTCCTGTTTTACCACTACTTTGATAACCGGATTCACGTTAATAGGATTCACCTGTGTCCAATTATCCTTCCCCCTATTTACTCTGTGTGCTTAACATAGTGTGTTACCACTCTGCCTCATGCCTCTGCAGCACTCCAGACTTTCTTATGTTTTCCCTGAGCTTCTCAGCATATGTTTTTCGCATTTATATAGTGAGAATTAATGGCACACAGGAGAGTTTCAATTAGACATTTCCACCACAAATATAACACCATTTCACCCACTTGTGGGAACCACCCAAAGTTATTGCATATTTTCAGGATCTTAAAGCTAGGAAAATATTCATGCTGGATTTGATTTTGTAAAAAAAAAAAATGTTTAATGTATTTGTATGTATAAGAAGATATTTGTGCCAAAATGCAATGAAAAACATCTCTTGTATTTACAGGAGCTTTTCTTGTAATTTATGAGTTGAAGTGCTTCTCTAATTCTCTACGCTGTAAGTCAGTGCTGTATTTGTCATTGTGATCAGGTCAGTGTGAAAGGCTGTGTGGAGTCAGATTACATCTTTAATTTCAGAATAAGCAAACATTCAGTGAAGTGTTTGCATATGATGTGTGCTTTTAATTTCTGTGTTTGTCTTTGTGTGTGTGTGTGTGTGTGTGTGTGTGTGTGTGTGTACTTATATACTGTATGTGTATATACTGCATATATATTATTTAATTTTATTTTATTTTGTGAGTACCACAAGAGGTGAGGACATTTTCAAGGGTAGAATTAGGTTTAGGTAAGAGGAATTTAGTTGGTTACAATATGGGGCAATGGAATGTGTTATGTCTCATAAAGGACACCATACAAAAATGTTTGTATGCATGTGTGTGTGTGTGAGAGATAGATAGATAGATAGATTGATAGATAGAGAGAGAGGGAGAGAGAGAGAGAGAGGAGCAAAGTTTGGTCCTAATGAGGCAGAACTTCATTTCTGAGGAACTAGTTAAAGGTTTGCAATGCAAAACAAACATAAACCTGATACGTCTGTGCATGTTGGCAAAATAGACCTGTGACATTATGTTTGCATCAAATTACTTCCAGGAGTCCAGGAGGAGACTTTTCCAGCAGGAACTAAATCCACACCACTGTAGATGCTAAAAGTAAATGATAAATCAAATAATTTATACAATATATGTATAATATACAAGCATATGTACAGTATATATAGATTATATAACATAATTCTAAATCTTTAAATTTACCAATTTTGATTCAACATTGATTTTTTTACAAATATACATAAATACATCATATTACATGGTTTTGTTTTACATGAATTTGTCTCAAATCACAAGAAAATTAGCTAAATGAGAACAAAGTAAATATATAATCTGTATAAATGGTATATTAAACAAAATAATCAAAAAGTGGCAGCCCTAAAAGTGCTTTTCTTTTCAACATCCCACGTGCCATAGTGTGCTCATCTGATTCAGCTTGGAGAGCAAACAGAATAATATGATTGTGATGATGTGGGTTAAAAAAAAAAATAAAAACAGCCAGTCAAATGAGAGACAAACTGCAACCACAAAGAACATACACCGAAATATGTCCTTGTTTTTTCTCCTCTTTTCTCTCTTCTTTTTCACCTCCCTCCCTCCCTCCTGCCTCCACTTGATGCAGTTAAAGTTCCCAGAGGACCATTACTTTAGGTGGTGTGTGAAATGGCCTAGGAGATGAATGCTTTTTCTGCATTACCTGGTGGCAGTGGAGAAGCAATGGATACAGTGTACAGATCCTGCAGACACTTTTTAATCTGGGAGAGAGAGAGCTCTCCGATCCAAGCCAGTGGTGGGAGTGAAGGAAAAAAAAGGAAACGTGAAAAGGAAAAGGAGGTGGGGGGGGCGGGGTACAGTGAGGAAGCAACTAAATGAATGGGGAAGATGTGTGATTGTATTTTTAATTAGTGGAGAGGAAAGGAAAATGAATTACTTTGGTTGATGCTTTACGCAGGAATGTTTTTCAATCTAATGAAAAGACTTTGACTTTCGAGTTGGCTTCTCGTCTAATTGTTGTGGACTGCCTGGTCCAGCTGCTTGTCCCCGTGCACTTTATGAGCAAGAGGGCCACACCACACCAGGCATGAGGAGCCACTGCCCATAAACAGCAATTAGCTCACAGGCTGAGTCAACGCTGAGGAGCAGCAGCCAGCGGAAGCAGATGCTCTCAGAGGTCAATTACTGACTCAATTGGTTAAGTAGCAAGATGCAAATGAAATCCAAAACAGACGCATGGATCAAGCTCTTATTGTCCTCTGCAGCCAATGAGGTATCACGGTAAATTAAATCTTTTGTTTATTGAAAGGAACAAAATGCGCTCCGTCAAAATAAGTGTCCATTTAGCTGTCGAGTCACTGACGACGGAGGACAGAGTGTCTAATGAATATTCAGCGTTGTGAGATCAGCAGAATTAGCAGACGTGGTCTATTGCAGAGGTCACTTATCTACGGATAAATGCAGGGTACAGGTGTGTCTGAATTTCAGTTGCATAACTGTCCATAGGTTTCGCTCGATCGGCTTCAAACTTGGTAGGTGACTTACTAACGGCGCCAGTGTGTGCAGGGCTGACTTTGAAGCTACTTTGATGAGGAACACAACAACGCAACATGTAGAAAGAGCCACTTCCATGCCATCTCTCACAACCCGCAGCCCTCACAACCCGCAGCCCCCCCCCCCCCCCCCCCCCCCCAAAGAACCAGCTAAAAAAGTAATAGTACATTTAAAATAAAGTATAATGATTTTTAGGTCTCTTATTTTCTACCAAATAAAAATAATTTCACCTAAATTTTACACATTGGACCTTTAAAAGTGAGAGTTACAGTGAGATGGACATTTAAAACATAACAGGCTGAACCTGCAAATTATCATACTTTAAAAATAAATTAATATTAGTTGATGAAACTATATGTATCTTTTAGTTAAGTGAAACTTTTGTTCACACATCAAGTTCAATCAATTTTTTCAGGTTGCAATTTTGTCATCAGAGGTTAAACATTTGGTGAACTCATTGCAGCATTTGATAATTCTATCTGATAACACAGTTTGTGTATTCCGGAATACACAAACTGTCAATGACTAAATACGCTTTAATTAATTCTTCACCAGATACACAAGTCTGGCCAGACATGGATGTAAACTGCAAATTCAATAGCTGGCAAAGACAGACTTCCACATAGCAGTGATTCCAGTTATTTGTACCATCTGGAAAGTGTTTTAGTTGTGGTTCATTAAATACTGAACACTGACTTAAATGCTGTGTCCATAAATGAGACTGATATATATTTTCTGCAGTGTAAACAAATACAAAAGTGGATCCGGTCTGAACTGACTTACCCTCCATACACTGTGTTTCTATACATTTAGACTACCGCCACTTGTCTCAGTGATCCAGAGGTTTATGTCTCATATATTGTATAGAATGCCACCCATCTGTTCCCATATCACTTTTATGTTTATGGTCGTTTTTGATGAACCCACCATAAAACTCCAGTGAATCTGCCATTAGGGTGAGGGCTTGGTGAGCAGTAGATGGATAGTACAGACTGTCACAGCTTTCAAGTTAAATGCTAAAAGTCTTAAGTGCTATTCACAGGGGACTGATACTGTGTGAGGACTTCATGGTGGCTCTGAATTTTTGCCTTTGAGGTCTGCAACACCTGAATCTGATAAGAATTATATAGGGTCAGTCATTTGTTTCTGAAACACTTTGAAAGCCATTAATAAATAAACATATTGTATTGTAATTTTTTTTTTTAAAAAAAGATGGTGTCTGTGACCCTCTTAATAGTGCAATAAACACAGCCAATCATTTTAACTGGGACCACATGGAATGATTGGCACATGTACCTGTGTCAGACCTGGATCCATATCAGCTGAGTGTCCCTAACCATTTTGACCTGCATGTTGTACGTAATCGCTGTTCCATTTCTACTGAAACGAACAGAGCTCTGGACGTCCCATTGCTCACTTTGCTCGTACTGCCATTATGGCAGCAAAAGCTTCTGACAAAATGAACGACACCAGTGCTGGTTTCAAGCTTTAAGAGTTCACTGTGCACTAAATTCAGCAATATATCACAGAACCTGACAGACTGAATATATATGATCCTTACAACACCCTCAGGTGATTTTCAGGAGTATGGAAACAGCCTGAGCGGACATTATTCCAGACCTGCAGCATTACAACATCTTTAACTTTCTGTTAAACTTTTGCTCATTCTACTCAACAAAATGCTTACACATCGCAATAAAAGCACGTAAAATAAGTGTAGACTGAAGTTGGCATCCAGATGGGGGAATCTTAACTCACAAACATTATGACCCTGACATGGTCAAATATAAAAAGGTTTTCTAAAATGTCATGTCATGTCAAATGTGTCCCGAAATAAAGCAAGGCTTTACATTTAAGTCCAACACATTTACTTTCCCTTAAGCTTTGCCTTAACTGCCGACCGAGAAGCTGCAAATCTGTTTGTTTTACTTTCTTTTATTGTTACTTTTGTATCTGTCCTCGTGTCTGTGAGCAGCACTTTGGTCAACTGTGTTGTTTTTGAAGTGCTTTATAAATAAAGTTGGACTGGATTGGATTGGTTGTCAACTTCAGCTTGAAGTGATCGTTCTATTTTTCACTCACCCCTTACACCATCTTCTATGTTGAGCTATGTTGAGCACATTCTGTGGCAGTGACACAACTCTGCCATCTTTCAGGGTCTTTGGTGATCCAGGAAAATGTTCTTCTCTTAGCCTGTCCAGGTTTCGGCATCCAACACAACACACATGCATACGGTATAGCAACAATCTTCACTTTTAATAAAGGGTAATATAGATGAACAGCTGCTTCTTGCCAAAATGGCATTGTTTTGGTTGCTTGATGTCAGAGTAGCATTTCAATCATACATACAATCTCACACTTTCCTCATCAGGCCTTCACTCCTACTGTCCTGGTTGAGTAATGGGTTGTACATGTGTGAGTACCAGTGGATCTCCTTGTATAACCTCAAGCAAACCTACCGTCAGCATGGTTGCACAGTGAACACATATGGTCCACATATGGGTCACCACATGGACCATAAGCTTTGTTTCCATCATGGTACGGTTTGGTACGATTTGAAAAAATGAATTTTGACTGAGAACAGTGTCTTTACTTGGGTGTGCGCTGTCCCCAATGCAGGAGTAGTGTGATGTCATACCAGGGCAATGACAACAGACAGTAATGGAGGACATCCAGCAGCTCTTTTTCTGCTCAATTTTTGGCTGCTTGTCTCAAAAAGATGCCTGGCTTTGTAAGGGAATAAACTGCAGTCATTTGCACCTATCATAAGGGAGTAAAGTCTTTCTGTCTCCCAATCAGCTGTCTGTCATGGTGGAGCTGCTCTACTCAAAAAAAAAAAAAAATGTACTACTCAAATAAATAATACAACAAAAATATGTACCAAACTGAACAGTTCAACTGAATGGAAACACACCTAAAGTGGACCATGAGCATGTGCGTACATGCGGACACAAAATTATGACCCTGGATTAAGGCTGCAAATGTATGCATTGCTTCAACTCTTAATAATGGTGGAGCCTGACTCTTAGTGCTGGAGGTGGGTAATGAAAGTTTGCAGAGCAGCGTCTGTTATGGCCGACTTCATAGCTACGGTTGCTTTTGTTGCTGAAGTGATGGCACCCTCATTGCTGGCTGCATTTTGCAAGACAAAACATCAACAATGAGAAGAACGACCTTGTCCTAGAGCTACCTTTGGACTGTGAAGTGTTTTAGCTTAAACACACACATGTTATTTGATTAGCAGGTGGCACAGTATTTGCATAATGTGATTTGATTGGCTGGCACTCAGTGCTGCTGCTGCTGCTGCTGCTGCTGCTTGGAAAGTTCTCCGAACTTCTGATGCATGGAACTCAAACAAAGCAAAGTACTGGATTCACATTACAGTTTGATAATGCTCAGCAGCACCTCAGTCAAAATGAATGATTAACACCCACCTGCCAACCTGTGTGAACCCTGTGCGATTAGAAAGGACCAGGTGGCCAAGAAAGTCATGATAACACACAATATATGCAAATTTTCAATATTACCAACATTTATTTTTTTAAAGATAATCAATTGCAATCACTCCAAATTTTGCATTAAAAAGATGTGCTGTCAGTACTGCATTAACTGATGTTGGATGCACATGGCTTGGACATGAAAATCAGCACAGAAAGGGCTTTGGTCCAACAGGGATTCAAACTGCTGACCTTCTTGCTGTACGATGTTTTCCTCAAATAATCTGAAATACACTTTAAAACCTTTTACTCCAAGTGAACTGATGAATTGTGCCCTTGCTACCAGTAGGTCTAAATATTTATCCCACCCACAATGAATTGAGATGATGACACACTGTCTAGCTAATAAAATGTGTACAGATTATTTCTCACCCACACTCCACCTCAGCCCATTTCCTCCTGTTTATAAATAGCACTTCAACTTCCTCTCAGTGACATCACTTTGGAGCATGTTGAGTGTATTAAATGCACCTCAAGTAGCTGAAATAAACCATTTGAAATCTTTCATGGGCCTGCTTCTTGTCCTGTGGCGCCGTTGGCCTGCTGTATGATTTAGTGGCAGCAGGATTCGGCCAATCTGTGCAGCGCAGGCTGAGTTATGGGCCACAGACAGCCCCAGTGTAGTGTGTCAGCTGCAAATCGATGAACACATCTAAATATAAACTTGTCTCATGTAACGCTGACAAAATCATGCTCATTTTATTTTACAATAAAAATCCTGTGTGTGTGTGTGCGTGTGTGTACTTGTACGTGTTACCTCTTAAGGACCTTTTCTCGTATAAACACTGACCTTGCTCACACAGTGCGGCCGCTCCAATCAGTTAACAATAAATGAAAAGAAAGACTTTGTGTGATGCAGACGTGCTGCTCATGCCCTGGCCTTAGATAAGAAGTATTAACTTCAGACAGTTGAGGTTAGTTTTAGAGTCAATAATGGCGTTTTCCATTATATAGTTCTAGCAATACTCGACTCGACTCCACTTGTTTATTTTTTTCTTTTCCATTCGGGTAGTACTTGGTACCAGGTACTTTTTTGGTACCTGCTCTGTGAGGTTTCTTGGCGAGCTGAGCCAATACTAAAATGCAACGTCAACAGACTGCTAGCCTCTGATTGGTCAGAGAGTGTCGTCTCCGGAAAAGTCATGAGCGTGATGTGCGACACAAGAATCACACCAAACAATGCCAGACTTAAAATTCCTGAAAACATGAGATCATTTCCAATGTTTAGCAAGGGAAATTCCAAAATCTTAATATTTAACTGGTGTATTTAGCAACAGCACTGCTGAAAGACGGAGATCGTGAGCCCAATCACAACCTGCCGTATTTCAGTTCGGTGACTGTGTCAGACGGAGTCTGTGCTCCGGTCATGCAGGAAGTACTGAACCATTCAGTGAACAAATCTTTTTAATCAACTGATTCTAATGATTCATTACAAAGAAAAGAATTGCTTTGACCGTCACTAGTTTGTGTGATTGTGTGGCGTATAAAACAATGTCATGGGAGTTTAGTGCAGCTGTGCTGTGACAACCACGTCCACACTGAGGAGGAACTTTTAAGTAATAGAAAACGATATGCTTAAAGGGGACGTTAACTGGAAAATCAAATTTCTGATGTGTTTCGGTGTGTCCCCGTGTCCTTCCCGTATCTAAACATCACTAAAGTGTCACAATAAACACTTCAGCCACTTCTGAGAAAGAAGGGCTCCTCTGTTTACCTGCGCTCGAGCAAGCGGTTTTGAAAAGTCCAGTTTAGTTACATAACTAGCACATTTGCCGTGCAACGAACCCTCCCCCAACAGCTACACCCGGTCATGGGCGTGGACATTCAACCTGAAGAAGAAGAAGAAGCACCGCGGAGCAGTCAGTCAGCTGGTAGCTGGCCAATCACAAGCGAGTGGGAATGCACTTGCACCTGTTGAGATGCTGGCAGAGAGCAGCAATAAACTGGCATACATAATATTTAATTTATTTATCTGAGCAGAAATCTGTAATCTCAATTTTTGGTTCAAAAAGACCATTCTATGTGACCTTTAATACCAAACTGAGTAGAGTCGATTCAAGTAGAGCCGAGTACGTAGTGCTAGAACTGTATCATAGAAAAGTCCCATAAATGTCCTCATAAGGTTTAAGGCCTGTCTGTACTTTTGCCATTACGTGTCCACAAAGAGTTGCTACTCATGTGTACATGCCTGCAGTTCCATTCATACTAAAACAAGGCTCTGTGTAGATCTGGTAGGACATGCAATTGTACCTGATACCACATTCCATTCTCATGCTTTGTCCTAGTCGTAGCATGTGCACTGAACACTTGCGTATGTTCTGCGTGGTCAATCATTTTTGAGCTGCACATCGTGTTACGTGTTCATTTATATCACATGGACCAGAGCGGATCTCAGTGGATGCATTGTCTTTGTACAACTCTGTGTGTGTTTGTGTTTGTGAGGACCCCAAAAAAAAAAAAAAATGAAACCACAGGAAACAATAGGCGCATAATGTCCGTGAGTGTCCTCACTAAGAATGCTGTGCGAAAATGTGTGTGTGAGTGTGTGAGAGTGTGAGAGTGTGTGGAGGGAGACCATTGAGGATACAATTGTTCAGTAAAGTGTTCAGGATGTTACTGCACTGCTGGGTTTTCACTAAGCCATCATTCAAAGGTAGAGATAAAGGGAATTTTCCTCCCTCCACACACACACACACAGCAGAGGACACAGTCAGAAAGGCAGGAGGTCCACGGCTTTTTCTGTCCACATGGACTCCTTCCTTAAGCCGAGAATAGCAATGACTTTTTTGCACACAGATATATATGTAACTGTCTCAATGGCAAGGTCATGTGACAGTCTCACACTGCTCTCTTTGTCTCTGTCTCTGTCTTTTCTTTGTTTCAGTCCTCACCTGCTGTCAGATATGGCAAGACAACAGCCAATAATAACAACATTGAATCAAAGAGAGTTTGAATTGTCTTTGAATTGTTGTGAAGGCGCATCTCGGCCCGTTTTCCATCGTGCTAATGCACTGCTGGTCGGTGGGCCAGTGGTGGGAGGTGGGGAGGAGAGGGGGGGACATGCGGTGGGTGAAGCTGGGCCCTCGTTGGGGACTTGGGGAACAAGCTAGTGACACATTGATGGATCTGAGTGCTGCTTCGCATTATCATTCTTCTAGCCACTTGAGGACAGAAAGAGGGAGGATGAGAAACAGAGGATGAGGCAGAGATGAAGAGAAAGAGGAAAAAGGGGATGGAATTGAAGAGAGGGGTGGGGGAAAAAGAGGAGAGAATTTGTGAATGAAAAGTGTGAAAACAGAGGCAAAATGCCAAGCGGTGCATTATTACTAAGAAAGAGAGGAGAGCTGAGCAATGCAAAGCGCTTGGAATGGAGAAATATGGGATGCGGAGTAGGTGAGAGGTGGGGGAGAGTGAAGAAAGCGAGAGAGCGAGAGCGAAAGGCGTCGTAAAGAAGGGCCGAGGGAACCGAGCGTGTCGAGGGCTGGGAGAGATCAGAGCTACAGCTGTGGCTCCTGATAGCAGTGTGTCTGATAACACACTACCTTGCTCACAGCGTGTACACATCTGTTCATTCATTCCCCTTTCGCTTGGAGGCCGGGCGCCGCCAGGTGATCATTTTCTCTGTGAATTAGGACTCCCGGCAGAGTACAGTCCATTAGGGCGGATCGCTGTGTATCAGTGTCTACTGCAACCAATTGAGCATGAGAGAGCAAGCACACACAAGTCGCTGCCTGTCGCCAAAAGAGCCGGCGCTGCTTTGTACAAATGTGACACTTGTTTTATTGTGTGTTGTTTCATTAGCACAACTGCAGGTGCTGCAGTTTCACGCTGAATTAAAATGCATTTCCTGCAAATATGGCACGTTTTGTTTGTCTTGTACTTTTGCTGTTATCCATGTGCTCGCTCGTAATTTTAACATCAAGCACTTTGAAATAAATGGACACTGATGAACTAATAACACCAAAGCCTAACTTCCTTTGTAGTGGTAATGCCTGTGTCAGCTGAAATGGTCTGTACTGTACTGAATACTGAAGCAAATTAAATTAAATTTAAAAAAGGGTGTATGCAAGATTGCAATTATCATTAAAGCTACAGTGCGGAACTTTTGTTGTATGTTGGCTGTATGTCCGACTCATGACAGATTCCCTATTATGCACTGCATTCTATTTATTTATTTTTTTTCAACATAGCATATTTAACATACTGTGTTTACTATGACTTACATTTGCCATTTGTTTTCATCCGGTTCCTTCAGTGGTCCTTCACGATTTAAGGTGAATTGCTGGTGAGTCAAAAACAGTAGAGTGCTAATTCAGTGATGAATCTGTGTATACGTTGGTGCTGGCAGCTCTGATTTATCACCAACATTTTACTCAAGGTCCTGAAATTAGTAAGTCACTCCAAAAGATGAAAACCCACCCACCTTCACAGTGAAAAACGGTGTCCGACACTGTGAGTGTATCTGCATGTTCACATGGTTCACATTTTAGAGGGCGGGTGAACCTGCTAAAAAAGGCAATTCCCATTGCTGGTGGTTATTCTGCCCTGTGGTGTTTTTTTTTTTTTTTTCACCCGTGTGTTACTCATGCGTGAACTGTGACGTCACAGATGCAACAAAAACAAAATGGGTCAGAGGAAGAAGCTCAAGCCTAATCCACACGGAAACACAACTTTTCCCCTATATATTTTCTGCTTTGTTTCAAGAAATATCTTTAAATACACAAATCCCCCAAAAATAACTCTAAATGTTGTAGTATACTGTATATACCAGGCCTGTTTTTGGCACTGTAATTGCTACACTGATAATGTTTTGTTTATTTTACTTTGGTCCCTCTCCCATTCAGTTTTTCAAATGATCCTCAAAAGGAAATAAAAATATAAATACTGAGCACTGTTGTAAAAAGTTAAAAGTGAAGCTGGCTTGAAACATTCATGTCTATTTACATGCATGTGTAAAAAGACCACATTCTATTTGTCCTTTCAAATGGTGGTGGTGTCCTGTGATTTAATAAACAGGGCAGGTGACTTCAAAGATTTTTTTTTTACACCACAGCTTGAGTTACAGTGGAGCACTACAGGAAGACGAAAGAAGAACTAGACCTGAGGCAGAAACCATTTACACAAGTTCAGTTATTGCACTTAACAGAGAGATAAAGGTGCTTTCAGCCCAACCAGGCTTGGTTATTGGAACCGCTGTGTAAAGGCATATCCAGAGTTCTGACTGGTCTCTCCAGAGAAATTCGATTTATCCAGCCATGCGAGTTAGGAGATTTCCTCCTTTTCATGCAGGAAGATTAATGCACATCAATGCGTTGCATTGGAACTGATGGAAGAATTTGCATCGCTGTGAGAAACGTAGCAGACAAAGAAGAATTTAGCGAGTTCATCAGGGTGTTGCACTTCCACCAATGCTGATCGGAGTTGAATCCTATAAAAACCCTTGAGTGATAGTAGATAAAACACATCCCAGTGGTCAAAAACCTGTTTGTACCAGAGCGTAAACCTGTTTGTTGCCCATTGGGAATTAGGTTTCTGCGTGTGTGTGTATATAATGCAGTCATGAGTGCCTGTACCAGTCTTGAAGAGACCTAATAGAAACACTTTTACCTCTGGGACAAAAGTTTCTTCAAGGTGTACATCCACTTTCCGGACTATGAACAAAATATTAGCTGAATGACAGAGCCATGCCGACAGAGGCTATTATAAAAGAAAGAGAAAGGTGGTGGGGGTTGGGGTGGATGGTGGTGGGGTTTCTCCTGAGGACATTATGAGAATCGGTACGCTGTCTGATGATGAAAAAGCTGCAGGGTCTGGCTGAGGGAATTTGCTGAGATATAGGTGCGATACAGCAGGTTCTGGGCTTGGGGAGGACTCTGCTGAGGCTGAGGCAGTGAGATAATATTAAGTGCCTTTCTACAACCTTAACTCCTCTCTCTCTGCTGCTTCCTCTCTCTCTCTCTCTCTCTTTCTCACCTGTTGGATAATAAGCCTTACAGCCTATAGTCCCTCCTCTCTGATCTCACTCTCATTCTTTCTTCTCTAATAGTCCATTTTGTCCAGTTCTAATGTAGACTTGTTCAAAAAAATCCATTTATATGTTTTGCTAAGGGAAAAAAGCCCTTTCAGAGATCACCACATGAGCAAAAAGTAAGTATTATGAACTCAATTTTATTTTTAATTGTGCCAAATCACAACCTAGTGTACATTATCTCAAGACACTTCACATAATAAGACCCAAACCGTACATAAAGGGAAGGAGAAACCCAGTGCTTTCATTCTGCAAACCTCTGATGATAATTTCCCAGATTATATCATAATATCCATGGGTTCAGTGTTAACCCTAATAATCATAATAAATGCATAAATGCATATAATGATGTTAAGTTTGCTTTATCTTGCAGTCACAAAAATGATGACTATCTTTTGTTTTAAAAAATATATATGTATATTAATTTCTACTTTTGACATCACACAGTATTGTGAATGAAGCGTGCATATTCAATTTACTCTGTCATTCCACTGTTGTAATAATTATTTTTCTTTGTTTTAGTTCATGATTCATCATTCATGAAGTCAGTCCTCCTTCCTGGTTTGGTCAAAAGAGCCTTGCTAAATGCAGAGCCCCTTGAAATTGGACCTAACCAATAGCTGACAAGCGAAATGGTCTGATCACCTGGTGTATATTTGTTCCCTTTTATCTCATTTGTTAGTTCAGTTTGTTGAGTTGGCGTTTTTGACTAGAGATTTGTTAAATTGTTAAATCTTTTATTGGGACCAGATTTCTGTTCATTTGTACATTTTTCTTAAATTTGTATTTTTGACAATTTTTGGAACATAAATGTTGTTATTGTTGTCAACATCATTCTGTGTTCCCTCTCCCTTTGACTTCTTGGTCAGCGACTAAACATATCCTAATATCATAAATATAAATGGACTTATATATTACTTTTGTATCTAAATATGTGGCACCAAATTACCAAAATGTAAGTACTTTTGGTCTAAAAACAGTGGTGTCAGTGGAGCCCATGGCGTGAGAAAGTGACAAACATAATTTGAGGTAATATAAGTGATTAAAATATATATATATATATATATATATTTGGTCATTTTTGAATATAAACCTCAGGTGGAGCTGACTACACGTTAGCACGACATTCTTCATACAACCTGTACATGTAATAAATCTTGAACCATCACTTTTACCTGTGACAACTACATTATTACACCAGAGTACGGTCATCATTAAGATATTATTACATCGGTGATCAGTGGTCATTTCTACATTATTACACCAGTGACCTGCCTCAGGTCAGCTGGAAATCACTCTGAATGGAAGGAGAACCAGACACATCTGTAGGAGCCAATAAACACAAGCTCATTAGTGGGTCTTGTTTCCAGGCTTTGGCCTTAGTTTAGTTTATTTCTGCACACATAAGTATCATAAAAACCAGGGGAAAACAAAGAATATTAAAAGGTGTCAGGGCAGGTCAAGAAGCTGCAGACTTCTACTGTACAATCACCTCACCTCCCTTAAAGAAACAAAGAAAGAAACAAAAAAAAAAAAAAAAAGAAGAAAAGCAGAACCAGCACAGAAGCGATAAGAAGTAACAATGAAACAAAATTCAATTTAAATAAGTTAAAAGACCAAATGGCAGTTGGAAGGTTTTATCAAATTTGTGCTCAGCTGGACTCAAAAAAAGTGAATTGGTGGTCAAAGATGGAGGTCAAGGTCAGAGTTAAAACAGCTTGGGGTTTATGTATCAGTCAAGCAGAAATGTTTTAACTGAAACAAACTAAAGTTAATAAGATTATAGTTTGTGGGGATGTTTGCAGACTTTTCATTCCTGATGATTTAACGCCTTGTTTTCTTGGCGAACACATTGAGATGAATCCAAGCGCCAGGGTTTTTTTTCTGCTCTTGATGCTGGAGATGGATGTGTGCTGGACAGACAAGGAGGAGACAGATGGATAATGGGAGAGGGAAGTGTTGGGCAGCAGAAGAATGACGGGGCAGAGTCGATAGAGCGAAGGGAAAGCGAGGGCTGGATGAGCGGTGCAGGTAAGCGAAGAAGCGGTTGGGAGGGAGCGGGTAAGGGGGGAGGGGAGTCCGGGTTTCAGAGATTGCAGGTTTTTGTTGAGATGGATTGGTACTGGCTGGGCTTGGCTGCACTTGCTATCAGTCGTACGAGGGAGAGAAAGTGGGGAGGAAAAAGGCAGAAGGGGGCGGACGATTGGAGAAACAATGAAAGTCAAGGGAAGACGTGTAGCGGAGGGCAAGGGGACGAGGAAACGAATGGTAGGGGATAATCCAGGGTGATGGGGGAGGATTGTGGAGGGTGGAGAGAAAAACGTGAGAAAGGGGAGGATGAAAAGAAGGAAAAGGGAAATGTAGGACATGAGACAGAGAAAAATGGTGGAAGGAGGAAGTTTGAAGTGGTAAAAAAGCAACTCGTGAAGGGAGTGAGTTTCAGGGAAACCACCGTTGCTCTCTCTCTCTCTCTCTCGTTCAGTATGATTTATGAGCACAAAGCTCTGAAATGCTCTGAGTGTCTTCTACAGTACTGCTGATGATGTGGGTATTTATACACATGCTACTTTCCAGCTTTCCTGCATGCAGCACCAGTGTGTGTGTGTGTGTGTGTTTGTGCATCATAGATTTTCCCTGACTTAACCCAATTTCTTTGTCCTGAAAATGCTGCCCAATGACTTTGACAACATCAGCCCTTGCAGCAGGTACTGCAGAAGCAGCAACACACACACACACACACACACACACACACACACACACACACACTCACACACGCTCACACACGATTACTGTGAATGTTGTGTTTAGCAGCAGTGTTTATCCCAAGGCTGTAATGGTTTTGGCTCTTGCTACTTGTCAGCTTTAAACACAGGAGCTTAGCAGTTGGACAGTATCAGTGGAGGAGGAAAACAGCATTCATTAACAACCTTTGACCTATTCATAGACTCTCTATCTACCGAGGGGCTCTCAGAGTCTTTCCATACACTCTGTCTTGTGGACAGTGCGCTCGAGAGACGTGGAGTAGGGAGGAAGGAATTGACACAGAGAATAAAATGGAAGGATAAAAAGTAAATTGTTGGGATTTCTCATCTTTCTCATTATTATCTTTTATGCATGCATTTAAAAAACTGGATTAATGCATTCATTAATACAGTTTTTTAAACGTATGCATTTCACCCTTTCTTATTACACACCGGTAATAAACACACAAACCAGGTGCAGCACACATTTAAGCCCAGGGAGCAATTAGTTACCTTGCTTAGGGTCACCTCTGCCCTTGACCCGTTCCAAGATAAGAACCAGTAATCCTCTGTTGCAAGCCATACGCCCCTCCACTTAGTCCTGGGCTTCTTATATGAATGCTAGCACTCATAATTTAAAATTATTACACCATTAGTGAAACCAGATACCACAATCATTAAGCCGTTGATTAGACAAGTATGAGGACAAATGCGATCTCAACCGCAAACTGACAAAGTGGGTGTCAGCGCTATCAGAAGGCAACGAGGAGTAAATGCAGCAAATTGTGAATTAAGGCAAACAACTGGATAACAATCCAATTGGAAAAGGATTGCATACAAATTCATACAGACACAGCAAAATAGATGAAATATCTTTATTATTTTTGAGATTAAAATATTTTACAAGTTAGACCTTGTAGTTTACAAGGAATAAGTAAGTAAGGAATTAATTGCATAGTTAAAAAGGTAAATGGGAATTACTGGACTACTCAGTGTGACATGTGAGTTGAATGAGAGCTGCGCGAATCTGCTGTTATGACTGACTGATAATAAGATCTTTTAATCAAGAATGGTAAATGGCAGTGACTCATATTCACAAATGCATACAAGTGATCAGTACCAGATGATTCTTTGCTAGAAACTCATTGTCTGATTGTCCTCAGAGCACAGGAAAGATTCATTAAGAAGTGATTAATTATTAAGTAGCCCTCGAGTCACGGCACTGTACCTAAGGTTGTTATTATTTTTTGTTTGTTTGTTTGTTTGTTTTAATGTGCAAATTCAATGCCATTGTGAAACACAGATTGAAAAGCATAAAAACATGTAGTGAACCTTGGGCTTTGGGAATCCAGCTGGAAGTTGATATATGTCCTGTGTCAGGGTGTACAGTATAATACGTGTCTGTAAGTCACCATGTGTCAGTTTTCTTTGTGACCCCAGTACAAGAGTGCCCATCTCTGAGGAATATCAATGAATTTTTCACAAGGTGAGGAAGTTCACACAGATATAACCCTTTTCCACATGTTTGCTGCATTGGTTGGTTTGAAGGTAACAGTGGAAGAAGATGGATCTCCACTTCTGTGCATCTGACCTGAAAACTAACTTTAGGATGGATCATTTAAGCAAGAGCTATTGATCATTCCTATTATTCTAAAAGTGTGTATGATGCCCCTGTGTTCATAAAAATAAAATAAACGTTACATGTCACTTTATAATTAATCAATACAACTCCAACAACACTACAATACAATAGAGTACAATTTTATTAATCAAAAAAGAAAAGGAAACAGAAAGACTTGCACTGACAAATAAAAAATATTAAAATAAATACATTTTTATGTAAAATCTTTTAAGTTTAGATTTTACATTCTAATAATTTCTTCCTTGGGCATCCCCAGAAAAATTCATCAAAATCAGGGGATTTCTTGTTGAGTTATGCTGAAAACAATCACACAAAAGAACATGGTTAAAAACCTTGTATTATACCCTGGACCAACACAGTGAAAAAGCTGTTTGGCATTAGGAATCAATAAGGTTTCACCCCAGTCTACATTTGTTTATCAAGAGCTCTGAGAACTACACCTCTGCATTTCACATTTCCAAAGCCTGAAATTCACATGTTGGGAGACTGTAACCAATCACAGTGAAGTTCAGAAAAAAAGACCACTCCTATTGGCTCTTCTTCTTCTAAGCTGCTGCTCATCCTGTCAGTGGACAAACTGCTACTGCTGCATCACCAACTGAACAATGAACAATGCTGCAAAGAATCCTAAAATAGCAAAGAATCTGCATGAAAATTTGACATTTTTCTTCGTGTCATCAGTTGTGTATGAAGTGAAATTTGTAAGGTTTTACTTAGATTTCACCTGTAATTTACATGAAAATTTTGACAGCAAGAAAAGTGAACTTACTGTGAATAGGAGGAAAGGGAATGATTCAGCAGATAAAATATTTCAGTGGGAGCATAAGTCAGTGTCAGGACTGTGGGTCTGCAGAGGACACACTGCTGAGCCTGATAAAGAAAACGCACCGCAACATTTGAGATGGTAAAGTTAGAATCAGCAGCATTTGGTGGTTTGAAGGATCTGGATATATGGGAGCAATAAAAACTGCAGGAGTTACAGAGTGCACCTGTTCTGTAGCGAATCCTCATGGGATTTGGGTGCTGCTGGAAGAGCTGCAAGTTTGGAAAATGGTTCACAGTTCAGGGGTCGAACTGTGAACCAAGGTTCTACTGACAAACAGTGTTAAAAACCTGCTTTTTTTTTATCTTGACTTAAAAGCATTTAGGCCATTTCAGTGTAGATAAAAACACACTGGCCAAAACAGAAAAATCAAAAAAGGCACAGAAAATTCAAAAAAAAGTCACAATGGCAAATAAAAAAATATAAAAAAAAACAATAAATCAAAAGACACAACCACAAATCAGAAAAAAAATCAAAAAACATAACAGTAACATAAGAAATAACCAGATGTAAATGTTATATCATATTAAATAAAAAAATTAAAACATTAAAAAATTCAAAACACAAGCAAAAAAGGAACAACAACAACAAACAAAAAATGTAACAGTAAAAAAGGAGGGGGGCAACACAAAAAATTAGAAAATGAATGCAAATAAACAACAAGTCAACAAAAAAAATGTCAAATCAAACACAGCTACACCATGAGGAAACATAAAACATAAAAATTAAGAAAAAAGGGCAAAACTTACAGTACATTAAAAATACACACACACACAAAATCAACAAATAAATAAAACCAATAAAATTGCATATTAACAAGTGCATTTGATGTGTTTACTGTTTTTGTATAAACAGAACATGGAGATAGTTAGCATTAGCACCTAGCCATCGTCATCTGCCAAAAGTTTCAGACTGAAATGCAGGATGTGAAGGTTGTGCGTTCGTGCGACGCACTGTAAAAATTCCACGCGACAAATCATGTTGCTAGAGATGTAACACTTCAAAGGTCGAAACGCAGTTCACCTTGTGTAAACCTTGACTTGTGATCCAGAGTAAATTACAGAGTCCAGCTGCAGGAAACAGCTGTATTCAACCTGCTGCAGTAATTTGGGAAGTTAATTAATAGCAGTGACCTGCTCACAGTCGCACCAGGTGTCTTGGTGGATCATGTCGGAAATTACAATGCTCTGTCTTCTGGTCACTTTCCCCCTCGTGTCTTCTGTCTCTCTTCCACTCCCTCATCTTTCTTTCCCCCCGCGCTGCTGAAATGTGATGCCGTCAGTATCTGTAAGCAGAGCGCGGTCACCGGGGCCCGTAACAGCCGTATGGTGGCTATTTTAGCGTGAACTCTGGCGGTTGTGGCTGTCACATCTGATGGTGAGGACGACGCTCATCTGTGCTGGCTGTTGAGCCATGAAGAGGAGGAGGAGGAGGAGAAGGAGGAGAAGGGAGGACTCTGGAGTCATCCGACTGCACACTCGCTACTGCCAGTTTATATGGAAGAAAGGACACCACTGACATTTTACCGCACATTCACATACATGTGCATTCCTTCTACACACCACATTCTCACTAGTCATAAAAGTCATTTAATTCCCAGGTTTTTGTCAGTGTTTTTAATTGTTTTTACTCCAGGATCAAAAGACTCTGCAGTTTACTTGTGTTTTTATTGGTGCACTTCTGATCAGCATTTCTTTGGAACATAAGACCTGGGTGACCAAGATATGTCTGTCTTTGTGTGCTTTGTTGGCAGCAATGCTAAATCTGATGTCATTTGTACTACAATGCCTGTGTGCTGGCTGTGAGCATAGCCGTGCATTTCTTAAAGAACCTTACTTATTAAAACTTGGGGGCAGTCCATAGTCAAGGGCTGGGTACCTCTGAGCAAGGTACCCAATCCCCATTGCTCCATGTGGCGGTCACAAGCCCGATAAATTGGAGGGCTGCGTCAGGAAAGGCATTTGGCATAAAAACCTCAAAGGTGAGGACGACTCTGTTGACAAAGAAAAACAAATAAACACAAAACACTTATTACAACTTTTTTATTTTATCCTATTTACTTTTTAGACCCTTAAAATCATCCTGAAAACAAAAAAAAAATATATACAAAATACATACAAAGATAGATAAAAAGATACAAAATAGTAACGACTGTAATATTCTCACTGAGCTCAATTGTGTTTTGTATTTCCACCTCTTTTGTCGGTTGTTGATATCACACATTTAAATATCGGTGAAAGATTTTTGGCGTGTTATGCTATAGTGACAACTTCATCTACACACTTTTAGGCAAAATGCACATTTGCATGGAATAAACAAGCATATGCGTTCACTGGGAGACCCGTGCATTTTCCTTTTCTCTTTCACACACAGAAATATATACACAAGCTCACATTGGCTAATTGGGTCCAAAGCCTGGTCCTAATCAAAACTACTGGTCCTGACAAGGTCAGTGTTTGCAATCGGTCCTGAAGAGGTGACAAAAATGAGCACACTCAAACACACACACACACAACTGGGGCTTGGACAACTATTCTTCTGAGGACACCGCATTAACGTTAACCTTAACTTAGCCACAATTTAAATCTTGAGTCCTAAACTTAACCAGTTCCTTATAAATTAGGTTTTGCCTCATTAGGGCCAAGTTTTGGTCTCCATGAAGACTGGTACTCTCAGTATTTATACCAGAAAAGGTCCTAAAGAGGTGATATAAGTATACACACACATAGTGCAGTCAGGTCACTATATGCTGCCATTATTTACTTCTCCTCCTTTCTCTTCTGCATCTCTTACGTCTTTTTTTTTCTTTTTATCCGACTGACTCTCTCTTCTTTACACATTCTGTTCTCTCTCACCTTCCCATTTTTCATTCATTCCCTTGTTCGTTTAGCCCAGTGATATATTCTTTATGACTCCTGCTCCTTTGTCTCTCTCATTAGTTCCCTCGTGCTTCGCTGACGTGCCTTTTCCTCCCTCTCTCCCTCCCTCTCTCTCTCTCTCTCTGTCGCTCTCATTCACACCAGAGTGGCTCTCTTTCTGCTGAGAGGATCACATAACCCCTTGAAGCGCTGCAGCCCCTTTTTCCTGGCTCGGCTCACGTTGGGTCGAGTCCAGCTTTTTTGGCCCACAGAGAGCCACTGGGTCTCAGAGCTGCAGCGGTGAGCCCTCGACTCATGTCTCTAACCCTGAGGCTTCAGAGGATCAGAGCAGAGATAGACCTGCAGCCCTCCTTGCTTTTAGCCGACGGCCTCAGCTGTTCACCTGAATACTGAAACGTTGACAGCACTGACTCACACACACAGAACACACACACACTCAGATTCCAGCATTTGATATCCTGCTGTTAAACCCTTTTTTGTAGTGCCTTGCATTTAACAGTACAGATACGTTTTTGTGGGCCTGGTTCAATGCTGATTAATTTAATCAAAGGTCCAGTGATAAGTCCATTTGTATAAGTGTATAATCACAGCCTTTTATATGCGTTCTTTATTGACACCACCGTCGTCAACAGTCCAAACATTCTTGCGTGTCATGACTTGAAGTCATGTGTCTTGTTGACTATGTAAATGAAGAAGAAAAGCTCCACCCACATAAAAACACGTATAAACCAGTGAAGAAGAAAACTGCAGAGAGCAGTTGAATTGAATTATTTCTGGAAAGCGAAGGCCACCATAGTTCCCTGACAGGCTTGGGTTCTCCATTGGTTGTATTTTTTAGTGTCACCATTAGTTGTCACTGTTTCTTACACTTGGGACTTTTAAATCATATCCGTTAAGCATCTCTCTCGGTATTTTTTTTTTTGAAATCTAGGTTAACCCCAGGCTTTGGAACAGATGTGTGCTGAGGATTTTACCACAACTTCCCAAGACCATGTGTGGCCAGAATTTCAGCTTTTCATTTATACATTAGACAAATGTGAAAACACTTAGAAAATGCAAAATGATGGAAAAAAAAAAAATCATAGATCTAGATTCCTCAATATAAGGACTTAAAGACAAAGGGGATCCTTTTGGATTTTCACATTAATTCTGCTTTTTAAGTAAGCAACAAAGATTTCTTCTGTGCTCAAATTGTGTTAACATATTTGTTAGAATTTCTGTCAGTGAGCACTTCACCTTTGCTGAGGTAATCAATCCACCTTGCAGATGGGTCACCATCTTTTACTGCTGCCCTTGTATTTCAGAAAATTGTTCTCTTTTTTGTTTCCATCTTTGATTTCTCTCAAGACAATTACTGTATGCAAGGCCACAGAAAATGTGCAGCGGATGTGGATACGCTGTTTAATCAGTGCTGGTTCCAAAACGTCAGAGTTTACTGTGCCCTTTCCATCAGATCAAACAATATAATGCAAAATTTGAACCACTGAATATACTGTATACTTGACTTTTATAATGCCTAATAACACACACCACAATCAGGTTTATTGCCAGGTATGTTGTGTGTAATCATAGACATGTATGGACCCAAGTAAAGAGCGGAAGCAGCGAGTTCAAAAAGGGGAATTGATGATTTAATAATAACAAAATGTGAATCACTTAGCCAAACAAAAAGGATAACAAAAGGCGAAGAGGCTGGCTGGCTGGCCGGGGTGAAGCCTCTCGAACAGGCGCACTGAAGGGGGAGAAAAAACAGAGGATTAGGGTAAGTCTCTCAAACGGGCAAACCTAGTTCTGGCGTGACGGTCGTGGTACCGCGAAGACGGTGAGACGCGCTGACAAGAGCCACAGAGGAAAGCAGGGGTTTTAAGGGTGATGATCAGGTGAAGATGATTTGCAGGTGCGCAGGGAGAGACTCCACCCAGCTGCCCAGTCAAGCCTCCTGCAATCACAAGGCAGAAACAAGGTCGCACAGGAAATGGACAGATCAAAACAAAAGGCAGGAGGCGTGTGGAGCCGGACCCTGACAAGGTAAAGTTTACCCAAACCCATTAGACATTATTCCAGGATTGCTGTATTATGTTATCTGTCATTTTCTAATACATTTTCCTTCATTCTACTCTGAAGAATAAATAAAAATAAGAACAAATAAAAAAGGTAGTTAGCATTAGATTGTGTACCTGATATGAAATGTTCACCACACAAGTGGACTCCATTGTCTGCGAATTCTCTTTGCTCCGTCGTCTTTGCTTGCTCTGGGTGCATTTTATCTTTGGTGATCCAGTAAAATGCTTTCCTTTTGCTTGTCCCTGGTTGTTTTGGCATCTCAGGCCCCACAGCTGTCTGCCATCCTGACATTTCGTGAAATAAGACGATGAAAAGTTGGGTAAACTGGCTTTTCTCAGCAATGCAGCTGCCTGCCAAAATGGCGACTGTTACATCGCTGAAGTGCATGAAGACATATCAGAAAGGGATTGAAGAATTGGGAGAAAAACCACGCCAACCATTTTTTTTCAGCAGTCACATGTAAGAGTGGATGTTGCTCAGCAGAAAGAAGAAAAAAAAGCCAAGCAAAGGTCTTCCCTTGACTCCAGCTGCAGTGTTAACCTTTGAAACTTCAAGTGGAGGAACGATCCTTGTGGGTATTCACCCCGTCTGCACTTTTGTTTGACAAAGAATGCAAATTATGACTATGTGTGTGTGCGTATGTGCAAATGTGTGCCTGCGTCTCAGGAGTTAGTCGTGATCACCCCAACTCCACGCATACACTCGCGCTCGCCAACATTGCCACTCAGCCATCTATGTCCCACCGCTGTCCATGACCTGGTCCCTGGACATGATTAATTCTGCTTTATTCCACTTTATGCATTAAAGTCCATTTCAGAAAGGTCAGCAAAGGGGTGGTTCATGCTGGAAGTGAGCAGCACTCGCCCCTCCTCTTATCATCCCTTTGTGGACTCAAGGCCAGTCTCCCCTTAGTGAGCTCACATTAAAATCACCCATCTTTCTTTTAACCCCCTCCCTTTCATATCAAATTGGAGAGATTATGTGGAGTAGTGCGACCCATTCAATTAGCATCAAGCCCCACTTATCCTGCAAAGAAAAAGGGGGATTCTAATTCATTAGGTGGGATTAAATGACTGTTTAAAAGGCATTTTGGCGTCTGGGAGTGCAGTGACTGTGCTAAGGAGTTATAGGTAGCAGAGCGATGAGGGGTGTAATTTGAGTCCTCTGCGTTTTCTGTCCTCCAATGTCTTCCTTTCACATTTCACGCCTGTTGGGCTGCCTCAGACTGACTCTTTTATATGTCTGTTAAAAATGAAGGTGTCTACCTAAAAGGCATCAACACGTACGGCCCAACTCCTTAATGTCTACTCAAGGAGCAGGATTGTAAATGTATTATCAGAAAGAGAGCTTGATTGAGACTTTTTATCTATCAGTGCATTTGCAAACACCTTTTTTTGTCTGCATGTTAAAGCTGCTCTGATCCATATTTTGATATTAAAAGTAGATCAGTCAGGGACACGTTAACCTGCTCGAAGGGACAAATCCAAGAGAGTCGTCACCAAACGTTTCTTCTTTTTTGCTTCGATCTTTGGGGCATTTTACTCATTAAAAAGCTCTAAAACCGCACTATAAAGCACCCGCCCCAAACCAAACACCGAGCAGACACAGTGATTAGCTGCGGAACAAAGCAGAGCCTCTGGCAAAAGAGCTGCATAATCCTCCACCTTATGTTTAAAAACAGCAATGAACTGTTAATGAGGGATTCTTTACAACACAAGCATTCTATTTCTGTTGTTTACCCTGTAATTATAATGGGAAATATTAAATTGTTTGTTAAATGACTGATGTCCAGAGTTGTACGATGCTTTATCAATATTTTTTAATGAGGCTATGCAGTGTTTTGGCATCTGGCAAGAATTGATTTAAAGTGATCTTCCTGGATTGTGTTTCATTGTCTCAGTGTTTTCAGTTTGAACCAAATTTGTCAAACACTGGTTTGCGAAACGTCTACTTTGAAGCTTTGACTTTAGTACTTTGACTTGAAAACAACAACAGTGCTTTCTGTCTATCACACTGTGACTATGCCCAAAAATATGGCCTGCTTTATGTTTTACTTGACTCTAAATTGGTCCATAATTTACAAAACAGACATCATGCTGAGTGAAATTATTGACTGATGTCAAACTCCTCGGGAAGATGTTTGCTGATATTATAAATCAAGAATTTTCTCATAGACTTACATGCAAATCATTTAATATATTATAGTGGTGGTTCTCAAACTTTTTATACCGAGTACCTCAAGTAACATCATTATCACCAGCATTAATATGCAGTTGTGTAAATAGGCTGAGCAAAGTCAGGTACAGAGTTTTCACAGGTAGCAGATTTATTCCCAGTAAGATAATCTGCTCTCTCGTCATCCTCCTCTTCCTCACATATACAGACACTGGTATAGGAAATTAGAGTAAGACGGAGTGAAAAAAAGGTGATTCTAATTATTATTATTTAATTTATTTAAATTTTTTGATATTTGCTTTATTTCTCCAAATTTCTTCAGCGCCCCTCTGATCACATACCCTTGTATACACAGTAGAACAGTATATTTTAGATTGCCCTGCCATTGCCACAGTTTCGAAACCATGGGATTACAGGTTTTACACACTTATGTGCTGGCTACGGTCTCCTCATCATGACACTACATCCATTTTTATATATATAGTCCATGATCTGAACGTTTTTGTTCTATCATCTTTAATGGTTGGGTGACATGAAAGGTTGTCAACATGCAAACAAAGTGGCCAACAAGCACTTAATGCACATTTAAGTCTAAAGAAGCATGTAAATCTTATGATCAGGCAAAACGTTGATGAATTTGGTTGGTATTGATGTAGTGTTAGGATGTGTTGAGCATGTGATTTCATCCAGGTGGTTTATTTTGTCCTCGAAATCTCAGGTTCTATATTCAGTCATGGCACTGCCCATAAATCATAGATAAAGAATACGGTGCAGCACTCCAATTTAAGTTTTTATTGCTGTGTAGATGATTTGGGCAACACGCCATCTTTCAGCATGCATTTCAGGCAGTAATAGTGTCAAACCTCAATTAATATTCATAAATCGACAATACAACCACGCGCACAGCTGTGTCACGATTATCATCGCTCATGCACTGATTCACTCCCACTCCATGAGACAGTGGCCTGAAGAAGAGCTGGAGGCTCTTCACAAACTGCTTTCTGGGTAATAATTTCTTTTTAGGGCTGAACTGAAAAAACATAGATTCATAATGTTTTTATGACCTGTTCAAATGGGTTGGGAGTTGGTCCTGGAGCTACAAAATGTTTGGGAAAATCACTAAGAAATTCACTGGATGCTGTCTACAGTATATTCAAGCTGGTGATGGAGAAAAGGGCAAGGACTGTGAGTGATGATTTAGGGGGCAAAGGAAAAGAATGGAGGACAGGGTAGAATGAGTACTACGTTATTACATATGTTATTATACAAACATAATAAAGTAAATAAATAAATACATGTAGATCAATAAGCAGGAAAAATGAGGAAACAGAAAAATAACAGCAAAGTTTCATTTAATAAAATAAGATGTAAGAAACTTTCTTTCTTTTTAAACACTGTCAGAATAAAGCTCCAGAGAAACCTCGAAAACAAAAGCAGAGAGAAGCAACTACTAAACAAACGAACAAAAGAATAACATGCAATACAGACAGATTAAACAGTTCTCAGTATGACACAGTCCAAAAGTACAAAGACAGTGAAGGTAGCATGCGCAGCAAAGTGAAGAGCAAATAAATACAGTTGTATGTCTCTGCAAAACAATGGTTTCAATCAACACAAATGGATCTAAACCTATGACTTAACTTTCTGCATTGTTTTTATTATTACTGTATGTGAAGATAGCCTCCATGTTGCTCTATCTCTTCTATAAAATTATAAAATAATTGTATGATTATTATAAAAATAATCCTAAACAAATATCTTCTATGACAGTGTTGCATATTGCAACTTCACATATTGTAAGATTTAGCATGCGGTCCCTATTAGGTAGGTAAAAGATATTAAAAAAAATATCAATAGCTAAAAATTTTAATGCTATGTCTTGTTGATCAGTGTCACATGAATCATTGTGCGTTCAAGACCCAAACTATGGCAAGTCCAAGACACGGGGTGGCTGTCTTTCCTCCTCTGATTTAGAAGAGAAACGGCTGCCCACTTGTTTTTGTCAGTGCATCATTTATCTGCACAAAAACACATCCAGGTGGCCAAAACAATGACATTATGAAAGATTTTCTCAATCTCTGATTCTGAAAATGTTCTGTTGTGTGTTAAAAGATAAAAGCACTGACGTTAAAAAAAAAAAAAAAAAAAAAAGATACATACAAGTGCTCAGAGAAGCTTTTACATTTCATGGTTTATGACTTTTGATGTAACTTTCAATAATTTCAAGCAACCCACTTTCTGCAGTGCATTACTTTTGAGGAGCTTCTACATCATAAAAATATTGTTTGGACTCCACAGTTTATGATTTGTGTGTGTTACTTTATAAACCATGAAAAAGACTCTGTATCATTCACTGATACAGAATGACCGAGTCAGCCACACAGGCAGTTTCAGATAAAAAAGGCCTCGTAGCTGTAACCGTACGCACAGATACTGTATACTGCACGTCCCACTGAGACTCTGCGAGACACATCTCCTCTTATTGGTTCAACATCACTACTGCAAGAACATTTTTGACAACTCTATGGACTCGCTGACAACACTGTGTGGCGTTAAGGGGAGGATGTAACGAGGAGAGGACGTCTGCAAAGCTCCCACACTATTTTGAGAATCTGTCCTTCTTACCACTCCTGTCACATGCTATGCTGCTCTTCGGCCTGTTAAAGCTGCCTGTCAGCTTTAATCACAGAGCTGCTCACAAGCCCAGCTGGACATGTCTGTCTCTTCTAATAATGAAGTCCAAAGTGTGTACGTGGAAGCGTGAAGACATTTGTGTCTACATTTTTTGATGTTGTGACGTTAATGTTGCATTTATTGTGAGTCAATAACCAACCTCAACTGACTATAATGCAATCACAGAAGAGGAGTTTCAATGATTTTCTTCTTAAGCCTGTCCGACAATAGAGGATCCAGACAGATTTGCAAATCTGACTTGATTCTAAAACTTGGGAGACCAGACACAACGAGCTTTGTAACTGATTTTGCTTTAACCATCCAGTCAAGACACAGGACCACCGAAACTGGCGTGATTTGACAGGACATCAGAATATAAACAGACATGGAGGTGGACTGTTGGCATTGTCAGTTAATAGCTGTTGTGTGCATGATGTTTTGTTCTGAGAAATGCAAAAAAAAAAAAAAAACTGTGGATGAAGTCATGGCTGAGAGGACGGAATTAACTTGATTGTACAAGTTAGGGTTCTAAACAAAGATCTGCTACATCCATTTCCCGGTCGACTCACTCTCATTGGTTATTCTGCTCCCGCCCCCAATCGCTGTTGAATCCAATCTGAAATCAGAAAGACTCAGATAAGCCCAATGATGTTAAAGTTGTGTCTGTTAATCCCGCACACTACAGGACAATTGGGCCTAATAATCTGTTCAAATCAGCCTAAAATCAGAAGACACTCACGATTGTTGGAAAGGTCAAATCTAGACTGAAATCTGGCCAATTAACCTTTGGTGTGTTGCAGCCTTTACCAGGTTGTTCTAACACAGTGGCCAGGAGAACTTTACAATGTTTTACATGCAAATGTTAATTAACCAGGTGTTATAGGGTTTGTACAGCAGCCATTTTGAGGCATTTTAGAATAGAATAGAATAGAATAGAATCCTTTATTTGTGTGTCATGTTATTGTATGCTGAAATACAACCAAAGTGCAGAAAAAAACATTAATATTAGTCTGTCTAAGTCAGGACAGTGTGATAATGAATTAGCATGTACTCTAGAACTGGGGAAGCTAAATGGAACTCAGCCATCATTCATCTGATTATTTATGCCTTTCCCAGCCATCTTGGACAGTGACCAGCCCAAAATGGCTGCCACACAAAGAGCACATTTCTGTGTGTGGGCTTAAAACCCACATTTACTTGTCTGTACCAGATTACAAGAAGGGATTACTTGGTATCACTTTTGCCATGTCTGACACCGATACCAAAGTCACAGGCTTCAGTAACTAATTTACCAATACTGACATCAGTCTGATACAGTCCCTTTGTTCACACTATGAAGCTATTAACAACCCAAGCTATTTCAAACAGATATTCTTCTCCCACAACATGAGTCAGCTAAAATGCTAATGCTGGGTTCTATTTAAATTTTGACAGTGTGTGCATAATGACGCCTGCTATATTTAGGACTTTTGGATCAGATTTTCACATTTGTATCCTTCCAATTTTCACTGATTGCTTAACAACTTCGGAACATTATGACTGAATCTGGAGTAGGAGACACACAGAAACAGAGTTTGGTGGACACAACAGGAGCCTCTCGTAATCTTATGAGAGCATCCATTTCATCCACCTTTTTCAGCTCTTACTTCCTTTTATCAGTTAACCTTTAAGCTCGCCCATTCTACATTCACAGAGACAGTAGGAAAGGGGTGAGTAAAAGTAAAGAAGACCAGATGGTCCCTATTTCTTGAGCTGAAATAATCAATATGCTATGAATATTCTGATCAGCAACTTCAACTCTGAGAAAAATGTCAAGATTTAGTGTACAAGAGATACCAACTGAAAACAAAAACCCGAGAAAGTTGAATAAGTGAGGTTGGTTCTGGCTCAGGATGTGTTTATTGCATAGTTCAAGTTTTCGGTACGAGCTCAGGATCTGAAAACTAAAGTAAATAGAGATGGTGAAGCACCGGAGAATCAGATCAATAAACCTCGTGATGTTTTATGAGGAATAACCGCTGTACATTTGTTTCCTTGTGCTGTGTATGTTGCAGGATTGGGCTCAGTTACAACAAAAGTCGACTTGCTGAAGGATTAGTGTGACATTTAAGATAAATACTGCACTTTCATTTTCTTGCCAAGAGTTAGATGAGAACATCGATACCACTCTCTTTTCTGTGCAGTAACTGCAGAGGCAGGAGTCGATTAGCTTGGCTTAGCATAAAGACTAGAAGTGAGGGCAAACAGTCAGGCTGGCTCTGTGCATATGTGAAAATAATCTGTCTTCATGGAATTACATCTTAAAACCAGTCACCCTGGTCTTCATCTGGCTGGTCGCTGTGAGATTGACAGGTGAAGAGGTTGTTGTCTAACACAGAACATCTCCAAGTTTTAATCTGCAGAAAATGAACTAAGAGAAACATTTTTGACAACCCCCATCCCAATTTAAAGGTCACATAGATCGAATGGTCTTTCTGAACCAAAAATGTCTATTTAGATAAATTAAATCATATTTATGGTCAAAAACCTTCAGATTAAGCCAGTTTATTGCTGCTCTCTGCCAACTCTGTTTCTGAGCTAATGCCCGCCCCCCCAGAACACTAAGTCTCTTGTGATTGGCCAGCTACCAGCTGACTGACTGCTCCGCGGTGCTTCTTTTTCTTCTTCATGTTGAATGTTCACATCCATTCGTTGCACGGCAAATGTGCTAGTTACGTAACTAAACTGGACTTTTCAGAACCGCTTGTTCGAGCGCAGGTAAACAGAGAAGCCCTTCTTCATCAGACGTGGCTGAGGCGTTTATTGTGACACTTTAGTGATGTTTAGATAAAACATCAGAAATTTGATTTTCCAGTGAATGTCCTCTTTAAATTAAGCTTGGGCCCCTTCACTAAAGGGAAGTGAGGCCCCAGAACTAACTTGAAGCAGCCCTGCAAAAACATGCTTCTCACACAGATTGTGATGTTATGAAAGTTTCCCCCAAAAATGTATTATTTTGGTTCACATAATTATCAGGAAAAGTAAAAGCCTTTACCACTGAATCCTGCTGCTGACAGGGCCTCATAGAAATTCAAAGGACACTTCTTCCTTTTTCATCTTAACAGAGTTTACAGCCTGATATTAATGTTCTTATAGTACTTTGCAGAATTAGATTTGCTTGCATCATTTTACACTGGGATGTATTACCTTAACTGAATGAATCAGAATAGTTGCTCCATAGTTGCTTTTGACATTTGGAATCAATTGGAGCTTAATAAGCCCAAGACGTCTATACATGTGTTTATGCACGCTACAGTTGACATTAAGCAAAGAAATAAATCTGCTGTTGCATTTGATCTCAAATATATAAAGAGAAATAAAGCGATAAAATGAAAAAGACCACAATCAACTCAAGGGTTTTAGGAATTTTATTGTCTGCACAAAGATTTTCCACATTCCCGTTTACTCTTTCAGGTCACACTGAAGGTCAAAAATGATTAATATTATTTTCATGATGGTATCCAGACAGTTTGGAAACCACAGATTAAAACCATTGTTTTGCTTTCCATGCTTTGGTATAAGTAAGTCAACTTATACTGACATTTGTTAACATTTAATTTAAAGGAGGTTCTCATTGCTGTTGACTAAAGTATGACTGACTATGTTTGCTGCTTTATCTGTCTGTTATTCTGACCTTTCTGACTTTCAGCTCCTGTGTCTCACGAGCAAAAAAACTGCCAATTTTCTCCATGGACTTTGGTGCAGGAGTGAGTGGTTTACAAATGTATGTTTCTGGTGAGATAAACTGGTGAAAACCATCTTAAGATATTGAAGATTCCTATATAAAACTTAGGGCATCACTTAGAGCTTACAGAGTCTCGTGGGATCAACTTTTAGGACATTTATTCGATAGTCTCATTACTCACAAGGGAACTTCATTGGGCTTTTTCAGCCTTTTATACTTATGTACTTAAATCTTCCTACAGCAACTTTCCCGACTTTAGGTGACTTTAAAGAAATGACTTTCAAGATGTGGGACCTGATTTTGACCGACACTCTTCTTAAAATGGGAATGAAAGAACAAAAAAACAAACAAACAAACAAAAAAACACTGCATATACGACACCTTTTGTTTTCTATTGTGTTTCTAGTTTCCTGTTTTACTTTGTAGCTTCCTCCTTGTGTGTTAACTCTTCCTTTACTTCCTTTGTTTGTCCGTTTTCCCTCCAAATTTGATTACACGCTGCACCCTGATTAGTTTCACCTGTGTCTTGTTATTTTCCAACACCTTGTGTGTTTACTCTCTCTGCTCAGTTCAGCACTGGTTTGTTGTCCTTTGTTCCAGTTGTTTCCTTGTGTCTGGTGATAGCTTTATATTTTTATTTTCCCAACCTGCCCCTGCCTTTATTTTTGTAGCCCTTCTTTTGTTCACTTTTTTTTAGTAAATGTCCGTTAAAGAATCACAATTGCATGATGATATAAAATATACGTTTGGGACGAGGAGATAGAATTCAGTTCTGTATTTGGAACAAACTGTTGTAGAAAAAAATGAGTAATGCATTTCTCTATGTCTATTAAAATGCCATCTTCAATCTGGAGGTGGACGCAAACTGTATTTCTTTGGCCTCTATTCTGGCTCAAATCACCATTGGTTTCCAGCCAGAGTAACAATTAAGGGAGTATATCCCATGGGGTAAAACATCATGACTCTCTCTGAACTTAAAAGACTCCAGCACCAGCCACTTTAATCTGTCATAACTCCATATTAATATTGATGAAGAAGGAAGGCACCATAAAAGCATCCACAGTATCATTTATAACAACTGACTCACCCAGTGAAAACCACACACACTGCACAGTAACATTTCAAGTCGAGTTGTGTCAAAATGTTTTCTTTCAGGGTTTTTCCCTCGCTGTAAACGTAAACGAGAGTAAAACCGTGTTAAAGTGACTAATATCAATAACAGCAATCAATTTTCCTCAGGCCAGTTGTTCCTGAGACACTTCATCTAAATATCTCTGACATTTGAGGCCATATATTCATTTATTATGAGATCTATTATTGCTCAACAACCTTATGTCACCACCATGATTATAACTGACTCTGGAGATTGTAAAGGCAGCAGAGGCAACATGATACAACCAAGTTCCTGATTCATTTGACCAAATAATCAGAGCTCAGGTAGGGCTGAACTGTTAAGGTATTATAACTTACTGCAATTTCTCAAGGAGACTGTAATTGCAATTTGATTTGCAGCAATTTGTTTCAGGTCAAGTTCAGCTCATCATTCAATTTGTAAGAGAGTAAAAATGAAATGGAACATCAGCACATGAGATCCTGTCAAAATATTAACTAATCTATGGGAGAATGAGAAGTTAAACAGATATGAATTGCCATTACTGAACCCAGGACTGGATATCACATTGATTGTCATAACATTTTGGTAAATTAACTGTTAACTTGTTCAGATTGTCAGGAGGAAAAAGTGTTTTATTGCTGGTCTAGATTTTGTCCAAATTAGTTTTAAAAGTCTCAACAAGAAAAAGATACATGAAATCACATTTTGTTTGCGAATCTGATTGAAACCAAATTTGGAGATGGTTTGAAATGTGATTCAAATCCGATTTCTACCGATGTGTCTCAGTCGGAACACTGTAGCTGCTCAAATTTCTTCAGATTGTCCGAAGTGAAGTGGTTCACAGCTAAGCCGGACATGAAATATAAACCAATCTGCTCTGTGGAAAAACTCTTGACAGGGTGGATGTTTGGACATTGAGATGATGGACCTGTTTTTCTGTGTTTGTAATCTGGGCAAATACACTGTGGGAACAACTCCAATGTTGTTCCCACGGTAACCAATGAAGATAGGCTGGTCATGTCTGGACACACACTTCTAATTAATTATTAATTAAGAGCCTGGGAACACTCTGTTTATTTTTAAATATGTTTTTTAAAGATTTCTAAAATATTTTTTTTCGGTTTCATTACAGGTGGTCTAATAAATATGTATATACAATATATATATACAGTATATATATATAGCAACAGAGAGAGAGAGAGACAGAGACAGAGAACAGAAAAAGACAGGATGAAATGTGTGTGTGTGTGTGCGTGTGTGTGTGTTAATATTCAGTTACCTGAAGGACACAGTTTTTTTTTCATTTCCTGAGTGATGTCACTACCTGCTCTCCATTTCATCTAAGTCTCTCATACTCTTTTTTCCCCCTCTCTTTCTTTCTCTTTTTCCTCAATTCTTTGTCAAATCAATGTGAGCTATCACTATCTGATCATAGAGAAAGTGTGCGTGATAATAACTGGGCACTTCACACATCACATACACATCACCCTATCTTGTCTGCTCTGTGTTATCTTGTTCACTCGCACATATACTGTACCTTCCAGTCGATTTTTATCTTTTTTTCCCCTCTTTACACATTTTTCCTTTAAAAGAAGACAGACAAAAATATACATCTTTGGCCTTTTTCCTCTTGAGAAAAGCACCACAGTTGAGTCAAATCATTACACCTCTCTTTTCTCCTTGACCCCCAGGTGGTTTCCTTCTATTTTCTTAGATCAGCATTTTATTCCCCTATGCTGATTGGGTCTGTTTTTGCAAAGGGGCAGGGGTTGGGTTGAAGTGTCAGTTCCCACAATCCCTCACTCCAGGGAATGAAGGCTGCAAAAGAGGGGGGTCCATTGTAGATGGACTGTCCTTGAAGAGTCACTCCCCCTTTCTCAGAACCTGAGTCAGCTACAGATCATCTTTATGGAGGAAAAGTGTTCATGGACTCTGCTCATTTCAGATCACTCCGTTCTGATTAACCAGAACCAGAGACAGAGCTGGGGCTGAGGCAAAGACACACTCACAAACATATATGTTTCCATGTACACATTTAGTCACACGCACAAATTAAAGTATCACTCCACAAAGCATACAGTAGGGTACAGCCTTTGGACTGATCAAACACACTGGGCACATTTCCACTCTTCTATGGGACAACAAGGTTTAGCAGCACATGCCCACACTCACAACTGTCACAAAAGTCTCAAACAAGCCCGACCATTAACACCACATTAATTATAGAAGGTAATTCAGTCCAAAAGTGTAGTAAACAAAGGCAACTGGACTTAGTTGAATTTTTTGAAGACGTTTCGCCTCTCATCCAAGAGGCTTCTTCAGTTCTGTTTGACTGGTGGAGAGTCTGGGACTTATAAACTCTGTCAGGTTCTTGGTCCATGGGGTGCAGTTTGGACAAGAGAGGGGTGTGAGTTGTTAACTAAAAGGTTAGATGGGTCGTTAAGTCGTCAAATGGTCGTTAGTTATTGGCTCTTGTCTGGTTTAGTTTCAACCGAGTCATTCACTGTATCTGACTTTAGGTGTGAATGTGTGTGAAACCTCCTGGGGAGGGAGTCCAGAACAGCACTGTAGGTGGCTGAGAGCTGGTGTCTTAGACCACCCCCCCTGTTCAAGGTTGGTTTCTCCAGTTTGGCAAAGATGGCTTCTTTCACTCCTCTTTCAAACCATCTGTCCTCCCTGGCCAAAATCTGAACATTGTTGTCCTGGAAAGAATGTCCTCTCTGGTGTAAGTGCAGATAAACTGCTGAGTCTTGTCCAGAGTGGGCCGGTCGTCTATGTTGTGCCATGCGTTTGTGGAGGGGTTGTTTTGTCTCCCCAATGTACAAATCGTTGCAGTCCTCGCTGCACTGAACAGCATGTACCAAGTTGGTTTTCTTGTGGTGGGGTGTTTTGTCTTTGGGGTCTCAACTGATGACTGATCTTCACAGACAAGGTAATTCAGTGCTGATTCAGCCATACCTTCCCTAGCAGATGACTCTAATTTTGGTGTGTTGTCTTAATGACTGTTGTTTCCATGAAAGATTGACAAGACAGGTCTACAGAAAATAAAGCTGCAAACAAATGGTCAAGTTATATTGAAATGTTCATTGGGATCTTGACTATAACATAATAAGTCAATGGTGTTTTATCCTCTTTATTCCTTCCTTCTTTCAGACATGCCGATGGTGAAGAGAAGACTGAAGATTTGTTGGGCAGCATGACACTGTGGGAGTCAGTCCATTGGTCCACCTGTGAACGACTGTGGTTCAGGCTCAAATCATTTAACAGCTATCAGGTGACTTGCTATTAAATTTTAAAATAAGCGTATGTACATACAAAGTGATATTATTAAATACCAATGTCTTGGCAGTGCACTGTAATGCATTTGACATTAGCATTAATAATAAAATGGTGCCAAGCCTAGGTAACACCTCAAGAGAGGTTTCTATTGTCTTTGTTGCTGTTGTTGTTGTTGCCATAAATGCTTGTGTACCGACTGAGGTTGTGTTGAGGAGAGCATTAATGTGGTTGAGTTTTAGATAAAATCAAATAGAATTATGGACCTAAATAGGATCAAAATACACATACATTCTGCCTGTTGCCTACACAGGAACAAGAAACAGTGAAGATGAATGAAATTGACTAATTAATAGTGAAACATGACCTGTGTCCTCAGTAGATAAGATCTCTGCCAAGGTGCACCTGTAAAGGAAAAGACTTGTTTGATCTTTTAACACAACTATGATTAATTAAGAGACTGTAAGAACTTTTGAACCATGCCTTTGGCATCACAGACCTGTCATCCATTATTAAATCAAGTCATTTTAGGCAGAAAAAAGTCAAAAACCCTCTTACAGGAATTTTATTAGGTATAGAGGACTTGATTGGTTATAATATAGATCACAACGGGTGATAATGGTAACTGCAAGTGATGAGAAATTCAAATAAAAGTAGCATTTAATGCATACTGTATATCCAGCCTCTAACTGTTTCCTTTGGCTGAGTGTTGCAAACTCCTGTGCCCATTTCAAATTAAAAGTTTTGCTCCAAGGTTAGTAAAACAGCTGAACTACGGGGCTGTGTGTGTGTGTGAAAAAGGTTAAAGGATGATTTTGAACATATGTGCTTTATAACAGTCACATAAGAGTATATTCACGTAGCGTGGCTATCTGCTTCTGTACGAGTGTATTTTGAGTCTAGGTGTTAGTCTGCCACATATCATCTCAACATTGTTTGTTATTGACAGCCTGTCTGACCTACAGGGCCCTGCAGTGTGCAAGCACCAGACAGCTATGTAAATTCAAGTGTAGTGGTTCAGTAAAAGTGTCTAACTGTCCTTCAAATAGGAGGGCAGGTCACTCTATCCCACAGCTGTCACTTTGCCTGGTAGATAAATTGTTACTTGTTCCAGTTTTAATGGAGAGCTTTAGCAAACCTCCACCAACGCTGACAGCAAACTGAAAAAATCAGCAAGCTTAACATTAGAGGTTTGAACAGTGTGTAGATTCTATTTGCCAAGAAACATTAGATAATACCAGCACTGACTGATGACAGGCTTTGGGACATTAAATCTAGTTGCAGTCATTAAAACTAACTTTTTTAACATCTGCAAGTGGAAAAATTGTATGGACTTGAATGTTTCCCATTGTTACAGTAATATTTTTTTAAGTGCGGTTGTATGCAGTGCTGACACAGTGTCAGCTCTGACTGTGCACTGCGTACCCCAGGCTCACCTCCTGCACCGAGAACCAGCTTCTGACATTTGCTGTCACTGGAGACATGGCTGTCAGCGGGGACACAAGGAAAACAGATTTTAGCCACTTAATAAAATGTCTCACCTTGTAAACTCAGTGCCTGCTTTATCCTATTCCGTTTTTGCCACTTGAGCACAACGGTACAGAGCACTTAATGGAAACTGAAATTTGCAATCTGCTCACTTTCTCACACCAAAGTCCAGAGAGAAAACACTCGCAGGACCAAGTCAAAGAATGGATTTGCAACACCAAAGTCACAGGTGAGGGTTGTGAGAAACACAAACTTCAGTTTACAGTTGGAGAAGACTCTCTAGTGGTGAGATGAATTGGCAAACATATTCTCAAAGGTCAAGTGTGCATAATGTAGGAGAATTTATTAGCAGAATTTGAATATACTGCCCATAGATAAGGTATGGAATCTTAAGCCAATATGTTTCTGCAACAGCTGGAATGAATGTGTGTCTCACATTTGGGGATTATTTTGAAAACAAAGGGAAAGGGCTTTATTCACATAAACCCAATGCATAAACCAACAATGAAGAAGAAGTAAACATCACAGAGAGTTAGAGAGTTATGGGATTGTATTTATGTCATTTCTTGTCTTCTTTTCTTGGCTACTGCACTTTCCTGACACACTAAGCCGGGATTGAAGGTCTGGGGGTTAGGGTCTCTGAATCTTCACCATTCAGTATTATTAATTCTTATTCATTTTTTTTCATTTTGTCATTTGTGCAGCACAATCTAGTGCCCCCTGTTTTTCCTTGATGATCTCTGTAATGTTTATTGGCAATAAGCACAGATTGAGTTTGTGTGGATCTCACCGTGTGTCGGTCAGTGTTATTCTATTAGACAGATGGATGGAGTATCACTTGCATGTGCACACAGAAGAACACACTTACCTCCACCCACCGCTGCAACCTCTTTTACACCATACATTTACAAAGGAGAGCAATGGAGAAGCCGACCTGTGTTTCTGCTCCTCATCCCCACAACGCAACTATGGCAGCACAGTTCCTGCCAGCAGCAGCACTTTAGGGTTAATAAATGAAGCCAAAATGGTTTTGACCTCCAGGAGAGACAGAAAGCAATGAGAAATAGCACTTTGACACAGCATGGATACAGGGCCTATCACTGTATGCCGACCTTGATATTTTAACCAAGTGCTTTGTGAGCCGTAATTGACTTTCCCCTCTAAAAATCCATCCTCTCCTAACAATCAGATCCTTCACAAGCTCCCCCTCTCTGCATCCTTTCATCCATATGTTATATTGGATGACTTCTCATATATTGGAGAGGCCAGATTGATGTTGCCTATTCATACTAATGCTGTCATGCACTATACAGACCACTACATGCATCAATCCCAGATTGGAGGCGTACGGGAAGCTCATGTATCTCAACAGTGTGAGCTGGGTGGCTCTCACTTCAACCCTTAGCTTTTATACTTACATTTTAATGGAATTTTAGAGGGGTTTTCTCTGGGCAGTTCCCAGAGTTCATTTGAAAATGTTTTTTTTTCTGCTTACATGTGACAAATGCAATGGAAGATTGATGGGTCAGCCATGTTCACAGTGGCAGAAGAATATCTGAACTCCAGACATTTACCAATATGTTGGCAGGATAATTTCCCCCCCCAAAAAAAAAAACCCAGAGCAACTTTTATGGACATTTGTGATCTCCCATACAACTCTTTTAAAAATTCTGTATCTCAGTGCTGGTCTTCCTTCACTTTATACCATTATTCAGATACTCAGTGCCAAGACACATCTGCGTGAGAGAGATCAGGATTAAGTAATGTGTACAGTGCACACAGGACAATGGAAAGTGTGAATTGTGTTGAGATGGTTGTCATCTTTAAAAAGTGGAAGTTTGGAAACGCTGCTTTAGAAAACTTGATACCGACAAGCTCTTATCTATTTTGATAAAATACCTGGTGGAACATATGATGTACTGTGTATGAAGGCTGAAGTGTGCACCATGACTGACAGCCCGAGAACCAAGTCCCCCAGAATAACTCGTGGTAGCGGTCTGCCTGTAGACAGCACCAATGAAGTTACAGCTTTACCTTGGTTCCCATCCAATCTCTGAGGAACTCATGTGGATTGAACACATACAAGCACAGTCCAGAAAGGTCAGGCAGTGCTTACATCACCTGAGGCAGATGAGGAAGTTTGGACTCTTTCCAAGGATCCTATAGGCGTCCTACTCTGGGGCCATGGAAAGCATTCTCATTCAGAACATCGCATCCTGGTTCAACAACGGACGACTCCAGGAAAATCCCCACAGAGAGTGATCTGTGATCTCTAGATCAACTCTCCTGTCTCTGCAGGACATTTACATCAGGAGACGCAGAACCAGAACTACAAAGATCATCAGAGACTCACCTCAGTATCTGTCTAATCTACCTGCTGAAATCAACTGCTAAAACAGAGAGGTTCAGAATAAGATTTATTCTTTATAAGACTATTGAAGAGGGACATACATCAAATATGATCAGTAAAGCTGCCTGAAGTGGACGTCAATAGCGGCAAGAGCCGGCTATCGGATGTTATCAGAGCAGTGTCTGTCGTGGTCGACTGTCTAGTAAGAGTTGATAATGTTGCCAAAGTTTGTCCAAAATGAGGATCAGCCTTGTCCGAGAGCTGAGTTTGGGCTGTGTAGCGTTTGAGCTAAACTAATAAACATTTTGATTTGATTGGCTCATGTCTGTGTTAGAATATACAGTATGCATTCATTGGCTGATACTCTCACACAGTCACTGCAGTGGTAGAAGAAGAGCATAGCATATTAGATGACACTGTAGTCCAGTTAACTGTTACTTGACAAAGCTGCCAACATGAATGTGGCAGTGAAAATGCAGAAGATGTTTTTTTTTTTTTGCCCTCAATCTTTAATGTAACGTGTTTCCACAGCTTTTCATATTCCAGATGACTCCTCATGTTACTCTATTGGTTTACTCGGGCACAATTAAAGTCAGAAACAAGCGTATGAAAGTAAGATTCTTCTGAACTCATGAACTATTTAGATAAGACTCAATTCTTCTCATACAAACATCCGCTGGGCCATAACAGTGGCTGTGAGGCTCCTAATGGGCTTTGTTATCGAGGCAGGATGGATGGTGATGGTTACTGTTTCACACAGGAACACAGCTAGGGCACGGATGGGCCATAATTCTCATGATAATTGGGTTAATACCTGTCATGATATCCCCTATTACCACAGCAGTAAATAGAGGTGAGGTAGGAATTATTGTTGTTAATTAGAAAACATGTAAATCAGCAGCATGAAGAAGAACTCCATATCTCAGCATTATATGAAGCAGAGATCACCTTTATTGTTATGGGCACATGACTGTGTCTGGCTTATGTGTATGCATGTCATGCCGGAATACATGCAGTAAATAAGTTGGAAAAGTATCGAGGCACACAGGCACACAACAAAAGTTCCCCGATGAATCTATCTATCACTGCAAAAGAGAAGACCATGTCCAGACTCTGCTATGAAGCTATAACTGAAAAGCATTGTAGAAGAGGATGGACTTAGAGAAATCATTCAACTAGCGTCAGGAGACGCATGCACCCTTGAGAGGAACTATTGTATCATAAATACACATATTGTATGAAAAAAGATGAGGGCACTTGAGCGAACACACTTCTGTGAGTAAAGATAATGACTTGTTAAGGAATATAAACAGCAGTCGTTTGCACTGACTGTGGCTCAAACAGAAGAGCAGCCCCATAATAATGATATGAGTACAAGAAATTGTTTTCTTCTTTTTACTTTTAATGGTCTTGATGACTCCTCAGTTAGTTACGTTTTACTGTCAATACAATAGTATAAGTGTGTAAGTGCATACAAGTTCTGCTTACGGGAGAGAATCTATGTTTAAAAACTTATAAAGTCTCTATTAAACTATAGTATATGAATTTAAGTTAACTTTACATTTATTGCCCGTTTTTACATTTAAACATCAGTAATTAAAAGATTCACTATTAAGATGAAAAGCTTTTTTTTATCATAAATAATCAAAGCAAACTCTGAAATTAACTATTTATTTATTGACAGCATTAATACACACACACACACACTATACATTTGTGCACTTTTCATTCACTATGTGCACAGATGTTGTGTAAAATCTGTAAGTAAATGTTGAAAAGTGTATGTGTGCGTGCTAATAAGAGAGAGAGGGAGAATGTGACACTGTGTCTGTCCCCTGTCCTCTTCCCTTTTCTGGGCTGGTTACTCAAGGGGCAGCTATAAAAGGAAAGGGCTCTGTCAGCCTATGATGTAGCTGTATGTATGACACACACACACACATGCACACACAAAAGCTAAGGATATGGCAGCAAGAGGATATGGGCCAAAGAGCCAGCGGAGTTTACTAAACTTTCACAGGAGACTAAAATAGGTCCCTCCAATTTGCAGGGTTTTAAAGCATCTCTGCACACGAAAAAAAAAGCAGCGAGTGTGTTAGTTTTTCTCTTCTGTCTCATGAGCGATGTGCAACCGACTTCCTCACTGACTGCGACTGTGGCACTTTGACACCAGAAGAAAGCAGTCGAGACAGAAAGGACAAAGAAAGAACGGAACGCGCGAATACAAGAGCCGTTTGTAAAGAGCTGAATAAGCAAGAAGCAAAAGGGTGAATTAATGAACATGTTAAAGTCAGGAAACAAGAAAGAAAACATGGCAGTACTCCTCAGGGACAAACAGCAAGGGAAGGAGAGGAGGGAGGAATGAGATGGAGTCATTGAAGGAGTAACAGGTTACAGGGCGGCTATTATCAGCCAAGTGATTGCTGTTGAATTGACTTTTGTCTCCGTGGCTGCAGTGAGAAAGAATGGATGTCCTCGTCTCTTTCTCTACTTCTTCCCCTCCTGTTGGTGCTCCTTAGCTGACACCAGTCACTCCTGCATGAAGAAGACAGTGTGACTGATACCAGACCTACATCTTACACATGCAACATATTCTCACCAGAATGTTAAAGGGAAATTTCAGGCTTTTGAATGGTGGATATATGAGGCACTAAGCATCTTACGCACAGGCTCAGTTGGCCACATGCTTAGTGCAACTCTACAAAATGCTCATTTAATAAAATGTACACCAGCTTAAGTGATTGAAAGAATGTGTCCCCCATCTTATTTTGTGTCTTTGGTGAAATCCTCAGTTAACATTTACCTTAGTAACACACACTTTCTTTCTCACCACAGAAAGTACAGAACACAATCAGTACCTCATAAAACACTTAAAAATGTCTGAAATATCCGTTTAATGCGCGGGCAAAAAAATGCTAACATGTGCCAAGGATGAAGAGTGTTTAAAGGACTCAGCTTGAAACAAATTCCAACATAGTTCTGCCTATGGAACTTGTCTGCGGGTGATTTTTGTTCCAAGCAAATTACAATGAAGTGCTTTGTCAGAAAAGCAGCTGGTGTGAATATGTGTGCTTTATCATCCTGATAATCAATGAATGAATCCCCACAGTAAACCAAATAGAAAAAAAAAAAAGATCATTATCACTTATAACAAGGTTTGATTTGGAGCTGCGCCACATCCACTTTTGTCAATAATATGCAGGCGGTGCAAAACCACAGTACAGTGCACAGCTTTCAGCAAAGTGAGGATGCTTTAAAAAATAATGTCATCAACACTTTCATTTAAGTTCCATTCATTGGATTCAATTATCCATTCATTCATTTGTCCTTTACCCATTATCTGAGGCTGGGTAATGGTGGCTAAGCAGTGTAACACACACATTCTTCTCCACAGAAGTGTTTCTTAATATATCCCCCGGGATCCCAAGGGATATAATATTCCTTGAACATGTTCAGAGTCTATCCTTGGGTCTCCTCTTAGATAGAAGTGCCTGCAGTGGAAGATGCCCTCGAGGCATTCTAATGAGATGCCCCAAATCGCTCAACTGTCCAATCTACTCTCATTTCCCTCTTGATGGCTGAGCTGCTCATTCTATCTCCAGCTGTGAGCCAAGACCCCCAACAGGGGAAACATGTTTTGGGCCATTTGACCGTACAAATAATAAATAAAAACATAAACTCCAAATAACTCCAAACAGACACTAAATGAAAACTTAATGTCCAACTCAAAGGGAAATTGCCTGTTTAACAAAATATGGCCCCGGTCATCTATAAATTATTTTATTTCAATCCATGATTCCATTCATTTTATTGCCAAGATCTATTCATTGAAACCACTGTATTAAGTCTTCTCCAGCATGTCCTAAAGATTCTAAGTGGAGTTAAGGTCTGGAATTTGTCTCTTCCCCTTAATGTTCTCACACCTGCTCACCATCAGCAATTAACAACACCTGTCTGCAAATCAGTGCACTATAAGAGGCCTGCACCTGCTGCCAGCCTCTGCTGGATCATTGAGCCATGCTTGGTAGGCCAAGTTCAGCTCCACCTCACATTAAACATTAAACAACCAGCAATTTAAAGTTAATTTTGTCTGTTTTCCCAGGTGAAGCTCTGGAAGTCACCTACCACCTACTTTAAAGTAATACATGTAAAATATGTACAACAATGAGCTTTAGCTTTTAAAACGGTTGCTGCAACCCCAGGTGCAGTGGCATTGTTGCAGTAGGTTGCTCGATTTTATGTAGAACTGTGTTCATGCACATTAAACCTGAGACTGAGAGTGAAAGTGGGTCTGCTTTAGACCACCAGTGGAGATTTATCACATGACAAGGAGACAATAACAACCCTTCAAAACTTGATGTAGTATAAGTATGTCGTATACAGAATTTACCTATCCTTGGCTGAAGCTCCCTGTTTTGCTTCCCCATCAATAAGAAAAGTATCCACACCGGCACCTCCATTTTCAACTTCCTATCCTTTTCAGCCATCTATATTTTAAAACCTCTACACTGCAGACTTTTGTTTTTCCTCTTCTCTGGTCAAGACATTTTTGAGAGAGGTACCAAGGCTTTTAGATTTGGTACAGTTCAGTATTTCAGCTATGTTTCCTTAATTTCTGATCATCAATATTGGACTTAATGTATAACAGTTCTTAAGTATACCATCTTTTAAGATTAAAGGTTTAAATTAAAGGTAACAGTTGAAATACTTAACAAGTGGGTTTTGCCTCAAACTTGACATTTTTTGTCACATAACTTTGGTGAACCTTGACCTGAGCAACTGCGGCAACTCCAGATCATTACACTGACTATCTGACTGGCAGTGTACATATAAATGAATATAACTGTGTCTTTGTGTGTGTGTGTGGTAATTAACTGCTATAATTATTTATTTTCATTTTTTTTTTAACAACACACCCTCATTCCCTTTTGATGGGCAATAAAGCTACATTTAGGAGCAATAACAGCAACGTCTAACAAACCACATCCAAAATTTAAAGAAGAGAACTCAGAGGAGGCGTCAAACATAGCAGAAATGAGTGAGATGCAGCAGTTGTTTGAAGATCTATAAGATACACGTACTAAATAAATGTAAGACTTCAGGGATGACCATGGAAATTATAAAACCTCAAAGAAATATACATGTGTTTTATGCAAGGTCATGGAAAATACAAGAAAAAGTACAGCAATCGACTGGAGAGCTTGATGACACGAGAATATGCAGCAAAAAAATTTGAGGATCTGATGGACTGAGAGGCACGTCGGAGCCGAATAAGGTCATGAAAAAGTGAGAGTAACATCACCAGATTACTTGCACAAACTAAACACACAGCGGAATGAAATACAATAAGTACAGTGCTGATGCTATTACCTCAGATGATATACATTAAATGTAATATTGTAACAAAATGCACAAACCTCTCAAGAGCAGCAACTGAAAAAACAATCAGCACAAAACATTGAGAGAAACTGCAACAAAGACAAAAGAAATGCTGAGCGAGAGGGAAAAGTTAGCCAATTTGTGCTGTCACTTCCATCATCACTCTGTGACTCATTTATAATCTGAGCTCCTCTGTTAATAATCACTGACGGGGGGGGATGAGAGCTGTAATATTTCATAAAGCTCAAAGCAGATTTTGACGTTTGTGTCTCTACGAGATGAGGCGCTCACACCGGGAGGCTGTACTGCTCTCCAGTTGGAACAGATCTCCTGCAATGCAGTAAACAGCCAATGCAGATGTACAGTATATACTGCCCCAGTGGCACATGCACACACTGAAGTGCAAGCATGTGCATGCATTTAATTATGCATACTGCAGAGCTGCACTCATGCATCACATACATAGACACATCATTCTGCACACACCAACTTGTGTCATGTCTATATCGCACACACGGACACACTTGAAACATCTTTTAATGAAACCAGACCCTAGTAGCACTTTTACTGAAGTAAACTGCAGTAAAATATTTGATGATATAAATGAATGAAACTTATCTAGAATACTTTTTTTTTCTTTGTTAAAATAACAGAATTATGTACTGCATGTCCTTTTGTCTCCAAATTGGTGTTCTAATTAAAACCCTGTCACAGTTGCACTCTTTAATGCTTCAGTGTAACCTTTTGTTCACTGTTTCTGATTTCTGTGCAGGTTCAGAGTGACTATGAAGACAGAGTGTTCGGCTCGCTGAGAGTGAGCGAGAGGGTGGAGGAGGTGGAGAAGGAGGAGGTGATAAGACCTTGGTGGGAAGCAGAGGGCGTCCAGGAAAACATCAATGAAACTCAACTGATGAGGGCTAAGACTGAGTGAGAGCGAAAAACCTTGACTTTGACGAAGAGTTGGATAAAGATATAGAGGAGTTCAAACACAGACAGCGAGGTGCAGCGAGTGAGCAGGGTGAGACCGTGAGCTGTAGTGGAAGAGTGAGTCGGAAAGAAGGGAGAGATGACACAGACAGTGATGAAGACAGAGATAGATAGGTGACAGGCACAGAGCATAAATAGACAGGCAGACGGGCAGAGAGAGATTGACAGAGATGGATGGCTGACACGGAGAGAGAGAGAGAGAGATGTTCATTTGGATGGAGCGTATGTTGGTGTCGGGGTCACTGGCTGTCATTACTGACCATGGCCCAATGTCAGTACAGCTCAGTCAGGCATAACAGCTCAACCCCTTAGCATGGCCTCTCCAACCTCTGTGTGTGTGTGTGTTTACACAGTTAACATACGTGATGGTGTCCACAGTACTGTGGGTGGAACACACTGTTTGATAACACTTTTCTTCCTTGGCTCCACAAAAATGACGTATAACGTCTTCATATTGTATAATAATTACATACAATACTACGTTTCATTAACTCAAGCAGTCAGAACAGTCAGAGTTCACTGCGTTCCAGTTGAGAAGTCGAAAAATGCAAAAGTTTCTTGGGCTAGCCACTGTTTGCCATTATTAGCAATGTCAGTCGAGAACAACGCTTAACGTGGTATTTTGTGCAAACTAACAGCACAAAGCACTAAAGTGCTATGTCAGCCTGTGACTGATTTATTGGGAAGTGAGACAAATACAACAGAAATGCTATTAACAATCACAGTGGCAGTGTTCAAACTCAGGGTAATGTGAGGTTTCTCCAGGTTTTCCGAGTTAAGAATCACAAAAAGTAAAGTCCGTGTTCCGACTAAAAAAATGGAACACAGGATTACACACACACACACAAGCTCCTAATTCTACATTATTATAATTATTGTAAAGTAATTAGTTACAATACTGTCATTCATATATTAAATTGACATCTGTGCCACAAAATTTAGAAGGTAAGGAATAATGTATTCATAACCCTTTAAATTTCATTTGACTGTTTGCATCTGTGATCTGTGAGATTGAATTCATTTGACTGAATTCCAGTCCAAAAGATGGGGGAGTGCTGGTAATTTGTATTTATTTTATTGATTTATTTTAACTGTCTAATCTCAGCCACTGAACCAGTCCTTGTCCAATGTGCATCGTTTAAACAGCAAACTGAAATTATTCAGTTGCTGCTGAGTTTGTTTGAAGGGGCTGAAGTGAAAATTGGCAAAATTACCAAACTCGAGGCTTCAAACTGGGAGTTCACAAACCAGTGGATGACGTCAGAAAGGATTCTGAAGACAACCTGAGAGACTGGCTGGAGTTATGATTATGAGGTAAAATACTGCAGACTTTTCAAAAGTATTATTGGTTTATGTCACCATCACTTAAATCTAACAGTGACAAAAATGTTTGCAGGTTTGCTGTAATGTAAAGCACAACTCAGGAAAGGTTAAAGAGTCTGCAAATGGATTCATATAATGTAAAGAAATACATAAAAGTTATGGCCTCCTGCATTCGTAAGAAAAAAAAATAGTATAGACTGCATCTGAATAATTTATAGATAGAGAAGCCACTGTGGTTTAGGTCTGCTCAGAATTATCTTTTTCATCAGCTGTGTCAGATTTGTGTCCCTTTTTTATGGCACTAAGAAAATCCTCTGTGCGGTTTTTCAGCACTTAACTAAATGTCTAATGAAAAGTCGGACCAATTCCACGTCACTGCACTATAAAAACATACCAGAGTGACATACATTAGAGAACCATATCTCAAAGTCTGGGCCATGGTCCAGGAGTGAGTCAAAAAGATTTAAAAGCGTCCTCAAATTATTGTAAAATTACCATCCAAAGCTATTAGCCGTAATGACGTTGCCAAAAACCATTCCTTCAAGACTTTCCAACAAATAACAGGAGGAGAAAAACACTGTGACACAGTAGGTCACTTCTCAGGAAAAACAGCGGTGTAATATTTTGTTACATTAGCTTGTAATGTGGAATCTGCACTGTAGTCAGCAAGAGCAGCCGAGGGGAATCTTGGAGTGAAAATACTGTCCCCCTGAGGAAAAAAAAAAGTAAAAACGAAAAAAAAAAAAAAAAACTGTAATAAAATGCAGGGGATGAGGTGATGGAGAGATGGAGAGGTGACGGGGAGTGGTGGGGAGGGTGAAAGAATAGCCACGAGTGATTATAGTGGATGTCTTATCACTCATATTCCTCAGTAGCTTTATTCCCCTGTCCTAACACACAGGTCTATCCTTCATCACCAAGCAGCCAGAATGTGTTTGTCTTTGTGTGGATGTTTGTGTGCACTGCATGTGTTTGTTTAAATCTGCCAGGCCACTGTGTGTGTGTGTGTGTGTGTGTGCGTGTGCGTTTAGGAAAAATGTACCTCAGCATTTATGAACAGCTCATCCATACCAACATTTTTTCATTTAAAAATGGTGTTTTTCCAGATAAAAACGATCTGCATTCAGATGAGTCCCGTTTCAGAAGTAATCACGTCCGTGCTAAGGTGCCTCTCCTGTGCACACAAAATGCCTTGCTTTCAGTGGAGATAAGTGTCAGACGTGTGCACAAACAAGGGTAATGTGTGCTACATGCCTGATTATGTGTCCGCCAAGTTGAAAATATTTGAACTTTTCTCAATGCGAACGCCGTCCACTGTCTCTCTCTGCACCTTTGAAGTGAGGTTCCATGCAGAACAATGAGCGAGTGACGTTAAGGAAGAGAGAGTAAATGACGTGATGTCTCGGAAATAAAAATTCCAAAATCTCTGTCTCGGTCAAGAAAATTACAAAGATTGGTTTAACCAAGATCTCAAGGACAATCTCTTGTCCAGGTGCAGAATGTGCTGCAAATCAAAAGTGGACGCCATGGGAGGAGCAGCTTTTACAAGTTGCCCTCCCATCTTACGCTGTGTCAGCGCATTCAGTCCTTGTATTTGAGGGAATTATTCCTGGAAAGTCCTGGGAAGTCCTTGAATTTGCTTTGAATGGTTGGGTTGCTCTCAGAGTGCAAATTTTTTCAGAAAGTACCACTAAAACGAATCAACGATGGTGCAAGGTCAGTATTTTTGTTGATAATGAGGTGGAACTGAAACTGAAAGTAAGCGTGAACAGAGCTTTTTTTGTTCACAGCTCTTAGTCAAGCTATGGTCATTAAGAATCGAAAATGGGTGTAATTGCCCAGACCACAGATTGCACTGTATATAATAAAAGAAAAAGTGAAGCCTAAGAAATAGGACAGAAGTAGCAGGTAACCAACAGGGGGCGACTCCACTGGTTGTAAAAGAACTGAGTTTGAAGTGAAGTCTATGGGAAAATGTGTCTCTTTTTCTCAATTGATTCATATAATGTAGTCTGATAACATCTTCCTGGAGAGTAACTGTTGCCAATCGCTAACGTCAGATCTTCCTTCAACAGAATAGTGTGACTGTGGGCTGGTATCATCATGTGACGTGACTTCTGAGAATTTCTAGTTTCAGAAGCTGCCATGGTGCCAGTCAAATTTCACAGCTACAGTTTATTTTGCAAGCGGAAAACTACTCCCATTTCTTATATACAATTTATGGTTCAGACTAAAACACAGCACCAGAGTTTTCAAACTGAAATGGATTTAGCAGTCTCTGCTTTTTGGATTCTATAACACTGGGGGAGTGTGGACAGCAGTGGACAGCCCAAAGCAGAAGGGACATGTCTCTAAACTAGTACTATGGATGTAGCTTCAGTGCGTTGTGTGCTCACATTTGACAAGTCTGTCTGTGACGTGGACTGACCTGGAAATCACTTAATAAATCTAAAACAGGCTACATTCATCTACAGCTTTTGACCACCTGTTTAATACTCCGTGCGCGTGCGGACTGTTGGCATGTCTTGATTTAATAGAGAGGACAAAGTCAGCAGGAAAAGAGAGAGTTAAGTGCAAGAAGGTTAAAGAATGAGAGAGAAAGGAATGAGCAAAGGTCAAATGAAAAGAGTCAGCGTGAAAAGAATCAGAGTGATAGTTTGAGACAGAAGTATGAAGACAACCAAGCAGACAGACGGATAAATACACAGGTTCATGTGGACATCCCTAAAGAGAGGGAACACCAAGAGATGACAGAGAAAAAGATACCTCAGAGAGAGAGAGAGAGAGAGAGAGTGTGAGAATGCGAGAGAGAAAAAAGAGAGAGAACCCCGGGCAAGAGGAGAGAGACGAGCTGAGAAAAGAGATGACACACTGCTGTGTAGAACGGTGGAAACAGCTGGCGTAGTCCGTGGCACTGGAACGGTGACGTTCTCTGCCAATGCCTCCTTTAATAGCCAGGGCTAAAAGACCCACTGCTGATATAACCTGCTGAATGTCCAGAGCTAAAGAAAGACCCAAACAGAGGAGTCATGCAGGGACATGGCTGGGGATTTTAAAGAGGAAGGCAGCTGGGATGGCAGTGGTACAAAGACGAGGGTGTTGCCTTGGTGGGTAGAAGCCCTTGGGACTCCCTGCCAGTGTCAATGTCACCTTTATGTTTGCTAAGAGCAGGACCACAGCACATGCAGTCCTCCCCTATTTTTTTTGTCCAAGCCAGACAGAGTTAGAGTAAGATGAACTGTAATCTGACTCTCACACAGGTGGTTGTTAGCCTTAATTTATGGTTTTGGCAAATGACAAAAGTTATTGTTCCATCCGGGAGGAAGGATTCAAGGATTCAAGGAGTTTTATTTGTCATTCAGCACATGTTAAACATGGGATTGAACGATATTGGTTTCCCCTGGTTCCGGAGCAGCCCATTATCAAATATAAAATAGAGTAAAAACTAGTTAAGTAAAAAGATAAACAAGTTAAAATATGCAAGTTTAGACACAGTATATACGAAGACACAGGAAGCAACTATACCAGCCAATAAACACACACGCCACACAAGCGCACACAAGTCACACGCCTTATGAGTTATCGCCAGCATTGACGACTATAAAAAAAAATTCAAACTTATCATTAACAACCATCAGTTCTTCCTAATTAACCGCTGATATCTGTTTAAAAAAAATCCAATCATCATGATTTATTGTGAGCTCTTGTGAAGGAAAAGGATGAGCATCCACAGTGGATGGACTCAAGAGTCGTAAATGAGAAATAGTGGTTTTAAAGAAAAAACTTATTTTACTATTCCACCATGTATTTAAATGTTTAATCAAATTCACCCTATTTCACTCTCATTTCTCCCTAAAAGAACTTGAAGTCGCCATGTCAACCTGCTGACGAGACCGAATCGGACAGTCATTTCCGGATTTTTGTCCAAATCTGGCCCAACTCAGTGGGTCCCATCTGTGGAATCCAAGAGTCAAGATTTAAGACTGAAGATTGTTTAGTGTCATTTTGCTACACGCAGAGCATGCAGATGAACGCGATGTCGTTCCGTGCAGACTGCAGGTGCAGAAAAAAAATAACATAATAACATAACAACAGCATAAATAACAACAACAACAAACACAGGTATCAGCCGTGCAAACAACAAATAGTGAGTGCAGCCATTGTCGGTGGTAATGACAGCCTAGAATTATGAAGATCTATATATCTTATATGGAACATGAAATGAATCACACACATATGAGTGGAGTAGGAGCAGCGGCACCACATATGAGGCAGAATGAGGGATCCATTTACAATTTGTCCAAATATAAAGTGTGAGTGCACAGTCAGGTGTTGTTACAGTGTGAAGGGCGAAAGCATTCGGTTGTCCATGCTCCAGCTCACACCTGTCTCACCATCACCTGTTATTCTATAGATACAGATATACTGTACTCATCAGATTACCTTTAGGATTTTTGACCTTTTTAAATAGACATTTTTGTATGTTTTCTCCTTTGGCATTTAAGACCCAACAGTGTGTGTGGTTCTTTAAATAAAGGTCGTAAAAGTATCGAGTTAAAAGTCCACGACAACTCAGCAACCGAGTGTTCACCTCAGTGCAAAACATCGAGTCAGGATGTTTTCACACCACACCGAAGCTCATTTTTATGAGGTGATGACATCTCATGCAGCAGTGTCCCCCCCCCCAATGTTAGACACCAGCAGATGCAATGGCACTAGGAATTGGTGTAAAATTTCCTTGGCCACTCCAGATTTGATAGTATTTAAAAAAAAGAGCAAAGTAAAGAAAGAAAGAAAGAAAGTAAAAGAAAGTGATGAGTAGATCTAAAAGTTAACACAGAGATTTTAAAGTCACCACTCATAGGATAGAATAGCAATTCAATCAAGGCAGATACCGTCGTCTGAGCTCCTGCTGAGGCATATTCTAGGTTGATGCTGCAGAATATAAACATTTCCTGGTAACTTTTTTTTCCTTGTACCTCTTTACCCTAAACCCATCCTCCTGTTTTCAAGAGTTCTTGTTTCTGATTATATGAAAGTGCAGAGCAACCTCCACTTTTTTATTTCTCCAATGTCAGTGAGTGAGACCAGCTGTGCTGACAACTTTGTACTGATGGTAATTAACGTGGCTCATTCGGGGAGAAAAATCAGGCCAGGTCCTAGATGAGTCTGACCTGTATAGTCTTCTTTTGAAGAATTGAAAATTGTCCGTTGTCATGTACAAAATGTCCCAAACAGTGCTGCTGAAGTGGACAAAAGAAAAGTCCACCCTCAGCATCAATAGTTTTCAGGTCCACTAACTTTTACTTTCACTGTCATGAACTTTTAAGTCTTTATTAAGAACTAGTGAAGCCGATACACACTCGTGCAAGTATTTTATAACGCCTATGCACTGTCAACATTAAGGACACTACAGTTGTCATGGTGAAATGCTAAAAGTGGAGCGGTCCTTGATGTTTGCCTCAGGAAAGGAGTTAAAGACAACTTAAAAAGCCACTTTTTGAGAGTTTTCGTGTCTGATTTTAGGATCTCAGCATCTGATCTACTTACATTTCTAATCTCAACAACATCAAACTTGGCACCTAAGTTTGAAGCCTTTCACGGGGACAGTTTAGTGAGGAACAGTTTGACAGTTACATGTGAGACTTCAGTGATTTCTACTGATATCTTATCTGGACAATGTCATTGTCAGCTTGGTAGGTTTAAGGCCTGTTAAGCGTCAGTATTTATTGATAGATGGTTTGCTCTGTTGTGTGTGTTTATTTTATTCATTTCAAACACATAAATATGAGGAAAAAAAATAATCTGCAGCTCTAATCAAAGTATCAGTGAGTTTGTGGTAGAAACTTACAAGCGCTTACTGTATATGACTGGCACAACTTGAAAAAAAATATACTTTAATATAGATAATTTGACATTTTGAATTGCTGAAATTAAAATATAAAGTGTATATTCAGTGATTATAGTGATCAGTATTTTCCAGAATCAAACACCAGCACGTTTCTTAGTTTCCTTTACAAAGAAATGCAGATTTTGATTCAAAGGGTCACGTCACAATATGATGCATTTGCATCTCCTCACCTTGACTTTCATCACGCAGAAGGTGTTTTAGAAAGTTAAATCAACTTAGTCAAAATCAAAAGTTAAAGTACAAGAAGCCTGGAGGCTGAAAGTAAAACTCAAGTACTAAAGGACTCTGTGTTCCCTGTTAAATCTACCTCATGTTCCCCTTGACTTTCAAAAAGCTCATCAGATACCGAGCATTCCTCACTGCAGCTGAGCATGATGTGGGAAAGGGAAAATGCAGGTGAGGATTTCCCAGCAGTCTGTAACTCACTGTCTCACAAAAGGTTACTGAGAGGAGATGAAAGGTGCATACAGCAGTGGAAGAACTGCTGAGCTCCAAAGACCTGACATTTTCACTCCTGTGGGTTTTTCCTCCGAAACCACAGCATTTCCGTCTATCCGGACACCGATTGTAATCCCTCCAAACACATGTAAATGCTGCCCAGCTCATCTGTGTTTGGACTGTAATGTTTCCCCCCGAGTGTGCGATCGCTGAGTTTACTTTCTCAGACAAATAACAAAGACCACGTCACTGTTGTTATTCACTATTTCTTGTTTTGGTCCTTCTTGTCTCCTCCCTTATTCACCCCCTTTTTCTCCTTCATTCACCTTTTAATTATTTCCCTGCCATATTTTCCTACAGCCAGCTTTGAGATAAAACGGGACATGTTGACAAGAATCTGTTGAGGGGAATGAAAGTATGTGTGTATGCCTGGTATTCCTTATGTCGTGGGGACCTAAATCTGTTTAAACAGTCACATTAAGGGGACTTGTCTTCCTTATGGGGACAAAAATCAAGTGCCAATAACATCAATTATTACATTTTAAGTTGTAGACACGTTTGAAAGTCAGGCTGAGGTTAGGGTTAGGGTCAGGGTTGGGGTTAGGGCACTAGTAATTATGGTTAGGGTTATAGTAAGTCTCCAGGAAGTTAATGTTTGTTAATGCAATGTCCTCTGAAGTGATGGAAATGGGTCCTCCATTAGTCGTCATGGAGACCAAAGCTGGTCCAAATGAGACACGGTTCTTTATCTCTGAGGAAGTTAGGTTTGGGGCTAAGATTTGAATTGTGGTTAGACTAAGTTTAGGGCTAAATCATTGGTAAGGCTTTTCAAATACATAGAATTCAATGAATGTACTTAAAAGGGAAGCTGCACAAGCCTGTGTGTGTTCATGTGTGTGTGTGTGTCTGCATCTTCCTATATGTCTTCCTGTGTGTTTCCGTGCATATAGTAGATGTGTACTTCCCTCAGTCGGTGTGTGAATGTGATGACAATGTCATTTTATCACCATTTTCTGACAGAAGAGCTCAGTGAATACTGATGCAGGCTGCTCAGCACTGAGCGGTTCTTGTGCCCTGTGTGTGTGCGTGTGCATGTGCGTGTGTGTGTGTGTACAGAGAGCTGGTAAATGGTTGTGAAGGCTGATCTCTGCAGGTGCTGGAAGCCTGTGCGTCCTCATGATTGAAACAGTGTGGAGGAGCTGTCATGAGTTTGGTCAAATCTGTCTCTTTGCATTTGCAGGGATACTTTAGTGAGATAGTGAGATGCCTTTGGCTGTGAAGGCTGCAAAAAAAGGCAGTAAAGTCCGCAGAGCTCTGCATGGTTTTCTTCAAAAAGTGATGTTAGGTCAGTGAAGAAGTAGCTAAAACACAAAAAAGTGACCCATATTTTTTTTTTTTACTCACCAGAGCAGACACACAACTGAGCACAATAAGTTACCTCCAGTTTTGGGTTGTGTCCTTTTCCGTGCTTAAAATTTCCCGTCAAAGAAAAGTGCCTTTGCTCTTCTCTCTTACCAGAACCTGGCACACCCCCTGCATCTGCTGCTGGCTTGAGACACAGACACTCGCTGTCACTGAAAACATGACAGCTGAGACATGAGTAAAAAAAATAGATTTTTAACAAAAGGCTCTCTTTTTTTAAAACGTACACCTGCTCCAGTCGGCAATATCTATAGAATTATTGCTAAATGAAGCGGTAAGGGCCAATGCATTCTTGAAAGAGGTGAGCATAAAGCATCAGTTCCTTGTGTGTGTGACCCTGGGCTTTTATCTGCAGCTCAGCGTGCAGCTGATCATCAGGACTGAACATCACAGGCCGGCGCTCAGCCTCTGCAGCTCATAAACCCACCGTGGAAACATCAGACTGCACGGACATGAGAGAGCCATTCCAACGCCTGCATATCCTCCTGATGTGATTTTAATAGGGTCATTATCTTTTCGGATTTTTCACTTTAAAGTGGGGGAGATACATCATCCCTTTCAAACGTTTCACTCACGAGTAAAAACCCTCAAGCAGCCGTTGAGAAGCAGCAGGTTTTCCTCTCTTTTGTCCGTCTCTAAGTTAATATTAATTAACTATAACCTATACCAGTGGATACCATACCTCATACCAGTATTAGCTGGGATTAACTCCAGTTTACAATGCACCCTGTCAGGAACATTTGTTAATTTTTGCATATTATTACACCACTAATATTCTGTGTTTCTTGCTCTGTGTTTTGACAGTGTAACATTTGTTAAACCAGTTAATTGATTAAAAAATAACATGGCTGAAATTCTCTTGACAGAGACAAATCAAAAAAAAAAAAAACAGGGAAAGAATGAATGTGTTGTCCTAACTTGAATATATCACCATATAATCAGGTGGTGCAGCTCACATGCAGACAGTCTGACCGTGCAAAAACCTTAAAGTACATTAACAGATTTTGGTTATATGCCATGGGAAAACAATAACTGTGTGTGGCAATGCTCCTAATGTCTGACACAGCTGAGACTCTCAAGGTCATGCTAATATCAAAGTGGGAGCAGGATGATTCTGAATCTCTATTCCAAAACCTTGTTTAGGCATTTTAAACTTCATGCACAGTATACAGTATGATCTGTGTCGAGCATTTACACTGTCTGATCTGCCTTTTGATTGGTCAGTCACCTGTGACATGGCTGGAAGCAGGGCTCGGAGGAGGTGTTGCAGTGGTGTTCTCTTTCTCAGAGCACTTGATTTACATTATGCTGAAAGGTTATTAGGTAATTATTGATCAATAATGCAGACAAATCCTGTTTACTTTATCTTTAAAGCTGTTGTCAGCCAATCTGAGCCCTCATCTGACAGCACTGATGTGGACAAGACAAGGCAGCAGGGATGTGAGCAACAAACTCGATTATCCGGGCACCACCTCCTCCACGTTTCCACGGCCTGTTTGGGATAAAAGTGCTTTTCGGAGATGAAAATTGTTGGATGCTGTTAGGCGAGTGTTTACAGTAATCTGCAGGGGTGTGACGGGATCTTCTGCCACAAGATTTCGCGAGACCAAACTACACAAAGAGTTCTTGTCTCTTTGACTGTATAATCACAACTGAACAGTGATTTTCACAAACTTTGGTCCCCACTAAGGTGTGTACACCAATATGTGAGTGTGTGTTTGGCTCCTCCAGTGGACACACCCTCAGCATTTCAGAGCAGAGGATGTAGCAAAGTTTTACATCATTTGAAGCTTATATTTAAATAAGCACTTAAAATTTTTAATTATTAAACTTTGGCAAAGTCTCCTTGTCTGGCCTCGATCTCATTGGCCCAATCTCAGTGTTTTTTTTTTTTTCTTTTTTTGTCAAACCAAAAAACGCGTGGTTCTCGCCGTCGTCGTGTCTCCATTCAAACACACACATCTTTCTCGAAATGTATCGCTCCGGCATTAGGAGAAGATTTCTATCTGTCCCGAAAAGCAAAGAACATTGGCCTGAGGTCCAGTGCCTCCATCTGCCAAGAGAAGCTCCACGTTCTAAATTGGCCCAGCAATTTCCCCTGTCACATGGTGAGTGATCGCACAGAGGTCAGCCTCTGGTCAGCCAAATAGTTATGGGAGAATAAAGACGTTCCAATCGGTTTTACTGCTCCTCTCCTATCAGCAAGTTTCTACCATTTGAGCGAGACAGAGAGTAAGAGAGGGAGAAAGAAAGAGGCGTCTTTTCTGCACAAAAGAGACTTACCTCAATCAAATTAGCTATTTGGTAAGACATGGAAAGTTTTGGCTAAGAGAATTCTCCATTCATTTTACAGTTTGGGCAATTTCAGGTTTGTCTTTCTGCTCCACCAATCGATTATGATGCCTTTTAACTGCAAAGAGCCTGAGGTGTATCACTCAAACCAGGCCCCTCTTGAACCTCGTGTGTGTGTGTGTGTGTGTGCGTTAGTGTGTGTGTGTGTGTGTGTGTGTGTGTGAGCCCACAACGACAGTGCTGAGGGCTGCTGCCTCAGAGGTAATGAATGTCAAGAGGCGCACATTAATAAATTAGCTATACGTGTATTTTACCTTATTAATGGTCTCAGAGGCAAATCACAACCTCTTTAATGCATTTCACTTAGTGTAGCTTATGGGTGCATTTCATAAAACACAGCAGCTTTTTTAGACACGCACGCTGGCCGCAGATTTATCGCCCTCTCTCGCTTCCTTTCATGCTGCTCTTCTCGCCCCTATTATTTAGCCATGCACCCCGCCCCCCCCGCATGTGCTGCACTGCATTTCCGTTCCCTGGCCGAGATAATGTCATGAATGAAATGTGTTCGATCTGTTGTTTTAATCGCCAATGCTTTGTCACGGTGAACAATTCTCCTTAAGGTGGGGAGCAAAGGAGTTGCAACAGGAGCACGGGCCCTGAACTGTTGTAATGCAGCTGCACTGTGTGTCGATGGTTATTGGATAAATGACTGATGATGATCTTTCGCTGATCATTTAATTACTACATGAATCATTACAAACGAGCACAAGGTCCTGTGTATAACATTTAGGGGAGTTCATTGCCATAAATTGAATAGATTACCAGTATGTTTTTTTTAAGTGTATAATAGCTTTAAAATAACAATTGTTTGGTTTTTCCTTGGCTTCAAATTAACCCTTTATATTTACTTTAGGCGAGACTAAAGCTGCCGTGTTTCAGTAGCAGCTCAAATCAACAAAGGTATGCAAGTGAAGACGAACATCTTTTCTGGTTTGTGAAGGCCACCGTAGTTGACTGACCTGCATGGCATAGGGAGGGCTGAGTGGAGGAGTCCATTTTCTTCTCTAATACTGGCACCAACACTTTCAAAGTCACTTAAATCATATTTCTTCCTCATTCTGATCGGTCGGTTTAACCCTGTCTATATGCTTATATGTACTGAGTTGCTGCCATCTGATTGGCTGAATAGATATTTACATCAACACATAGTGAACAGTGAACAGAACTTAATAAAGTGACTACTAAGTGGAGATGGCAGTTATTGCTGCACCATCAAAAGACCGACGCCAGCAGCTGTTTCAAACAAGAAGCTAATTGTTTTACTTGACTATTAATGAGTGACTGATTCATTATATAAATGTCTCAGTACTCGTTTACTTTTTAAAAAAAAGAAATATCTCTTTTATTATCGTCTCTTTATTTATTTACTCTAAGATTAACCGACCTCTTCGGAAGTTACGGAAAATGCAACGAAAACCTGAACCTTATTCTAACCAACAAGAAAGAGAAATTAAAAGCGGGGAGCGTGAATACAGGTGCTCTGTTTCTGCTCATCGCCTCCTCTTTTCTTTACTGAACAGCCTCCTCACTCCTTTCTACCTCAAGACTGCCTCCCCCATCCCTCCCTCGCCCCCCGCCTCCCTCCCTCCCCCAGATCCTGAAGGTCAACTCCCAGTGAGTGATCTCTCATTCTGCTGAGTCCAGCAAACCCCAGAGCAGAGTGGCACTCGGCTGCGACCTGGCCAGCCACTGACATCCATAAACCAAACTGAGAATGACAGCTGTCGCTAGTTCCTCTTTCTCACCGCCCGTTTTTTTTCCCCCCTTCTTCCTTTTCTCTGCTTCTTTCCTTCTCACACTGTTTCCATGTTCACGTGTTCATTTCATGGTGATTTATGGTTTATTGTTCCTTGTCATGTCTCAAGGTCACAGTTAATTTAGGCCACACCAGGTCTGGGTGTTGGTGTTAGTGAAGGTTTTTTAGTGTATCTGCCATAGAAACGCCGTCATTCGTGCTGTTGGAGTCCCTTCATGGTAAGAAAATGCTGACATGAGGCGGAGCATCCCACTGAGTCTCTCTAAAGCCTTACACCTTGTGTCTAAACTGGAACAATAAGCAAAGATGTGACAGTAATTTTAATATAAATGTCAGAGGTTAAAACTGCACTGCACTGATGTTAAACTCTCATTGTAGAGACTTAGAGAAGCTCACTGTTCCTGCGAAGATGCCAGAGTGGAATCATTTCCTCTTTCCCAGGGAAAAATAAATAAATAAATAAAAAAATCTCTCCTCAGCTGTTTTTATGGTTGTGATCTCCAAATTTTTACATTAGGATTAATTGCTTTGGGAGACACAGTAGATGGAGGAAATGAGCAATAACGGGGAAAACACTACTGCAGCAGGCGTGTTTTTTTCTTTTTTCCTGAACTGTAGTCAATGAAGGAGGGATTCATCATGGAGCTCCCGGGGGAATCGCAGACATCTGAAGAGAAATTAGCAAAACAGTAGCCAGCAGCGTAGGATTCTCTGCTCCACGGTGGTGGTGAAACAGGAAGGAGGAGATGAGGAGATTATTAAAACCTCAGCTTGAGATTTCTCTCTTTTTTGTTTTGCATGTGTGTGTGTGTGTTGTGATGGTGCTTTTTTTCTCAGAGGATCTTTCCACATTGACTCTGGATGTTGCACTACAAAATGGAACCTGTCAGGACATTAACATCTGTCATGATCCTCTGGAGAACGGACTTTAGTGGAGCGGATTGTCTTGGATCTTTGTGTGTCCCATGTTGTGTGCACGGAGCCAGAGACAGGACTGTGATACTGTATGTCCCGAATGTGTTTTGATTATATTAGGATGTGTTAATGCAAATAAGAAGGACCTACAGTGTGGAGCATAAGGTTAGTTTCAGCTGTTGAGATGATGATGCGTAAGTCCGGTTTCTTTTCCACCTTTGTCTCTCAGGAGCTCCCCCTACAGTTCCGGTGTACATACACTACCGTTCAAAAGTTCAATTTTGTGTTTTTCCATGAAAACTCACACTTTTATTTATCAAATGAGTCGCAAAATGAATAGAAAATATAGTCAAGACATTGACAAGGTTAGATCGAACCCACAAATGTGATGCTCCAGATACTCAACTAGCTCAAAGGAAGGTCAGTTTTATAGCTTCTCTAAGCAGCTAAACTGTTTTCAGCTGTGCTAACATCATTGCAAAAGGGTTTTCTAATCATCCATTAGCCTTCTGACGCAATTAGCAAACACAATGTACCATTAGAACACTGGAGTGATGGTTGCTGGAAATGGGCCTCTATACACCTATGTAGATATTAAAAACCAGACGTTTGCAGCTAGAATAGTCATTTACCACATTAACAATGTACGGAGAGTATTTCTGGTTAGTTTAATGTTATCTTCATTGAAAAACGGTGCTTTGCTTTCAAAAATAAGGACATTTCTGAGTGACCCCAAACTTTTGAACGGTAGTGTATTTTTATGACACCACCGTAAACATCTATCCACTGTCTCCCTCCTCATCCTCACTGATGTTCCCCACTTCCTTACCCTCTCCTGGCCGTGTTTTTTTTTTTTTTTCCAACGTAGCCGCCAAACACAAGCCATGGAGTCGTGTCCATGCCAGTCAGTGTCCGTTTTTCTTGCCATTCGGAAAAAGCCTCCCTGATGTTCACTCGTGTGCGGCCCCTCGCTCAGTCAGACAGTCGCTTCTTCTTCCTCACTTCTGTCCTCCGAAAAACGGTTTTCTCTCTTTCTTTTTTTTTCACAGGCTCTGCCATGATGATAACACTAATGCATCATTGATCTTGTAGCCAATACCTGGAGAGGGTGTGTGTTTGTGTGTGTGTGTAGTGCCATGAAGCAGTTTGTGTTTTTTGCGAGACCTCCTGATTCTGAGGACTTTAGGTTGGCAACCCTGATTATTATTTATTTTATTTTTTTGCTAACCTTAAGTCTGTATCATATAAGGAAAATCAGTAAGTTTGTTAAAAACTATGAATTGACAAATAAGTTAAAATTGGCCAAACAATTATAAATGCACATTCCCTGTACAATCGTAAGAGAATAAAGTTATTTTTGTAAGTTTACATTTGAAACCTTTTGTTTATCATACTGGAACATTTGAATCAATAAGAGGCAGAATTAATGAGCAGACTCAGAATCAATAAAATTCAAATGAAACTCAACCCTGGCTGCCTGTGAACCTATTCTTTTAAGGTCATAATCACTCAGAATTTTATGAATCAAATCCTTGTTGTCAATAAAGTTTATTGCATTGTCAGTATTTTACAGTTCATTGACACCATGCTGGATACTAATCACCAACTGTAAGTCCCATTCTTCCAGGTTTGAAGTTGTTTTCTTGTAAATTCAACTACTCTTTATTAAGAAAAGTGGTTGTTTTTTTAGTTTTTAAGGAAACATTAGGTTCAAAATGGTTTGTCTTGATTTTTTTTTTTACTTTATTTTTACACTTTCATTTGTTCTTATTGTACTTATCATGATTAAAAAGTGTTGAGTAACAAATTTTGATGTGATGGACAAAACAAATGCATTGTTGCAGTTTAAATGTTCCATATTACCAGTTAAAATCATGTGTTAGGTTAGGGTGGGTTAGGGTTAACCCTGACCAGTGTCAAGATTTTACTGACATCATGACATTTCGGAAATGGAGCACAAAATTACTGTATAGCCGTGGTATGTGGTCACATGGAGCTCTATGACACTGTGATTCTGCTTTTAACTTACCCGTTCTACTCACAGTCCAAGTCATTTCAGCCACGGCTGATGGTGAAAAGAAATTGTTGCTCCTACATTCTACTTTTACTGCAAAAATATGATGCCTTCTAGATGAAGCAAATTGCACAAAAATAACCTGTGGCATGTTACACAGAATAGAGTTCGGTGTGCACACAGTTCTGGCCTGCATCCAACACTGTTTTCAGCATGGGCGTGCTTCCTGGTGTTCTCCTCTACTGACTTCAGCCCTCTCCAGAATCTTCTAATGTCATGTCTTCCTTTCCGCCTCTCTTTAAGCCTCCTTTGTACCAGACACAGCTTCCTCCCTGCTCCCTCCTCCTCCTCTGACAGAAATGTGCGTGTAAGAGGTAAAGATGTGCATCGGTGTTTCCTGCACTTTCCAGGCCACTCTCTCCCCACAGACAGATCAACCTCCGACCCTCTCTTCATCTCTTTCACCTCACTTTTTTGGTAGCCTTCTTTCACGTGGAGGGACACGTTGTTTTACAGATAATTGCTTTATTTTATTTATTTTTTCGTGTATTCGCTGAGATACCAGAATGTTTCCCTGCATACATCTGGGGTAGAACATTACATTTTCTCCACTGGTACTAAAACTGTTGTTTAAACTGAAGTAAGTTTGTAAACACATGACAAAAGCGTCCCAGCCCAGTCCTGAACCCACAGATTTAAGCTGAAAATATCAAGTTGTGTAACTAAACCTTAGAGGTCAATGTTACACAAAAGCCACTTGGTAAGTGGACTGAAAAACATTTAACATTAGCCATTGGTTTTCAAATGTCAAGTGCCTATTGTTTGGTTGACTGAAACAAAGTCGCCCAAAACTCAAATATAATCTCTTTTTTCTCTTTTTTCAGAGCCTCATTTGACCAATTTTATTCTGTCTGGTTTAGTGGGTTAGAAAGAAGGAAAGAGGAAAGAGAAACAAGGGTAAAGTGACACAGACAGTTGTCTTAACTGTATATAAGTGTTCACGTGTTGTCACTCTGGTTGGTTTAACAGTAATAATAGTGATTAGTTACTTACCAGACCCAAAATGGGAGCTGGTTCTTAAGAAACTGAAGGCTCTTATTTGGATTTGATCACAGTATCTTTGTAGGAAAGTAAGTTTTCAATGATAGGTACAAGGTTCTGAATCTGGGTGATAATTAATTTAACCCCCCAAAAGTTCCATTTATTTATTTATTTATTTATTTTAAAGTGCTCCTGAATAGTGTCTTGCGCTGAACATTCCTGGTTGCATCATCCTGGTCTGTGTCTTATTTTCTCTCTCTCTCTCTCTCTGTAAATTTCATGTTTTGTTGATAATCTGCTGTACTTGTCTCGGTACATGTGACACCGGCTGCACATCTGTCCATCCTGGAAGAGGGATCCGTCCTCTGTGGCTCTTCCCGAGGTTTCTCCCATTTTTTTTTTACCTTGTACAAGGTTTTTTTTTGGAGTTTTTCCTCGCTCAGTGTGAGGGTCTAAGGATAGAGGGTGTCAATTGCTGTACACACTGTAAAGCCCTTCGAGGCAAATTGGGTTTGCGATGTTGTGCTATATAAATAAAATTGACTTGACTTGACTTCACAATTTATTTCACCCAGTCAGTCTCTGAAATATCATAAAGTCTGTGTCCATTATTTACAGTATATACCATCTCTGCTTTGACCAGCCTTGTGCCTTGTCTTGCCCAGGGACACTTCGTTATCTGAAGTGGAGGAGCCGAGAATCCAACCAGCGCCCTACCAATTAGCAGATGACCCGCGTTCTATACCTCCAGAGCCGCGGCCGCCCGAGAATCTTCACTTCTTCCAGTGTTGTAGCTGTTTCTCTCGAACTAAACTGACAGTGACAGTATTTTAGTGAGCAACTGAGCGAATCAGATTGTGAATGACTCGCTGCTCAGCAGTGGAGGAGCCGCTGCAATGCTCAGCGAGCAGGGAGACAGCAGTGCTACTCAAACAGACAGAGTGTGGAAATGATAAGTGGATTTACTGAGGAGAGTCAGTCTGTGGTAACACCACAGAGCAGACAAGAATAAAACCTGTAACCATGGCAATTGTACACAGATTGTGCTGCACATTTGATCAAATTGCAATTGCTTTAGGACCCTGTGCAAAAGGAAAAAGCTTGGATTCGATTAAGCAAAAAAAAATTGGGGGGGTGTTCAGCATCACAATTTTTTTAAATTAAATTAAAAGTATTCTCATGACAAAACAAGCTGAGTCTTTAGAGCTGTCAGGTCACCGCTGTTGTGAACAATCTGTACCAAAAAAAGAGATTTTCCCTGCATTCTATGTTTGTGTAATGTCTGCTCATTATGTATGAATGATATTTTTGTTTTATTTTATTTGACAAAATACTGTTTTAGAGAGTAGTGGTGAACATTCTCTTAGTTTTGCTCGCCACTGTGATCACTCGTAGCAACTATGTCCCAATCCCAATATTTAACCCAAATCCAGCTGCCCGTGTACACAATAGAAATAGCAGCAGATGTATCCAAGTTGTAGAACGGTTAGAAAAGACAAATCAATCCATCCATCCCTTCAAATAAAAGACATGGTCTAAATTGTCATTGGTGAAACATGTAGGCCACACGGTGGGTGTAGTGGTTAGCATTCATGCCTTTGCAGCAAGAGATCCTGGGGTAAAGCGGTAGAAAATGAGTGAGTGAGAAAGAAAGAAGATTTAGACTACAGCACTTTTCATGTTTAAATCAACCCATCCATCCATCCATCCAAATAAAACAAAACCACAATAAAAACATGGTAAATTGTTCTTGATGACCACCAGGCAACAAGAACATTGACTAGAACATGTTTCTTAACTTAAACATGCATCCCTCCAACAATCCCATACTAGCACTGGCTGAAAGACAGGATACACCCTGGACAGGTCACCTGCCCATTACACCATCAACTATTCACACCTATGGTCACTGAAGAGTTTCTGATTTGACCCTACCCCAATCTGCTTGTCTTTGGCCTGTGGGTTACCCAGGATTCAAACCAGCAACCGAAAAAATGAAAATGGAGTGAGCAAATCGGCTCATTTAACTTTTTTTTTTTTTTTTTTTTTTTCAGCCTGGCCTATGGCTCATTTATGTACACAAACGTATAGTGTACAAATGTAATTCCGGAGTGTAATGACCTGATCTGAATATTTCCTCTGGCTTTCGCTCTCATCCATTGCTCAGCAGGGAAATTTTTTTTTTTTCCTGTGTAACCTTTACTTGTTTACATCACGGACATCAATGACTTGTATACTAATGTGGACTGATCTACAAACTAAAGGTTCCTATCAAATGAAACCCCTCTGAACTTCATTCCCATGATGCACTGCAGATGTTTACGTCCACTCTCACTGCTAATTTGTCGACTTTAAAGTTAACGTCCCTGTAGCGGATATTCAGCTTGTTAAATACCAGAGAAAAGTGGCGATATTTTTTTTTTCTGGCCCCCTGCTGGACTCACACTTGCTGAAATCTCACTTCACTTTAGATTCGGGTGATGTGTGTGTCCCTGTTGTGCTCACTAATGCCACTTTCTTTTTTATAACTAGTGGTCAAAATGCCATTATACATCATTAAAATGAGGAGCTGGAAATAGCACAGTGTGCTCCTCTGTGACTGCACATGAGTTGATGGCCTCTGCAACTACAGTGATAGAAAGAGAGCTAAAGTGCAGGGTTGATCAAAGGCCACTTCCAGTTTATGCTCTGCTGCTCTTTCTCTTACCAACACACACACACACACACACACTAAAGGTAAAACACGGGCAGAGCAACTGAGAGGGAAGCCCACATGTGTGGATGCTTAAGTCCAAGCTGCCATGATGAGCTCACACCAGCAAACGTAACTGAATTTCATTTTGGTGCATTGTCCTGGACTCTGACGTTAAGTCTGTTCCCACTGAATGCAGAACACCAGGACACCAAAAACAAGGGATGGACATTATTTTATTGCTGCTTTCAAACATGCATTTCCCACAACTTCTCCTGCCAGCATTCCACTCAAATGTCTGAATAATGTCCGAGTGAGCTCATGTGGGAACACAGCAGCAGGGAAAGCTCTGCATAAGTGAGTGGGTGAGCGGCCTGCATGTGCACGATGTGTCAGCACCTTATATAACCTTACATAACCACACTAAAAGTAAAGTACTCCATACACTGGCATTCTATGACTTTTTCTATCTGATTTGTAATGATTTAAAAAAAATCTTGCTTCATTTCAGGGTGTTTTCATTGAAGGCAGGGGAGTGTCAAGGTGTTACTGCATCCTCATATCTGCTGTTCTTAAAGACTAAAATCTATTCTGAGGAAATAACTGTTGTTAACACTAAATTGATCACCAGCTCTGTTTTTATCTTTTATCTTTTGCACATTGATGCTCTAATTTTGGCTGCAAGCTGAACATGAAGCATTGCTGTGTGTCATTGCTAACCAAGGAATTTAAAGGCTTTCTCACAAATTGTTGTACCCTGTGGCAATGCTTCCGATTATAGGTCTTCTTTATCTCCTTGACTGTTTCCATTCAGACTAATAAACAAGTTATTGCTCACATTGTAAACGTGTTTATTAGCGGGTAATTTCTCACGTGTGTCTGGCCTTTGGGACAGAGATATTCCACCTGAACACGTGGATCTGCGGTTTTGCAGCCGACGTGAACAAATGAGTTTGCACCGTGAGGCAGTGTCATGAATCCTGGAAATCATTTTTAAAACAACGATAACATTAAGCTCCTCTTCCGTTGCAGTTTGGACATGATTGCATGCAAAGAAAAGCATTTTCTGTCAACGTGTCTCTGTCCCCATGGGTAGCTTTGCTCAGTACAGCCTAAATTTGGTGATCAGCAGCTCCCTGGTTTGTTTTCAAGCTCCTCCAGTTTACTAAAATGCAATCCACATATGCTTTTATCATAACCCTCCTTCAATGAATTTTACAACAGTATAAATATCCTACAGTATAAATCCTACAGTATAAATATTGTGTTTGTCTTCTTATTGCCTCAGGACCACATGATTTCTTCACCGCTAAGCATCTGAACTACTGAAATTTCAGATTGCCACATTAAATTTGGTGACCGCCGCAGGAACCTGATGGCTAAGTAAAGTGAGTGAAGTTCATCCACCAGGTGAAAATCACACGTCCATGTGAGCATGCAGTCAGAATACACCTGTCACATTATACTGTGGACAAGGAACACAGGGATAAGGTTAAATGTGTTTCTGACAATGTGTCAGACCCTCTCTCATTCTTACAGACATTTTGGTCGACTCCTCTTCTGGACGTTGATTCATCCTTAACTTGCTTTTTTTTTTTAAGTGATTTACACAATCACCTGTGGAAATTGGTTACACCTGCCGCCGTCCAAAACACGCAGACACTCAGATCAGAAAACGCCATTCTGTGGGTTTGCTATATGGAACGGAGGCCCTTGTCACCGGCAGCCACTGATCTCCAGCAATCAATGGTTCAAGTCAAGAGGCAGGGAGCAGAGGCTGTCTTAGCTTGAGTCAGCACTCTTCTCCTCTCCGCTCCCTCCTTCCTTCCTTCCCTCTATATGTCACCTGCTTCCTCTCTGTTTCCTCAAACTCTCACATTATGCAGCACACACTCGCGCGCACACACACACACACACTGCACTGTAAAATCAGAGGTCCTTCGATATGGTTTGGTGATCAGAGGAAAAAACCCTCTGTGCTGACTTGACTTCAGTCAAGGTGATTAGTTACAGTCTCCCTCTACTGGCACTGAAGCCTTACTGCAGCAAGGTTGTGGTCACTGTATTACCTACCACAAGACAAAGCGGAGCAATGATCCACGAGATGACGACAGATGAAAATCTTGTGTATGTTTCATGAGAATACGCTGTTATCAGAGGAAACTTTCTTATCTACACAGCAGATACACAAATTACTTTGTTCTGTAAAAGGTAAGAGGCTTTTATAAGTGGAAAAATGTGAAATTTTTCCATTAAATGTCCTTCCTAAAAAAGAAAAAAAAAAAAGTCAATGCAAAACTTAATTTGTTTAAAAGTGCAAAGTAATGACTGTTGAATAAAAGTGTTCTGCTTGATCCTTTTCCATTACACAGAGGTCGGCTAACTTTAAGCCATCACTCTCTTGACAAACTGCAGGAAAATTGCATCCAGAATTTGTAGCTATTCGGGGGACTCACTTCCTTCCTCTGCCCAGACAATGCACCAATGACTTGGTACTTTGTCTTTGAGTTTGCACTTTACACTGTTACTTTTTTTTTTAAATTCAGGGACATTATGATGAAATGGTCCTAATTATATGACACATATGTGAGCTATTGGAGTGTTTATGTTTATGTTTGTTTAGTTTTACAAAAACAAAGTGACATCTCTGAGATATCAGCAGATATCAGCAAGTCAGCAAGAAAAGAACCTGAGATTAGGGGAAAACTGTATAATCAGGAACTAAAACACAAGGATATTAGTGGTTCATTACAAGCTAATGCTGGTGTGATTTGTGGAACATCTGGAATTGGGTCCATCAAAATTCCATTCAGTTCAGTCAGGCCTTTTATATATTGTAGTGGACAGGCTCTGAAGCGGTCACTGTGAACAAATTGTGGTTCTTCACAGTGAAAATATATCAGTTTTTTCTTGCTAATTTAAACTTAAATGTTTGCAAAATTTAAGGCTCACGAGGCACATTGGATTGTTCAAAATCATTCAAACAGCATATTGGTTGTAAGTGACAGATAGAATACCATGTGTGTGTTTAGAGACAGATGCACAAGCAGAAACAAAGTAGTCTCGCACTCAGGAACAGCCGATGGAAAACGTATGTGCAACTTTACACGAACAAATGCACAAAACGAGAGAAAATAAAGCAGGTTCAAATCTGTAAAATGAGAAAGACATGGTATTCAGCATGACCGTCCTGAGCCTGAGCCGGCAGGACAGTCTGTTTGTATATTGAACCTGTGCACGGCCGAGCAGGTTGTCTTGTCTCCCTCCGGTTTTGGGCATGTAGCCCAGGCTCCGTGGAGTTCCTCTGCTTGGAATGCGCAAGTCCGTTTTTGACGACATATCCATTTTTGCTCTTGCGCCCTTCGGTCCCGCCACAGCAGCAGCTGCGATGTCCCATCCATCCCCATTATCCAGCTCACTGTGGCAGACGCCTATTCACTGCTCTCCAAGGAGACAGAGGGAGAGAGAAGGGAAGGTGTGTCACACTTCATCCATACTACTGGGTTTATGTTAAACACGCAGATTACCATTTCACCACAAGTGAAAGCACAAGTAATCCATGTCCATGTATTATATATATTATTATATATATTATAACATGGCCTTTCATAAACTCCTCAACTAGCATATTTGCGTGATTACAGAAAATACTATGGACAAGACACAATGGTAAAAAAATGGTTTATTATTAGGCCAATGACTAGGTAAAATTTAAATTAACTATTATTTTAACACAATTAACAGCAAGTTTTAGGGACTGAGTCTCTCTGAAGAATATTTTTGGCTCTTTATTGCTTTCTGACTGGACACTAATGTTTGTGCCACTTGGTGTCACATCTGCACCAAAATCTGTACAGACAGAAAGTTCACCAGTGTGTGCAGTGCCAATGTTGATGTTGTTTGAATAAAAGGTGCAGGAGACAATTGGTAAAAAATACAGGCTCCTGCATTAGTCTACCTATAAATGCAATACATGTTTGTCAATTGCATAACTGTCCAATGGGTCACCTGACAGGCTTCAAACCTGGCAAGAGACTCACCAAGGGCATCAGTGTGTGCAGTGCAGAGTTTGATAGTGTTTGGATCAAAAAGTGCAAGAGATATTGGTAGAAATGCAACAGTAATGTGTTACTAAAAGTGTTGCTTCCGTCCCGACACTGAACAGGTACTGCACTATTTACGACAGATTTTATCAGACAACACTGACCAGGTTTCTTCTTGCTTCTCATCTAAAACATCAGCCGCTCATTTCTTTTCACTGATACTCCTGCATTGTTTTCCCTTGTGAAACAATATTTAATGGTTCAATAGAGCTCACATTAGAGCACTGGTCTGTTTGCAGAGCATAGCGAGGAGAAAACTCAGCAAACAAAGGCCCAGTGTTTACAAGTACCAGCCTCATACAATAAGTGATTTGGTGTTCGGCGCTGCCATATCTTTTACAGCAGACACCAGCATCAGCAGTATAGAGAGGGATTTACAATGGGACGACTGGACAGAGGCACTACAGAGAGGTGAGGCTTGGTGTCTGTTCAGAGTTGTAACATCTCCAGTGGGAGGGTGAGATTTGCCTCGGAGGGAGAGATGGGAGGGAAGGAGGAGGAGGAGTGGAAGAACACTTAGAGAGATTAAACACAGTGGGATGAGAGAGGATGCTGTTTTAATGTGCATGTGTCTGCAGATGTGCAGTCGTGTGTGTTTGTGTGTGTATGTGATGGAGACAGGTTTTTGGATCAGATTCAGGTCCTGCTTGGCAATCCATTATGGATTGGTAGTTGGTTGGCCCTGTTTTTTTTTTGTTTTTTTTTATTACTTATGGAATCTATCATTAATGGACATCGAGAGGACTTCATAGGTATTCAATGAGAAAGACGTCCGTCCACTGTCAGCACTAACAGTGTTTGCCTCAGTGGCGCCTTGCGTTGTGGAACCAGGAAATGGTGTTAAACTACTATTATTGGGACAGAGAGTGATACTAAGCCTGGCTTATTCCATTCATCACGCTGTGACATTAGTGGGAGCACACACTCATTTAGAAGGACGGGTGGAATTAACAGTGTGTGTGTGCATGTGTTTGTGAGTGTGTGTGTGTGTGTGTGTGTGTGTGTATGCATATGCCAGGCCTAGTTTCAGCTCATGTGAGACAGACTGACTGCACATGGATGCACAGTGAAATGAAAACATAAATTAAACTGTGCTCAGAATGAAGGTAAGTTGAATTTTCCTCAGACTGACTGTCCGCAGGTTAGAGAACTACGGTGGCCTTCGCATATCATAATGTATGTCTTCTTCTTTTTCTTTCCTGGAGTATGCTTTTGCTGCAAAATGCAAAATGCACTCTCTGGCTACTTTTTCTTTTCAGACTGCTGTAGGAACATGGCAGCACAAGATGGCGACCTGTGTAAAGAAAGGCCCTTGCCTAAAGCACACGCAGCATAAAATTTACATTTACTCCGAGGCAACAAAAACAAAAGGCTGTTTATTTTAAAGTGGTTTTACACTTTTACAAACACACTTATGAATATCACATATTCTTATGTGCAAAATGTATAAATGTAACATTTCCCATGCTTTACAAGAAAGTAAAATGTGATTTTTGGGATTAAATTTGAATATATTTCTAATTTATTTTTAAGACCAGGACCCAAGATGAAAGATATGTGTGTTCAAGTGTGTGGTGGAAAGTCCTTATTATTCAAAGGTGAAGAATAAAAAACCAAGATGATTAGGTTTGGAAGAACATATCGATCGAAGCTGGGATGAAGCACAACAAGGCTAAAAAGCATTAGAAAACCCCATCAGAGTGTTTAAAAGAGTGGCCTCCACTAACATTTATCATGGCCCATTGTTACCTTTGAGGCTATTGCACTTTGTGTCAAGTCATATAGTGAGAACCAGGAGGTTTTTCAATTATTCCACCCAATTTGCAATAATGTACCTGTGACCTGAAGCCGTTTACGATGAAGGTGTTATTACAGGGAAAGCAAAGTCTGAGTGCAGATGGAGGCAAAATGCATAGTAGGGTGTTTTTTTTTACCCTTGGATTGCCCTAATTATACAGAGCATTGATTTTACAATGCATCCATGGATTGATTAGAACGGCCCTGCACCTCCCTGAAGAAAGGAGAGCTTTGCTCCCTGGTGTCCTGCACATTGCTCCATTCATTTTACCTGCTTTTTTAAAAATGTTCTGCCCTTTTTAATATAATTATTGTATTTATTTTCTCAGCCATCATTATCTAACTTTCTTTCCATTCCTTCCTCACTATCCTGATAATTGTCCTCTTTGAAATTTCCTTTGCTCCTCAGAGAACAGTTTACAAATACAATCTAACTGCAACAGCGTTGTCATCATAAACTTTTGTTTCTCAAAAGCCATTAAAAGCATTATTTTATCATCCTGTCAAAAATGGTGCCAGATCAGCAAACACTATATTGTAGGGAGCCATAGTAAATAATGCATTTAGGTATTTCATGCATCTAAATACATCATACTCAGACTTTTTCAGATGAGAGGTCATGCCACTTATACACCAGGTCAAGACAGTTAGTTTAAAGAATATACAGCACTTATTCTGCTGTCGTCTCTTAATTTAACGATGTTTCCCAGAAAAATAACTGCAATTTACTTTTTCTGCAAACCGGGAGAAATTTTACATTTGCATATTCTGTGCTGAAAAAAAAAATATCTGTCACATCATCATGTCTGCAGTGACAAAGTTCACAAGTATTTGAAGAAAAGTTCTCACCCAAAGGTGGAGGGATTGCGTGTCGTCTTTTGCATCGAGAGAAGACACCCACCAAAAAGCAGTAGAAACAAATTTTGAGCCTTAACATCAGTAGATTTGTTTTAAGGATTTTTGTAGAGTTCATAGAAATGCTGATGCTATAAGGAAAAACCCCGTGAAGTGTTCCTCACCCTACTTTTCTACATTAAACCAATCAGCACATCAATGATCAGGAAATTTGTCCAGTGGTTGAAACTCTTATCATGCTGATGTCTGCAGATAATATCATTGTTTTTAGTATTTCCATACTGACATGAGCTGCATATGAGTGTAAACTATGGACACTCCTTACACTTAATGGTGCCAGAGAAAAGGGTTGTTCACATCCTGTGAAACACCAGGCACAAATGAGGCGGGTAATAAAACTGCAGTCTGTAATTTGTGTCTAAAACTTTAGGTTTTTTTTTTTTTTTTAGTTGACCTGGTTGCCATTATTAAAAACTTTAAGGGGAAAAAAATAACAGCACATCGCTCCACCTTCATCTCTCTATCCATCCTAATCGGTCCTTCTCCTCCATGTTGTCATTTCTCCTTATGCAGCCCTTCAGTTTGATGTAAAGTCCCATCACTCTCTCTTTTCCTGTCTATCTTTCCATCTTTTTCCATTTTTCCACCCTCCCAATAAGGCGTTCACACAGGAAGGTGCTGTACTATGTGTGTGCGTGTGTGTGTGTGTGTGTATACACACAGTATATAATGAAACCAAACACTCATAAATAATGAAAGTGAGAAATGATGAGATGATGATGTTTATCTTATAATGAAGAGATGAGTGTATACATTCGACTGTCAGATCCAGAGGATCAATTGCTTCAGGCAACCGGGGAAAGTGGAAAAAAAAAAAAAAAAAAAAAAAAAAAATTATTTATTTAGAGGGGGGGAAAAAAATATATATATATATATAGAGAGAGAGAGAGAGTAGTGAAGGAACAGAGAGGGAGAGGGACGAGTGTGTTTAAAAATCAATTACACAGTAAATATGACACGAGTCAGCAACAGCACCCTCGGGGGAACCAAGGAAATATGTCCCTGCCTGCATGTCGGTAAATCTGCTCTGCCTACAAATGAATTACTAATTTTATGTACAGGGGTGGTTAAAAAAAAATACACTCCTCTGGTGTGTGTGTAAATGTGATGCTGCTTATGTACACAAGCTGTAATTCCCATGGGATTATTATTAATTGATGGAGTAGAGTGAAGGAAGGTTTATTTATTTTTATCTTTTTTTTTTTTCCTTTTTTTTTTTTTTATTCCATTGAGGTAGTGGGGGCAAGATCGCAGCGCAGACCCAGCGTTACCTGTGATCTTTGGAAGTGTCGGCAGGTCAGCGAGCCAAAGGAAAACCCAGCAGCTGCTTTGAAACAGCCTCAAAGACTGACCCGAGGAGGCTGCAGGAGGAAGTGGATGACAGGACAGGGAGGGGAAGGAGAGGGAGTGACAGGCAGAGATGAGGGAGGGCATTGCTGGGAAGAAGTGTCCACGGAGAGAAAACTGATGTGGAAACAGAGAGTGTGATAGGAGACGGAATTAAAAACGAAGGGGGAGACAAAGGGGACGAGAGGAAAAACAGTTTGAAGGCTGTGGACAAATATGTCAGCAGCTCACACTGAGCAATGAATCAAAAAGAAAGAGAGGAGTACTGTTATTTTACGCTTTGCTTGTCGACAAAACTTGGGCTTTTCCATCTTCGGAGCCCAAAGCACAGTCATAGTAGTGAGCCATGATGTAAAGTGGACGAAAACTAAATTGGAAGCCTAAAAACTACACTTACACAGTACAGCAGGTTTTCCTGTGTAGCCTTTTTAAATTACACCTTTAATGTAAAAAAATAGTTATATGAATGAAGTCATGTTGAAACATCAATAGTTTGGACATGGAACTTAGATGAAAAGCAACAATCAACTTGTTGTCTACAGCTACCCTCCCTACTGTAGCTTTAAAGAGCAAACAAGACACATAGTATAGGTATATATACACTAGACATCTGCAGTAATTAAAACACAGACCTGCTGTTCCACCAGGCTCCCATTAGACAAATGACTGAAAAGAACCTTCTGTGTACACGAGCTGCTAAATGACAAGATTGATACACGCAGTAAAATGAACATATAAATGCATGATTTTGAGGTGGCAGTGACCAGGATGGAAAGGATTAGAAATTAAAACATTTGAGGGACAGCTCAGATGAAACCGTTTGGAGATAAAGTAAGAGAGAGTCAAGGTTGAGGTGCTTTGGTCAAGTTCAGAGGAGCGACTGTGATTATACTGGACAAAGGATGTCGAGGATGGAGCTGCCAGGCAGGAGGAACAGAGGAAGACCACAGAGAAGGTTCACGGATGTTGTGACGGAGGACAGGACAGTTGGTGTAACAGAAGAGGACACAAGGGAGAGGACAAGATGGAGGCAAATCATCTGCTGTGCAAATAATGAAAGAAGAAGAAGAAGAAGACATGGAAAGCCAAAATCACAGAAAAGTCCAAGTCACTGTATTCCACAGTTAAAAGTGGGAGATTCCAGTTGATGTGACACAGTATAAGATTGTCTCTTATTCCATTAGATCTGATTGATGCACCTGAAAGACCTGAGCATGATGTTGTTATACTAAATGCATAGATAGATAGATAGATAGATATACTTTATTAATCCCAAGCTGGGAAATTGCAGTTTAATTATTAATTAGTTTAATTATCATTTTAATTATTTCAAACCAGATGCCTTGGAATTTTGCCTGACTTTGGTTCAGTACACATACAACCAATGGTCGGCCTATCACCGACCTCTGGTTTCTCCAGACTTCTTCCCTGGTGAGTGTCTCTGACAAAAATAATAACACATGTACATGGTAAAATACTCAACTTGGAGGTTACAGTAACCTCAAACCTTATCAACTTACAAAAAATTCAATCCTTGATTTAAACTGTGATCAAATTTGAAGAAATGCTCACAAGGCATTGATAAAGCAACACAATATAGGAGTTCGACCTTCAAACAGTGTCCCCAAGATAATTTTGACATTACATCACCTTCCAACAGTGTGAATGGCACTTTTGTTAATGCTTGAGCAAGTCTGTATTAGCACTATGTAACTTTGGTTTGGGGTGTATCGGAATATGTAGGTTGTTAAGCTGAGGAAGCTAAAGAAGACCAAATAATAGAATTTATCGTAACAGTACCTACAGTATAAAAAGTGCAGCATTAGTTCCATCAGTGCTTCTCTTCACAGTTTCACAGTGACACTGTATGTAAGGACCACTTCCTCAAAAACAAACACACTGCCAGTCATGTCTCCCTCCATCTCTTGCTGCCTTTTTTGCATTTTCACCACCCCTGCATTTCCCCTCTAGTCTTCATTTGGACGGCCAGCTTGACTTGGCAGAGCAGCAGTATTGGTTTCAGTCCTAATGAAGAGCATTGATCCTTGTTGGGTTATGAGCAGGCTTTAGTGGCCACGTTGAGATGTTAATAAGCCTGGCCCTATTCCGGAGGAGCTTTAATTAGCCTGTTGGAAATGTGCTTACGGGGCGCACTGTCACTCTGTTGTGGCACACATTGCTGAAGACGTCCACAGACACACACACACACACAGAGAATGAGAGGGGAGGTCTATTACATGCTAATGTGGACAAGAGGAAGACACTCTCGCTCTGTCTTAATAACTAGTTAATGCCCTAACCTAACCATAATTTAGTTCTTCATTCTGAACTGAACCACAGCCTCACAAATGTGATTTTGCCTCTTTAGGACCAGGTTTTGGTCCCCATGAGGACTACTGGTCCTGGCAGGGTCACTGGTTTTTCAAGGTCCCATAGAGGTCACAAAAACAAACACACACGCACGCACAGGTTTGCACAGCTATACTTCTTAGGACACTGCATTCATTTGGACGGCCTCAACAGAGCATCATTCCCTGAACCATAACCAGCTAATCCCTAAATTTTACCTTAATCTGTTCATCAGAAATGAGATTTTGCCTCATCGGGACCAGGTTTTGGTCTCCATAAGGACTACTGGTCATGACAAGGTCAGTGTTATACCAGGGTCCCACAGAGATAACAAAAGAGAACACACGCACACACACACACAGTACAGTCAGTCATTTCATGGATCAGTGAGATGGTGATCTAAACAACGTTCTCCATTTTGTCAATTAATAGTTTCATTAGTGAGTCAGGAAGTGTGAATGTAGTTACATGCCACACACACTCATCTTCATCAACTGTGCTGAACACACTCTCTGCTCTTAGTCTTTGTCATCATCATCATCATCATCACTGTCCTCCTTTGTAACCTTAGGTGAAGCACTGTTCCTTGCTGCTCAGAACCCAGTGCTTCCCAAACTCTTCACAAAAGGAGCAAGTCATAAATAAGTCTATTTTTCCCCCCCGCAAAATAAAGATGAACACAGTGGCACAGTAAACTATTTTTCTTACAAAATAAATATTAATTCAACTTTGGCTACGTCCACTCTACTCCACCAAGGAGGTTATCTTTCGGTGTGGGTTTATCTAGATGTCCTTCTGTTTACTCAGTTGCTAATGGATCCATCTGAAACTTTTATGATGCTACTGTAGGCGATCACCCAGGAAAATCCCTAGATTTTATAATGGGCACAGGCCAGATTATGCAGATTATTTAACATGACTGCCCCATTTAACAAGTTCTGATGCGTATATCACAGTATATCACAGCGACATCTTAACAGATCAGGAAGAATTTTGTCTTCTGGATTCAGACGGTCAAAATGTAAACATTTCAGCTGCCTGTAGGTAAAATGCAGGTGAATCAGTCTTGGCTGAGGTCTGCACTCTCTAAATGCTGTTGCTGTTCAAAATGTGTCAACTCTGATCCACATAGGTTTGCCATTCACACTCGGCAGCTGACTTTTGTAAAAGTTTGAAAAAGATTTCAGGGTAAAAACGTCAGCGTTCCCTGTTGACATTTGAGCTTTAATTGTGAAAGAACCCACAGAAACAATGATTTACAGCCTCACAATACGGCTTTGCAACATTAGCTGATTAAAGGGATTTTTTGTTTGTAGTAGTTGTATAAAGTAGTAAACACATAGTGCTGTCTAAGCTTAGAGCGCCCTCTCTCTGCAGGAACCAGCGTGAGACATACATGGTGTCTCTCACTCAGCCACTTGTCAAAAGGCTCACTTAATATCTTAATAATATATTTGCCACTGTATCTAATTGTTAGAAAGCCATAACTGAGTGGATACTGAGGATTATGAAACATTGCAAACCACTCACTTCCTGCACCAAAGTCTATTGATAAAATCAGCAATTTTACAGCAGTTGGCATAGAGAAATTGTTGTTTTTTTGTTTGTGAAGTTCTTGAATATCCTTACTTCCTTTTAAACTTAATATGCAAGGCAGCAGAAGAACTCTGATTTCCTTGAAGGGCTTTGGTGCAGGAGAGTGAGCTGTTTTCAAACTTTTTGTTTGTTTATTTAGATTAACAGATTAACAGCCAAGTTTGCTGTAAAAAATTGTCAATTTTACTCAGTTAGCCTTTTTGTAAGTGGCTTCAATCTGTTTTTTTCCTTGTTTCTCCACATACACTGTGGGTCACATGGGTCATGGGTATGTGGATGAGTATTTGTGTGTACAGTAAATTTCCTGCGATTAATATTTTTAACTGTGACCAACCATAAACCATTCAAATTTCAATTAAACTAATGATCAGCAATTTTATTTACTTCGGATGTGTAGTGTGGAGGTATACCATGAGACCTTGAGGCAATATAATGGAAAACACCGTATTTATAAATGAGGTGAGTCACAAAATCAGTGGCATAAACACTTGAGGAAGGGTAAGACAGTAAACTAAGATGTCACAGTGCTGCAGTTAACATGTACTGTAGCTCACAGCGTACAGACTCACACAGCTGTAGATTCCTGGACTCAATTTACAGAGGACAATGAGAATGCCTTCCCTTGATTCATTCGCATAATCCTCCACATATATCATCAGCCAGACTGTCAACACAATGGCCGTCACATTCGCAGCTGCTGCTACTTTGAACAATTGGTGTGGACGCTACGGCAGAAAGCTGCCGATTCAGCCGAAAATCCTCTTCTTCCATCAAAGGAACGAGACACTTTGGAATATTTAGTTAGATGCTCACGGGGAGCATCTGGAGAGACAGAGGGAGCCTTTAAAATGCCATGTCATGTCAGTCAGTTTCCTGTGTGTAAATCATAAATTACTTGTGAGCTCCCTGATCGTGGTTTTTGGTTTTATTAAACTTTGATCTGGAGGGTATTTTTGTTATTATCGCTTCATTTACTCACTAATCAAGAGAATGGTCAGGGGAGTTTTAGCTTTCAGCTTTATATTCATTCAGTCACACAGTTTTGCACACAGGAGTTTAATCTGCTGAATGTCATCTTGTGTCTCTGCTACTGAGGAAAAGGAAGTTAATTATCATAAATCAGTTGGATAAAATTAATGGCTACGGCACCACAGGAACTTTTACATGCCAAAGTATATGCCACAACCTGCAGGGCTCATTTCTCTTTTATATACTTTCTTCCCACCTATTGCTCCAAACAAAACTAAATAACAAAATAATGAGAAATGAAAGAAGCCCAAACAACAACCAGACACACACATAAGTCATAAAAATCAGAATCAGAAGAAGAAAATCATAAGGTTAATTAAGCGTAATATACACATCTTAAGTAACGTTGCACCCACAAACAACAAAATTATATTAATTTTATAGCTTCTTCATCTTCGGTTTGTATTTTCTTTTTTATATTTATACGTTATTTGGCTCTTTTTTTTTACTTTGTAATATATTTGTTTGTGATTAGTTTAGGTTCTCCTATACATTGTATTACTTTCATCCCTGTGACTTATGGGGAAAAATTAAAAAACACTTTGTTTCCTTTGTTTGCCAAGTTTTATATTTATCCATTTTTTACATCTTGTTTTTTTCTTTTTTTTGTGATTTAAAAACAAACCAAAGGTCTATTATTGAACATCCTCTACCTCCTGAAATAGAAATCTATATGTGCTGCAAATTTTATATTCACCTTATGAGTTACGTCCATAACCCCTTGCAAAGATATTATTGTATTCATTTATTTTGTTTTGGGTTTTTTTTTTTTTCTTCTGTGTTTTCTTTTATTCTGTGAGTTCTGAGTGTTGCTTCTTTATGGAATTTCAGTTGCATTGTTTCTGTCTTACTTCCCCATCCCTGTGATTTTCCCCTTATTAGCTGCAGCTGTTCCTAATTATTCTCACCTGTGTCTTATCTAAGCTCCTACTGAATATAGTCTCTCTATTTCCCATCATTTCCAGCCAGTTTGTCTTTCCTGTGTGACGTAAATTTTCCAGAATTCTCCTTGGTTTTGCCTTCACTTGCTGCTTATCCATTTTTCCTGCAGCTAGTAAAGTTTGTCTCGTAAAGACTGGATGCTTTTGTTCCACCGTTGGCCTGTGTGTTGTATTTGAGTTGAACTGTCGCCGCATTTTTTTGAGGTCATTTGTGTAGAAACAGGGTTGTGTTGTGCAGAGTAATCAAAGTCATTTTGGTGAATCCGACACACATTTGACCAGAAAACGTTCAACGCTGATTCGTTACCTTGACAAGTTAGTTTGGAGTTACAGGCTTCAAGCGTTGCTCAGGACGGAAAATGATCGTAAAACACATGGTAGGTTTATTCTTAAATAAATAAAGGAAGGTGCTGTATATTTTCAGCCAAGCCACGTTGGCACTTTGTGATGTAAGTCACTTCTTTTTTTTGGCATCGCTTAATTTAAGTTGTAAGACCTTCATTGTCATTGTACAATTCTGTGACGACCCCTGAGGCGCATTTAAAATCCAAAGAAATAAATTATAACTTTAAGGCAAAACAATAAATAAGGATGTTGGACACACATTCAATGTGACAGTGAGGTTTTGATCGTTGGACTATGGGAGGAAGCTGGAGCACCCAACACTGCACACACACATAAAAGCTTCACTGCAACCTTGAATCAAACTGGGGGACCTTCTCACTGTAAGGCACCAGTGGAAACCACCCAACCACCATGTTGCCCTGTATAAAGCCACTGAAGCTCTTGGCGAATGAATGACTAGCTGGACTTGAATCTACATTTGGCAACAGAAAAAAACCCCAAAAAAACTTAAAACTCCTTTTAAATTGTCACACTTTAAAATGTGTGCTTTGGCCACTTTTTCAAGTGAAACCAAATAAAGTCACATTTATATACACACTTTATATATATATATAGTATATGGCTCATTTAAAGCATCAGGGTTTGAGCCAAGGTGCTTTACAATCATAGCACAGGAAAAGCAATACAAGTGTAGATAAAGCAAACAACTTGTGCAGTGATAGAATCAAAATCAATGGTGAGACAGATTACTAGTTTCAGAGAAACAACAAATTCAAATGCAATGAATTAAAAGCAATATAAAATGTTGGAGTCTGAGTGACACTTAAAATGATCAATAACGGTGCAGAGCCGAAGACAATATATTAAAGTAGATGTAGTCTTCCTGTTTGCAGGGTGAGTCGAAGAAGAAGAAAGTAACACCAGAGATGCTGCTGGCTACAAAAAAACAAAAAAAAACAAAACAGTGTTGGAATGGTCTATATAGGTCTCATTTGATTTATAATGTCATTAAACATTTTCCTAAAGAGTAACCGATCTCATTTCCTATTTTCAGATACACTTGAGTGTGATTGACAACTTTTCCATCCATTAGGTGACTGTGAATGTCCACTTTCAAAAACTGTCATGGCACCAGTCAAATTACAAATCTCTGTGCTTCTTTATGGGAGTTAATTTTGCAACCAGATGAGCGTATCATCTTTTTTATATACAGTCTAAAAGGTTATATTTCAAAAATGAGAGTAATATGCTGACCCAGGGGTGGGTAGAGTCAACCCACGTACACAAAGCTGAGCTGAGAGAGTGATAAAAGAGCCAGTGTTTGATTTGTTCACTCTGGGCTACGGTACAATCATAGCAGGACAAGGCGGCAGACTGTGTTCATATTAGTCTGCCATAAATCTTGCTTTCCTTATGTTATCAGCCAACCGGCCCTGCTTTTCAAGGGAAAAGATGCTTGAGTCGATTCAAAATAGAAAAGGACCGTGTCAGCCATTCCACAACCAAAGCAAGGAAAAGTATATTCTGTTTGAATTTTCAACCCGCATATGCAAATACCCAATGTGGAATTGGACATTTACAGCATGCAATAGCAATGCTATTCACAGCGGAGAGCTTATTTCACCGCAATATCTGTGTTCCTACCAATATCTTGCTCCTTCTGCATGGTTACGACATTAACAAAGCAATAATCCCACAAGGAACCACTGCGGACACAGAAATCCCCTGATTCCCCTTTAAATGTGATTTTTTTTTTCTATACATACAGTTAATGCTCAGTACACTGTATTACATGATGCCCATTAAAAGTGCATCGACTGAAACAGTTAAATGGTTTCGTAATAATGGCAATGACTTTATTTGTATGGCACAGTTCATGCAGGGAGTGCAAATCAAAGTGCTTTACATCAATAAGAGGTGGTGCTGATTGTATGGCTCCTATAGGATTAAAGAGGTTAGGGTTTCACTGAGCACAGAGCAGAGCAGAGCAGCTATCGTCTCATCAGATAAGAGCCAACAAATCTCACAGCAGAGATCAATGATATTAGTTTTTATTTATTTATTTTTTTTATTTTTTTTACTGAAAACACACAGTGTGTCTGGTCTTCTGGATTAGACACAGGCAGACTGACAGATTAGTGTCATTTGGCTGTGGAATAGAGAGGACACGTGAAAGGCCCACTATGCATTAATTGAGCACCACTGCTCGAACAGCTTCCACTCTTCTTTGAAGACTTTCCTCAAGATCTTTCCTCAAGTGTTTCTATAGGAATCATTCTGTAGAGCGCTGGTCAGATCAGGCACGGATGTTGGAAGAGAAGACCTGGCTCGTAATCTCTGTTCCACTTCATCCCTCGGGTGCTCATCAGGGTTGAGGTCAGGGATCTGTGTGGGCCAGTCAAGTTCTTCCACACCAAACCCATCAAACTGTCAGGGTCCGGCTTCCTGCCTCTTATTTTGGTAAAGGTTCATTTTCCTGTGCAACCTTTGTTTTTGCTTTGCCTTTCAGGAGACTTGACCGGGCAGCCAGGCGGAGTCTCCTCTCACACACCTGCTACTCATTCCCCTGATTTGCCTGCTGCCTTCTTAAGCCTGGCCTTCCGAGCCTGTCAGTCTCCTCGCCCTTAGTTATTCCTCGTTTAAGTATTTTTGGTTTTTGTTTTTGTAAATAAATTGTGAGCAATCTGCTTTTTAACAGCCTAGTTTCCGCTCAAGACACAGCCATGCTGGAATAGAAAAGGACCTTCCTCAAACTGTTGCCACAAAGTTGGAAGCGTAGCATTGTCCAAAATTTTCCAAGATTTTCTTTCACTGGGGAGAAGAAGTCGAGACCAAAGCCAGATTGAAACAAGTGAATTCAATACTTAACTGGTGTGACCAAATACTTTTGTCCATATAGCGTATCATTCCTGTTCTGGTCAGTCACCATATGTGTATATGTCATCACAGACATAAATGGATGATGAGTTATCTATCTATGTAAAATAAAAGCACAGAAAGAACAAGAAGGTTAAAAAAAAAAATCCATAGTCATTGAAAAGTCATCCTAATAAAGTGAGATCCCATGAGAGATTTAAAAACGGCAACTGAATTTGCCCTGATCTTCTGAAGCAGGTTGGTCTACAGCCGGGGAGCCCAGACAGAAAATGTTCTGTAACCCTTCAGTTTCCACCGAGATTTGGGAACCTCCAAATCTCGAATCTCCAGAACACGCCTGAGAATCTCAGGGTGTGGGAGGTCGTACACAGAGTCAGATATTCAGTTAAAGGATGTTAATAATCCATGTGGAGCTTTGAAACTCAACCATCAAAATGTGAAACCAATCCTTAAAGCAACAGTTAAAGTATAAAAGTGTAACCTGTAAAGCTTTGGATGAATCAATACGTTTTATAATGTGTACAAAACATAACTACGGCTGCAACGAGTAACTTATTATTAATTTACTACCAAATGAATCAGAAAACATGTGATTTTTTAGTTCCTTAAATGTGAATATTTTCTTGTTCCTTAGCTCGATACAACTTAAATTTGAAAAATTGGTCTATGGGCAAAAATAGACATTTAAGAACATTATCATTTTTGAGGTATGGGAAACACCCATCATCATTTTTTAATGACAAATTAATATTGATTGATTGTGAAAATAATCATTATTTTCAGCCCTAAATAAAGTTTTAAAAATAGGAAAAATAATTACATAACATGTAAGTTACAGGATTTATTAAGGCACACAGTTATTTTCAAGGCCTTCCACAGTTTGCTGAGGTCTTATCACATAAATAACAGACCACGATCTTATTTCCTCTCCTTGTCTGAAGCTCTTTTTAAGCTAAAGAATACATTTTCTTTGGAAATAAAACCAGAAAGTCACCTTTAGCTGGAAGCTTTAAACGTCCATCTGCCACTGCTCCATTCAAGTGAAACTCATAATCACGACAGATACTGTACATTGTTTACAGCGCAGCCCAAAGTTAGAGCTTTCAGAAAACTTAAAACTAAAACAGGCCCAAAATGGAGCCATTTTCATTCATTTGTCAGCAGCTTCCAAAAGGTAAAAAAACGTTTTAATACCCGCTTGGCACTAAACAGCAGGCAGACACGGTTAGAGACGAGCAGGTGAAGATAGTGGAGCATTTAACAGCTAAAGAGCCAGATATTCCCCTCAGGAGCTGCTGCGCTGCTCCATTATCAAGTAATGCACTGGTTAAAAATGTTCTGCAGTGAATATACACTCAACAGCCACTTTATTAGGTACACCTTTTCAACTGTTATCACACATATGTAAAAATCACAGCCAGCAACTCAGTGGTTTTAAGTATGTAGACGTCAAGTTCACACCAAGCAGCAGACTGAGCAGAACGTCTGAGTATTTCACTGTTGATCTACTGGGATTTTCACACAAAGCCATCTCTGGAGTTTACAGACAATGGTCCAAAAAAAAAAGAAAATATCCAGTGTGTTACAGTTCTATTGGGGGGAACTGTTACAAAATGATAGAAAGGCAAGAGTTACAACCAAGGTACGAAGAAGATTCTTTCTGAATGCACACCACATCATGTCACTTTATTTGGTGTCCTGTGTACCTAATAAAGTGGCCAGTCAGTGGATGTAATGAGGTGTCTGAAGTTACTGCTGAGTTACTGCAGCGTGTGTTATTATAAAACTGACGTTTTTGAAAACGTCATTTTCACACACAAACACATTTTTGCAGCATTCCTAATGAGGACACTCATAGGCATAATGCATTCTCCAACCCCTTACCTTAACCTTAACCATCACATCTAAAAACTTAACTCTAACCTAAACCCAGTTCTACCCGTAACCCTAAAACCAAGTCTTAACCCAAAAGGCCTTTTAAGGGGTGGCAGAATGTTGGGACCAGACAAAATGCCCTCACTTTATGCTTTTCGGTCCTCATAAATACTGTATATCCATACAGCACACACACACACACGCACAAAGGTTTGGACAGATATTCCTCCATTCATGTGGGCAACCTAAACAAAGCTATTCCCTAACTTTAACCATAACTACAATTCAAATCTTAGTCCTAAACTAAACCTGCTCCTCAGAATTGATGCTCTGTCTCATTAGAACCAGGTTTTGGTCTCCATGAGGACCACTGGTCCTGTCAAAGTCAGAGACTATGCCAGAAATCATACACACTGGAATCAGCATAACTGAATTATTGCGTTGCCCACCGTGATGTCATTTAAAGCCCCAAGTTTGGTTCTTTGACCAAATGTCATGGTGGTTACATTCTGGTAATATTCTGATTTATACATAAAGAAAAACTATAGGTCATTCATCTATGCCTATGTGTATCTCACATCTCAACAAGGAAACAGCTTTGACTCTGTCATGTATCCTGATAAGCACAGTCTGACACCTTATTTATTTTAGTTTTTGTTGTGGTTTTACGCCTTGTCTTTGCAGCGTTTGGTGTTTTTTAGATCTTAATATCTGGTGTTGGTTATATTTGACAACTTGACAAGCTTCAAACTTGGCAGGTGACTTACAAAAGGCACCAGTGTGTGACTGACATGGATAATGTTTGGGCAAGAAATGAAATGCATATCATAATATAACAAAAGCATGTTGGCAGTTGCTGTATATATACACTAACCCTGACAAGGAAAGATTTCACTGCGGGGACAATATATTTAATTTGATTTGATACAACTGAACTTTGACCTTTCTGTTGAAACAACCAATTTTAATTATTTCAAATAAACAATATCATCATTATCCCAATTATAATAATCAAACTTTTCTCTACTGTATAATCAATTTATAAATGGTTATTGATATTCAATGGATATTGTTTGACACATGTAATCTCCACCTATACACTAATGTAGTGTACAACAGTTGGTCTGGTCCCACGCCTTAAAGGTCTTATTGCTGCTGTTATGCTGACCTCAGTATTGTTCAGGAATAGCTACCTGGGTTTGACCCCTAGAGTCATATTTTTAATAAACAGCACGAGGAGCTCTTGGACAATGTGAGTGCAGACCTCCTGTCTGTCTGCTGCCTTCTGTCTCTCTCTCTCTCTCTCTCTCTCTGTCTGTCTCCATAACAAGCTCAAATTTCCCTCATGCAGAAACTCCCTGTAGTCAAAAACCGCTTTAGACAGCAAACCTGAACGGCCCAGGACTGCAAGGACACGCTGCTCAAAACTCCATGAAGCATTTATTATGAGACACTGAGTTTGTCCATTTATGCACTGTACTACATGTACGATATAAATTGCTCACACTTAATCATATGGCCGTAAATAAAATGCTGCTTTGTGCTTTGGATGTGTCTCCTTCCTCAGTCAGTACATTTACTGTATATGTGCACCCACTTTTAAAGGTCATGACCCAAATCACAATATCAACCGTGACAAGAGCAAATATGTGCAAATTGTAGCTACTAATTTACTGACATGTAACACAATTGAATTTGAATTTGTAAATGAATCCTTTCCAAGAGATGTTTGGTAAAATTTCTTTAAAAAAAAAAAAAAAAAAAAAATCAGCAAATTTGTTTAGGGGACCCAAAAGTAATCTCCCATGACCCATCTATGGGTCCTGGGCTACACTTTAAAAACCGCTGTGCTAGTAGTCTGACTTTTAAAAACATAAAATCACGTTAAATCAAATTTTTCTCGGAGTAACACGCCCAGATACTGCAAGTGAGAGTAAACAAAATGAGTCTGCACATGGTCCACACTTCCCGTTCACCCAGGAAGTTAAAAGGAGAGAAAATGTATAATATTTTGAGGTTAATGGTGCAAAGACAAGGAATGCTACTTGACATGGCACCAGCTAGACACCAGCTAAAGTTGTTTTGGTCTGTACTGTCATAGATCAGCCGTAAGCTGACGGGGGGCACATCGCCATCTAGTGTAGAGGAGTTCGACACAATTCAATAAATTGAAACTTTTTTAAGGAAACATTAGCGAATAAAACTCCTCATATCTATCAGAAACTTTTACATTGTCTTTTAGCAGTTGTTGTGGTATTTACACCTGACGGATTTAGTCTAAAATAAAAAAGGGATTTCATTTTAAGCATCATGACAGGACGAACAGCAGGACAAAGCCTCCACTAACTTTTTTGAATAAAATTTCACTTCAAACTCATAAGGGTTATATTTGGGGTTACAATATGGGTCACAAGCAGGCTTGTTCGTGGTTACCATTTTGGCCTCACACATGGGTTTGCTGTGTTGGGCCCATGTTACTGAAGCAATATGGGAGCTGCATAATTTATCCACTTCAAGCACATGCCCGCTTTGTACCCAGGTGGTCTGGAAAGTGTGCTAAGTAGGCATGGCCTTGAAGTGGACAAACATGGGTGGTGCCACCATGGAAACCGCGGATAAACCGGCTTGCGACCCATATTGTCAGCCCGAATATAACCCGTATCTGGGCGCAGTCGAGCTGCAACTGTAGCTCGACTTATGGAAATTTACTGACTTTTCACCTCCCACTGAACCCACTTCATCTCTTAACTCTATCAACGCACACACACACACCTGAGTGGGCTGCCATAGTGCCTCAGAGACCCACTTAGTGGAGGTGTGGATCTGATGAGAAGGGCCTTTCCCTTTATTTAGTGAAGTGCTACCTAATATGATTACGGCTCCAATTCTCCCTCACATTGGAGGAACACACTGGGAGCGATTACTCAAGTCCCCAGTGACCGAGCCCTTCCACAGGAGAGCGAGAGACAGACAGACGGGATTAGAACTCAGAGGTAACTCATGCATCTCGATTATAAAACTCGCAGACATTTGCAGACGACGTGTAAAGCATCTAGAAGATGACACCGAAGCACGTGAGCGCTTTTTCAAGCGTATCAAATAATGAAGTCTCCATTGGAACGTAACTGATCATCTGTCATTGTCTCGCAGAGGTCACTTTTAACAGGATACTGACTGGCAGTCAGCAGGGCCCAGGCCCGCAGCCAATGAGGAGAGAGCGTTACGCAATATAAAACAAAAGTGCTACAAATGTCAGCGTACACGCTGCTGCTCATATTACGGTTTGCTTTTACAAGTGTGTGGATTATCGACCTTCAATGCGCGGCTTGAATGTGGGCAAAGCTTAAACATGGCGAAAGTAAACGAGTGTTGCTTTTCCCGAAACAGTCGAATCACATTTGTCGATTCTATGCAGTACAACGTGTGAACGTTACATTTTGGCAAACGGCTTCATGTGTGTCATATGAATCTATTTCTGAATTGATTCTGAAGTATTTAAGTCAACGTTCTGACATGGAGGTGGAGTTTTCAGTGGTGGTGTGAAATAGAGAGCAGGAAAACAGGTTTATTGTGGTGTCCAGAAACCCAATATTTCAAACTTATTTGGGTAGATTACAGTGTTATGAGGTTGGATAGTTATATAGTTGTGTCGTTGTAAGATATATATTAAATCTGTGTTTCACCATGAAAAAAAAAAATAATAATAAATTTAACTATCTTGTGTTGTGATTTATGGGATAAGTGAAATGAATTAAACAATATTCCTATTGGCTACACTAAAAACTAAAAGATTTATATTCAGGAAAAAAACAACAACAATATTTTACTGTATGTAAGAATACACACTTACAAAAGTCAAAAAAAGACTTTTGACTTTTTATATTGAACAATGTATAAAAATTAACCTATATTCAATTTTATTAACTGTGATTTTTATTTTAAGAATATACTTTATAATATATGTCCCATATATACACATGGGTTTCTGCTATGTCGTACATTTTCCAAATTATATTGGTTTTATGTTTGTTTTTGTGTATATACATAGTTGTGTGTGAGTGAGAGAGAGAGTATGTGTATAGTATGTGTATATATATATATATATATATATATATATATTATGCATATGTATGCAGTGTGTATGTAGGTATGTATGTTTCTTATGCAAGTTTGTGCATATGTATGTGTATATAGCCCATTTCATCTGCTGCACGGATGTACTGTATGTGTGCATATGTACAATCAACAGCGTTTTACATTTTGTCTATCTTTTAGCATGTCTCAGTAGTTTATCTTATTCTTCTCTAATGTACAGCACTTTGCCTCAGCTGCTGTTGTTTTTAAAGTGCTTTACGAATAAAGTTGGATTGGATTGGATTCGATTGGATATTATCATATACATACAGAATATACAAAGTATAGTAATAAAGTTTGTATGATATTATATTCTGTTTTTAAAACAAACGAAATCTGTTCCTTTCCTTCTGCTGTGGAGGATGTTGACTTTAAAGAAAATAAATAGCCTTTTTTTTTTTTTTTTTTTGTCCTTTATTAGTAAATGTAATAACTAGAAATCATTAACCTTAACCTCATATATGTGAGTTTTTGTATAAATGTCCAATGGTGACTTTGTTGAACTACTGTATATAACTCCTTTATTATATTGTGGAAAAATGTATATATACACATTTGGGCTATTCTCTTTTCACACAAGTTATATTCGGTGCCTGTGTGTGAAATATGCATCACACACTCCAAGTCAAACATGTGGCTGAGTGACAAATATCCATCGCTTTGAAACTGAGTTTAGAAAAGTTTTATGACAGCTCTCTTTTTTGCAGAAACTTCACTTTATATGAGTGGATGTCTCCTCTTTGAATCATTCTCTCCCTCAGTTATTCCCTGTAGGGGGAAAAAAAAACAAACAAACTGTGAGGCAACAGCACTTTAGTGTGCACTGCTCAAATGTGAGCCAATGGACTGGCTGCCTGTACTGTAGCAGTAAATATACAGTAGTGCTGGAGCAGAACATTGTGTTCAGAGGAGCCACAGTGACTTGACTGCAGTCTCTCAGCCTGGAGACGCAGTGCAGGGACGAGCCACGGGCACAGATGAGAATGTCCATACTGCCCCCTTCTGGCAGCTCTCAGTACAGCACCTACTGCAGGAAAATCTGCAGGATAAAACCATTACAGTGAGTGTGTTTTTAGTGAACAAAAGTTTCATGCTCAGTTTTTAACATCAAATATGTCAACAATTAAAATATATTCTACTGGGTCTTAAACTGTACCAGGGGTTTCTAAAAATTTTTTGTAAAAGAAATATTAAAACAGTGCAGCGTTCTGCTCACAGAAGCTCAAACACCAAATGTGTCACCGTGATCAGTGACCTGAAACTGGCCTGTTTCCTCCAGAGGCTGCAGATGGAGCAACATAAGTGTATGTGTGTGTGTACCTGGTATTACTTATGTTGTGGGGACCTAGGGTTAGGGTCAGGAGTTATGGTTAAGGTAGGTAAGTCAATGCAATATCCTCTGAAGTCATGGAAACCAGTGTCTCTCTGATCTTGTCAGGACCAATAGTCCTCATGGAAACCAAAACCTGGCCTTAAATTGTAGTTGGGTTAAGTTTGTGGTTTGGCATTAACTGGTTATGGTTAAGGTTGAAGACAAGGCTGTGTTTGTGTGTTCTTGTGAGGACCAAAAACTTAGAGAATGAGGACATTTCTGAGGGTTAAGCCATAGTTTTAGGGTTAGGGTTAGAATTAGGTTTAGGTTACACATTGAATTGTGATGGTTAATGTTAGGGTCAGGGGACAGGGGATGCATTATGTCCACGAGTGTCCCCCACTATGAATGCTGCACAAGTTTGTTTAAGATTAGATGAACCATGTTAAAACAAATAAGTAAAGGACAGTTATACATATGGTTGTAACACATAAAAACGTAATTTGGTTTATATGTATTTAATTTTTCTTTACATTTGTTCAATTTATGAATGAGCAAACGAATGGCTGTGTTTATTACCTTTTCATTTAGTAACTGAATGAGGAATTTGTTCCATGTAACATAATGGGTGTTGAATAAAATTGAACTGAACTTGGTCAGTTATCAAAAGTAAAATCTACATGCACAATAACATTTTCCACTTGATCCCACTGCCGGGCTTTTCTGTCAGGAAAGTGAAGTTTGTGTAAAGCACCTGCTCACTCCCTGACCAAAGGTCCATTGAGAAAGTCAGCGATTTTACATCACAGCACACAGGAGTTGTTGATCCACTGCTGCTTCCATCACTAAGTTCAAATATGTTTTGTTTTTTTTGTGACTGGAGTGTTTGAAATCCTCTGTTTGACCAGCAGCTCTTGTGTCCCCATGAGCAACACACACCGATTTTCTCTATGGCTTTTACTGCAGGAGAGTGAATGGTTTACAAAGTCGAGCTTTCAGGTGGAAAATTCTGTCTGACAGAGAGATAAATGGGCAAAAACAAAATCTTAAAATATCAGAGATGTCAATGTTTTTCCTTGTGGTCCCCACTGGCAGCCATGCCATACAACCGCACTTTAAAAAACTAGGATTCTAAGTGTGTGATTGATCACAATACAGAATGAATATGCTCAACCTGTGTCCATTAAAACCAATGTGTTTCCTTTGCATGAAAACTATGTGTGCAGGTGATAAGAGAAGCCAACGGTCAGCATAATATCCCAGGTAAAGGTGATGCAGGTAATATCTCTTGCATAACCTCAGCTAATGATTAGAGGGTGGCTCCACAAACAGGCCAAAATGATCAGCGATCAGTGTTTACCGACTTGTGAACGCATGAAGGAGCTTTATACTTTGGCCGTAATGACTGCTCATCTCCTCTCGTTGCTCTTTTTGTTCCTTCTTCTGTTACGTAGAAATGTGGCACTTTTCAATAATTCATAAATATTGAAAACCCCACAGATACACTCGAGTGTTAGGGTGAAAAGAACGCCACAGAGCACATTTCTTGTGGGAATCCTTTGTGAGTACAGTTGTGTGTTTGCGGTGTTTTTGTCAGCATGTGTGTGAGCTCAGGGTATTTGCTCGAGCTCAAGGTCAGTCAGGCTGTTGCAAGTGTTTCCCAGTCTTCTATCAGCTTTCTATTTCCCTCTCTCTGTGGGTTGTGGTGCATAACATGTGTATTTTGTTTCATTTTGCTGATCAGAGTCTCGTCTGGCAAAAACACAGCAGAAGAAAGAAATCAAAAAAAAAAAAGAAGAGAAAAGCTGTTAAAGTTAAAAAAGATTGAAAATATAGACAAATCATACAAATGTAAACTTCTCTGAAGCTCTGAGGCCTTATCTTATCTTTTCCTTACAGAAACCATTTTTTTTTCTATTTTCTTCTGCAAAGGTTTCCCATAAACACATTGCTTCAAGAAAGAATTCAAACACACAAAACCCTATCAAAACAATTTAAAATGTTTTAATATAATGCTGTCGCCGAAATAAATTATTCATAGACGCAAAATATGTAGATAGAGATTTTAGATTGTTTTCGCTCTGAAAAATTTGGCATTTTCCCCAAAAGGAGTGTTTTAGGGCTCGCAAAATAAAGTCAATATGCTATAAAACGTTTGCAGGTTCTCCTAAACTCATTCTCATGAGTGCAGGCCCTTTAAATCCACTCTATGTGTGTGGTTTGATCAGAGTTGAGAGGTCAAAGTTTTGTTGATTCTGTAAGTAATAAAAAAAAAATCTAAAACACTAATATGTTGGATATGTATTAAATAAATGGTACATGTCCGTATTTATGTAGCACTTTTCTAGTGTCAAGCGTGTCATAGCGTTTTTGCATTTCAACAGCTCGACTTCCTCCCAAAATAGCATTTTTTTTCTTTTTTCTACTGACTACATCAGCCACTGCTGCGAACCATGGACTTACCTTTAACCCTGCACTTTTTGATTGACTCAGACTCGTGTTAAGGAGTACAGAGGTCAAATGTAGCTACATGGCTGTGGAGGAAGTTGTAATTCTTTCTACAAACTAGAGAAAATGGAAATAAATGAAAACTTGGCGTCCAGAGTTGGAGTCTGGAGTCTGGAGCCAGGCTCATATATGTAAACAAGTGCGTAACAGCGGGGAAGTGGGAGAATGAATAGAAATGGCAGGTATGTGGAGGGAGTGGAACAGTAGGAAAAGGTGGGACCGCATGAGAAAACAGAGGTATGTGCTGAGAGGTGTTGTGAGGTGACCCAGGTGAAGTGTTACATGGACATTCCAGCAGCTCTGTAGCAGGCAGGGAGACAGACAAATGTGTGGAGCGGCATTTACTCAAGATAAGAGCAGGTCTGATACCGACACCTGTGACCTGAGGCCCTGCCTCTCTGTTTGTGTGCAAGACACTTCAGACTGTGCCAGTGAAGCATTTCGTGGGGTTTAAGCAGCATATTTCTATCAATATATAGCTGGCAAAGAACATCAAAGTTGGCGCTGCACACACTGGTGCCCTTAGCAAGTCACCTGCCAAGTTTGGAGCTTGTCAAGCCAACTGTTGGACAGTTACAGAACGTCAGAAGAGCCTAACAGACAGACGCAGTATATGTTCTTTACATTTACAGATAGATATAATCAGAACTGGCTTTATTGGCCAATTGTATGTGCACATATAAGGAGTGTGACTGTGGTTTTGCTCTGTGTGAGGTAAGTTCAGACTTTAATGTTCCCAAAGGGGCAATTACCTTCAGAGCAATCAGTCAGAACCTCATTTCTGAGGTACTGGTTAAGTTCGGGGCTAAGATTTCATTTATATGGTTCGGTTAAGGTTAGGGACAAGGTTTGATTAGGCTGTCCCGATCAAGCCTAAAGTCCAGAGTAGCTGTGTGAACCTGTGCTTGTATTTATGACGTTGTGAGGTTCAAAAAACACATCTTTTTTTCTGAGCCCCACAACTTTAGAGGGCTTTTTCAGGGTTAAAACCTGGTTTTAGGCTTATGGTTAGAATTGGATTTAGGGTTAGACCCTTAGTTGTGATGGTTAAGGTGAGGGTAAGGGGCTAGGGAATGCATCATGTCAATGACGTTTGACAAGTCAGTTTACACAGACACATTATGGGGACAAAAATCATGTTCCCATAACATCAGTGATTACATTTTAAGGTGAAGACATGTTGTATGGTTAGGATGAGGTTAGGGTTTGAATAAGTCTCCTGAAAATGAATGTGAGTCATTGTAATGTCCTCTAACGTCATGGAAACCCGACTGTCTTCACAGTCTATTGAACTGAGGATGTATTTATGAATACACGTTTATTTGTCAGAAACTATGAGTTATTTCTGTCGTGGGTAAACATTCAGCCCAATGTGCTTTTTCCTGAAATTCACCGAGACAAGTCTGATTCACTTCATCTGTCGGAGGTAAACAAACATTACAACAGCGTTGTCAGGCAGGTGATCACATGCTAATGTTCACATAGATCAATAATCCTGCCCTCTGGTACACAAACACACACATGATCACCACTCAGTGCGTCGTCAGTGCATCTCCTGCGGTCTGTGTTTGTGCTGCGTGACCTTTGAGAGGGCAAAGGCAAACTGCACGCATCAATCCCTCCACGGACGAGTAAGTCTGGAGAACACTTCTGAGCATAATCACCTCAGTAACAAGCAGGCAGCGGCATTATCCGCACAACACAAACACGCGTGTCCAGAGCTGCACCCCTGGGCGTCTCGCTCTTTCTTCCAAACATGGAGGCAAACGTCTTCCCACCGCCAGCGTTGTCTGTTTGTGTGACAGCTGGCTGTGATGCTGTGTGTTGTTGCGACTGAAGCACCAGAGTCAATGATCTGTGTAAATTGGCTTTTTATGGGACTATTGGGGAAAATGCTTCACACCCTATTTAGCTTTTCATCATTGTTTGGTCAGAAAAAGACTCAATCTGCAGAAGATCAAGTAGAGTAATGATAAGTGACACTGACTCAAGATTACAAGATTACACATAATATAGTGATAGTTTCTGAAGCACAATCCCATTTTCTGCAAATGTCCGGTCATAGACGTTGGTGATTTAAGTCGGAGAAATCCCATGATGATGTTACGTAAAGAGCTTTAATATTTCATGTCTGTTGAAACATCATCTTCATCAGTGGAAAAAAAAAAAAAAGGCAAACCAGCTCGAGACACACATTCTTTAGAAACGTACACTTCATAAAAACCTATGCCTGTTTAACTCTATGACAACAGAATGTGGCTGCAGCTTTATCTCTCTGATCCACAGCCTTTTCTGACTGGAAACTGAAGTTTCTAAAGCACTCGCTCTCCTGCACCAAATTCCATTGAAAAAATCTACAATTTTAGCTCATTAGAACATGGAAGCTGGTCGTTTTCTGCCTTGTTTGAGAAGTTTGTGTCTCTTGTGATGTAAAATCTTTTAGTTTCTCCAGGGAATTTGGTGTGGGTTGTTACCAGTCTACAAAGCAATTTCTGGTAATTAAAATAAAATGTACTTTTGTACTCCTGGGTTTATTTTTAATAACTTTGAATTCTGATTAATTTATTTCACCTGGGTATACTGCAAATATGAACGGTACATTTTCAAAAATGTACCTGGGATTTTTAAGTGTTTCAATTTTTTTGTTTTGTGTTTCATCTTATTTTCCGGTATTTATTGTTTAACTTCTGACTGGAAGCCCTGACATGTTTTTGTGCAGCAGGAACTATCAGACAAAGCTGTTTTAACGGTGTGTGAAGTGAACTTTATTCCCAAATGAACAAAAGGTGTGTCCACTTCAGCAGTGAGCAAAGACGTGGCTCACACATGTCTTCTCACAATCACTGTTTTTGTTTTTACTGGGAATTTACTCCATTAGGTTGATTATCCCACCGATAAACAGGACGAGCTTCTGATTGAACTTCAGGAATTCTTCACCTGTGCATAATGTATGCGTTTGAATGTGAGCTCCACATGTTATTATTAGAAATGGTAGTAATGTGGGTGACACAGTGAGTCATGGTCAGTCCACCATTTTGGCACAAATTTTCATAAAGTGTGGCTCAAATTTAAACACAGCAAGCAAATTTGTGTTCCCTCTGACATCACATGACTCCTTTCATGTCATATAAATTCAAAACAAAACCATCAAAAGTCTTCATGTATTATTTTTATTTTTTGCCTTTATGAGGCCAGCTTGCATACTTAAGTGAAAATCCGAGGAAATAACTTCCCTTTATTTTGTTGACATGAAGTCCCGCCTTTAAAATGAATCTGATCAATGAACTGTAATGTTTTTGATTTGAATTTATGTTAAAATGAGGTACACTGCAAAAAAAAGGGGGGGGGGGGTATCTAAAAACAAGATAAAAACACTAAAAGGTAATCGAAAACAAGTGAAATTATCCGTCCATGCAGCAAGATAATTTCACTTGACAAGATTTATTGAATTAAGATTATAGTGCAAAGTGGAACACTGAAAAAAAAAGAAATTAACTCTTAAAACAAGATAAATTAACTCTTAAAACAAGATAAATTATCTAACACTTCTAAATCTACATTTTTTTTTATCTTGGTAAGAACCAAATCATTTGCAGTGTACTATCATATTAAATTAATGATGCATGTATGTTGTTCATACATGACCTTCCCGTGGTCAGATTTGTGTGTGTGTATGAAACTGTCTAAGACTAAGTATAGCGTGGATTTGTCTGAGCTCAGCTGTGACTCTCCTTCACCTGCCTGTTTCTGATTGACTGACTGGTGAGTAAACAGGTGGTAAAGCTAACCTGACATATATAAGGAGAAGAAAGGTACATTTAAAAGTTTGCCTGATGGTGCATGATGTTTATGTGCCTCGGAGAAAAGACACTGAAAACACTGCAACGCTCCAAAATCAGCCTTAACATTGCAAACATTCCTTGTTGCTTTTATTTTTGTAAATTATTCTTTTGAGACATGATTTTTGAGGATGGGTTCACATTTCATATCATTACAAGGGCCATAAAAAGACAATGTATAAGAAATAAATTGTAAATTTTAAACCTAAAACAAAATTCATCTCACAGATCTAATTAATTTACTTTAGCTAATGGATGTGTATTGTAAATATGGCAATTACATTTGCATTTCCATATTTTAAAAATAAACTTTTTATTTTTTATTGTGCTATTTATTTATAAAACATTGTGTGTGTGTGTGTGTGTGTGTGTGTGTGTGTGTGCGTGTGTGTGTGTGTGTGTGTGTGTGTGTTTCTTTCTTCTATAAGCTCTGACATGTTACCCTCAATCATATTTCATTAAAAAAAAAACATTAGGCTGTGCTAAATGTGTTTACAAAGTATTTCACAACCGAAACTCAAGTGAAATGACAATATAAAAACACAACTTCATAGAAAGAAAAAATAGAATTATAACAATAAACCGCAGAGGTACAATTTTGGAAATGCAGAACGAATAAATAATTGTTTGAAGTTTAACATCAAATGCCTTGTGTAAAATTATGGCACAATGTATCAAATATTTGGCAAAAATTAAAGATAAAATAATCATTCTTAATTTTTCACAAGTGCGCCACTTTGGACGGCCATGTTCTTACAACACACTTGGAAGGAAAAGATGCGTTGAAGGACATTCATTCAACATGAAACTTCACCAGTTAACAGTGCTACATTGTACACACTGTACCTCCATTCTGCTTTGATAATATAATATAAAGCTGTGTGTACTGTGTTGGCCGCTCTGTCCCTCATGTCCCAGGGTCTGAACCCAGCAGTAGCAGCAGCTCCAGCCGCCCAGATAGAGCCTGACAGGCTGAAATGAAACACACAGATATGGAAGTGGCAGCCAGGCAGACAGGAGCCAGTCTCTCATGGGTGCTGGAGATTAGACTGACTCCCACTTCACATTCCCCAGCGAACAGAGCACCGGTCGGCCAGCTCCAGTCCTCCACATCCGCTCTTCCCCTCTATCTGCTCCATGTGTACATTGGCATGTTTCTGGGAGAAACTGACTCAGGCTGAGATGAAGTGGGGGGGGGGGGGGGGGGGGGGGGGGGGGGGGGGAGAAAGTTCACGTTTTTGTAATGATCTGGCCACAGCACATGCAGAGCGGGGACATGACGCGGGGACGCGGGGGCCACACTCCGCGGCTCCACGAGGCTGCAGCAGCAGTCTGGGAAAGAGACAAACAATAAGACTGATTCCAAAACCAAAACATTCATCACTGAGAAGACATTTAGCTGCACTATGTTTTATCAGATGTGAATGTGACGGTGACACACGACAGCAGCAACTATCATCTGTCATCCACATATAAATGAGGACGTCTAGTTATAATAATTTGATATTCCTATTTTTTCTTTCTTCCACAGGAACAATGTTAAACTTTTTATATCAAGTATTACCTGAGAAAATACTGAGCTCTTCAAGTAACACCATTATCACCAACATTTAAATACAGTAGTGGTAATAGGCCGAGCAGAGTCAGTTAGACTTTTCACAGTAGGCAATGAGATAATCTGCTCTCTCATCATCCTCCTCTTCCTCACATGTACTTCACACACTGATATAGTGAAATTAGATTAAGATGGAGTGAGAGATAAGGTGACACTAATTATTAGTACCACCAGAGGAAGCGCGTGTACCACTGGTGGTTCACGTACCACACTTTAAGAACCATGGATCTAATGCATCTAAGGCTGGACAATGTGGTGGAAACGTTATTACAGTGAAGTTTTAAATCAGTGAAGTTTTAAATGTCAAAAAACTTCAGCGTTTTAGTGCATGAACATTATATCAATATACACTGAAACTTTGTTGAAAATATGGGATGTTTGATGTTGCTTTGGGAAATGTTAACGCATGAGCTGTGCATGGAATGATCACAACAAACAAATATTCACTGAGATTGAACAGCAGCCGCACGGTGGATTAATGGCTGGCACTGCTGCCACACAGCAAGAGTCACCTGTTCAAATCCCGGTGCGACCTAGGGCCTTTCTGTGACAGTCTGCCTAAATTGACCTTTATGTGGAGGATAAATGACACAATGAGTGAGTGAATGTTTACAGAACACAAGCGCTGGTTGCTCACTGGCTGAAGTTGACGCAACTTGTGTTCGTGGCTGAAAACACAGACCCGGAATTTTCAAATGAAAACCGAGACAGCAGCGACTTGAAGCCTCTACTTTTTCACAACTTAAAAACACCAGTGGAGCGTGGATACCCAAACCAGAATTTACTCATTTTTTCATTACAGGGGAGAAATGTGGGTGTAGATTTCCTATAAAACAGATGATGCGGGCGTATTAAGGAGTCGTGTGCCTTTGACCAAAAGCTCCACTCTGCATCCTCTTCCACTGAAAGCAGTCGTCTATGAGCTTCAGTCCAGCCTCCTCCTGCACGTTCACTCCTCCTCACAAGTCTGCTCCAACATGTCTTTACAAACTGCTCATTAAAACTCAGGATTGGTTGGAGACGATAAAACGTTTCTGTGTGATGAACGAAGACTGAGTGGGTGATACTGAGGAGCGATCACAACATCAATTTGTATCCCTGACAAGAAATTAGAGAAAATGCTAAAAGATGTCTGACACACACACACACACACATATTTGCACTTCTATCAAAGTGAGGACCCTCATAGACATAATACATTCTCTAGCCCCTTACCCTAACCTTAACCATCACAACTAGATACCAAACCCTAAACCTAATTCTAACCCTAAAACCAGGTCTTAACCCTGAAAAATACCTTTTAAGGGGTGAAAAAAGTGAGGACCAGCCAAAATGTCCTCACTCTGTTTGGTTTATACGATTTTTGGTCCTCCTTCTGCAGCAAGTACAAGAACACACACACACAACTTTAACTTGTTTTCTCATCGACAATAAATACCTTTGGAAAATTCCTTATCTCGCAGGCATGTGTATGTAAAATAAAGACAGAGGCTGAAATTCCATTCTGGTGCAAAGAATGCAACTATAGAGGACAGTGGCGTCGCATTGGTGGGTGATCAAAGTCAGGAGGCATCTGTGGAGACGGTGCCTCCCTGGTGGATTGACCTATCAGTCAGTTCACAGAAGCATTACCAAAAAGTGACATAAACAGCAGATTCCCCGGCCTGCAGTGGGAATGTGGTGCGTTTGTGGATTCCAGTTTTTATTGACATAACCACAGACTGACCGGGGGGGGGGGAGCTGTAATAATGCTGCGTGATGAACTGTGGCAGCGCAGGCCGTCACCAGTCACCTCGTTCATAAACCCGCTATCCGAATGGTGTTACTGAGAGACAAGAATTACTCAGTGCCCAGCCATCGTGGGTGAAAGGGTGAAAGATTGGGCCTAGAGCGCGTGGTGCACACAGAGTTTATACCGTAAGATTGAAACAATGGAAACCACCTTTTTTTAACTATGACCTCCAAAACTCACTTAAGTCGTCATAAAACATGTCTCAAAATGAGCTGATGTGATCGTAAAACAAACAGGAAGCACAAACTGTCTCTCTTAAAGCACTGACTTAACGGTCCAGTGTTGAAATTTTAGATTAAATTATGTTCATTTTTGCAGAAATTGAGGAGTTTGTTGCTGAAATACCAACAGTTTTTGACGATTCCACCTGATAACCCAAGTATGTTCCCATTTAATTCTGGTAAGACCTTAATTGTGAATCGTGATGGTGCCACAACATGATGGTGCCTCAGCTCTGGACTCTTTCTTCTTTTCATGACCAAACTGAGCTCAGTGTCTTCCATCCCATAGACGTCACTGACAGAATGGACTGCACAATTACATCAAAGCAAAAGTCACACTCATACAAAGATGAACAAAATAAAATACAAAATAAAGAAAGATCCATCACACTACCCACTGATGAGGTCACAAAAAGTTCTTATAATGTGTAAAACTTGAAAAAGAAATATCTCTGTCAAAAAATTTTGGATTTGAATTTTTGGTATGTGCATGCAGGATCAGACACGTTACCATCTCTGACATAACAGATCGGAATTAATTTTGTTCTCCTGGTATAAGATGGTGATAGCTATAAGACAGTTATCTAAAAATCCAAACAAGTCTCCTGAATCCAGTGGATGAAAATGTAAAACACAGGTGACAAAGTGTTGAAGCCTTGGTGGAGCTCGGTGCCGTCTGTGTTTGAAGACGGTGTGTTAGCACATGAAAACTTTTTTTCTGTAAACACTGTGTTTTGCAGGTGCTCGAGTGTGAACGTGAAAACATGGATTTTGGAAAATGTGTTCGCTGAATGGATTTTGTGTGACAACAATAGAACATGATCCAATGGTTGGTTCATGGTCGCCACCTGTTGCACTGACTCTGTACAGAGTTCGGAGACCAAAACCTCAGTTTTGACCAGTGCAAAGTAAAATAATGAGGGACGGCGACTTTTACAAGTAGAATCAGGAAACACTATAGCTTAGTTTAAAGACTTGACACAAGAGAAACACAAGAACACACAAGTTGCCTAGCAACCTCAAGGTCTCCACCAGTTGAAAGGTTGGGTGAAGGTTCAGTCACCAAAGTATTGTTTCAGGGAACTGGTGCTACTTTGGACCTGCTCAGTTTTCAGGTCACTTTCAGGTCATTAAAGCCTCTTTCACACTAAAATGAGTTTATAGCTGAGATTTATAAACGCGGGTCAAGGATTTTTATATAAGGTATGGAACACTTTTCCCACTGGCAGAGGTTTGTTTTTCTACCTTCTTTACATGGATGTCATCCTTGCGTGAACTATGACATAGTATTAAGGCCATACTGAAGAAAAAAAAACCTTTCAGAATAAAGTTTCTAGTATCTAGAGCTTTATAGCATTGCAACTGTGTGATGCATGGACGGACTTAGCACAGAGCATGTGGATGGAGTCATACGCCACTAAATACAATATAATATACTGTATGTGACTATATTACGTTAATATAATATTATGACTTTTTTTCTCATATTTGAACTTTATTCACAAAAGATTTCTTTTTTTCCTTCAGTATGGACCAAAAAGTAGGAAACAACAAAGAAAACAAAAAAGCAACAACTCAGTGATGATGTCACCACAGTTTCTTTAAAAAAATAAATAAATATAAAATTTTACTCTTTTTACATCAACTGTTACGATGATCCACTGCATGAAATGAATGATGCATGGCTCCAAAAGTTAATACTAATTGTTATGCTAACAGCTAATGTGTTGAGCATGTCCCTGATAATTAACAGAGCAAAAGTCAATAAAAACGCATTTGCACTGAAAAGTCATGTGACCTGGGACTGAATGCCAATTAAACACATTCACAGTGGTGGAAAAAAAAAATGAAAGAAAAAAATAATAATTAAAAAAAAACATCTAGATCTGAGATTAAACTGGATTTTCACCATCTTAACAGTAATGTTTTATCTATTAAAGTGACAATTCAGGTTAATTTTGAAGTGAGGTTATATGACGTAGTGACATAATCTAAGATGGCTGCCAGCAGGGACACAACAACAACAACAACAACAAAAATCAGATTCTAGCCGCTTAACAAATAATAAAAATCTAAACCTGCAACATGATGTAGAATGAATTTACTGTTCTGTCACCGTTAAACAGCCTGGGCCTGTTTTACTGACCTCATCAGAGGAGACTGCAGTTTACATATCTGCCTGCAAACACAGTGATAAACCTGATGATGATGATGATGATGATGCACGTCTAAATCTAAGCCAATGTTTTTCCCCCAGATCATTCACGAAAGTCATTCATCTAAATGTGGCCGCGTCACTCCACATGATGTGAATAAATCCTTTAACATCGGGTGAAGAGGAGTGAGAAGCGAATCAGTAAAATGTGCTCGGTGATATAACCAGGCTTTATTTAAAGGTTATAAATGCGCGATGTGAGTGTGATGATCAAGTTACGACCATCACTGATTAGAATGGAGGACCGAGATAAGGAGGCAAATTTTGTTTTTATCTCATCCACGGGAGTTACTGTACGTGTGCAGAGATAAATGCTGCTGCTGCTGCTGCTGCTGCTGCTGCTGCTGCTGCTTTAGGCCCACAGTTTCTTAGAAGTACACTTTTACACAGTGAAACACAGTAGCAACTTTTTCATTATTATTATTATTATTATTATTATTATTATTATTATTATTTACATCTGATTCAAATCAAAAATATAATTTCATGAAAGGAGAAAAATTAGATTTTATATATTTTTTTTTTACCTTAAAATGAAATGTGTATATATATATATATATATATATATACCAATTATTTTATATTATAATGATTATTTCCTGTGGTGGAATCACAGTGATAAAAATGACAACGGATATCTGCATCATCATCATCATCATCAGCAGCAGCAGCAGCAGCAGCAGCAGCAGTTCACAGACGAGCTTTAAATGAGAGACTCGTGTTCGAGAAGGAAAATAAAGGAATGAGTCGCTTCATTTTTCGAGTCATTTTTATATACTTTTAAAATGGAAAATCGAAGTTTTTCAGGTTGTGTTTACTTTGTTAAAATTAGCGGTAAATTAAATGTCGCCACTTTATTTTATTCATTAATGGTTCGTGTGATCGTCACGATTCAACATGTAAAATGTAGAAATAATTGGCATCTTTCTTATTCAGCGTATTGTTTATATTCAGTTGCAAAGTACATTACATTACAGTTGCAAAGTACAAGTACGGTTTATTTTGTATTTTTAAATCTAAAAATACATGAAATTTAATTTCAAAGCCCTTGTTTTGAATGGGGCAAAAAACAAAGTCTTTATTTATATAAGTCTGGAATAAAACTACAGATACTGCAATAAATAAATAAAAATAAATACTAATCATAATAGTTATGAGATATGTTTCATGATTTCTCTGGACAAATAATAAACGTTGATTGTGGATTTAATACGTTTTTTTTTAGCGTAAGCATCCACTTTTATAATGTCATCTATTTTCCATAGTGTGATAATAATAAATCCATCTCGCGCAGCCACGTGACATTTTTTTTACGTACATTCCGTTAGTTTTTCTTATCGGACTGTTGCTTTAACGCCGAACTCGCTCACATTCATTTCACCATAAAAACACAAAACAAAATGTCTCTCCACGGTGATTTTTATTATAATATGATTTTTTTTTTTTTACACATTATAAAACAAAATAAAAACAGACAAAATCAGTCGCGTGGACGCGTTAAAAAATTTTTTTATGTGCATAAAACTCTGCCTTTATAGATTTAACTGACGAAACAGGGCGAATAAACACAAAGTTTAACAGCCTTGTAAAAATAAGAAAAGAAAATCGACAATCAGCTGAAAGTAAACACTTCTGAACGTGGAAGTGCACGCGCTGCCTATATGCTGATAAATCTCAGGCCTAAATCAGAGTTAATTTTACATAAATTATAAAGAATAGGACGTAAATTTGAAATATGTTGGGTTTGGTTCAGTGAATCCAACATGGCCTCATGGAGTTTTCAAGCTTTGCAACATCTGACTACAGGTGCAATCTTTTTTTTTTTTTTTTTTCATCTCTGACCCCCCCCTCCCCACACACACACACCCTCTCCCCGGGTGCCCTCCCTCCCTCTCTCCCCCTCCTCGCTCTCGCTCTCTCTTCCCCCACCTTAAGGCCTACCTCAGAGGAGCAGGCTGCATCACGTGTCTCGTCTCTCGCGTACAAAATTTCCAGTAGGGGAGCGACTAGGAGCACAGCCATATCAGCAATTATCAGCGACAGTAACTATCTCCAGATATACAGACAGGAAGAGCAGCAGCAGCAGCAACAGCAGCAGCACAGATTCGTCCTGCTCCAGAAAATAACAGCAGCAGCAGCAACAAAAAAGTTACAGATTTTTCACTTTAACTCCCAACTGTGAATTGTAACTTTTACGCATCAAAGCGGAGACAGAGTTGGGGAGTTTGGTCCTCGCGCTGCGCTCTGCTGCTGCGCTCCTCCTTGGTCTGTCCTCTGTGTGTGTGTGTGTGTGAGCGCGCGCTGCTCTGCGCTCCTCTGGCTCAGGTCTGGACGACTGAAGGACCGGACTGCTTTATCGCCCGACCGTCCTTATCTGGTGAGATAATGGCACTGAGAGCCCTTGGAAAGAAAACGGCGTTCCTCTTGCGCAGCAGCGCGCGCTATATTATCAAGCTTTTATGTGATTTGAGTTGCTATTGATAGAAAAGCGCACGGTAGATACGGACGCGAGCTTGCTATCTGTTGTGTTGTTTGATTTGGTTTCCGTTATGGTTATGATTTAATGAGCCGCAGGATATCTGGGGTCTCTGATAGAGTCGCCTCTGTCCGATTTATCAGCAAAAGTTAATGTCCTTTTTAATCAGTTTCAAATCATGACAAAATGATGCGGGTGAAATATGATTGATGATACTGAGGAGAGTGACTCTGTCACGAGGGATTTAGCCTTTACATTCAGTTTAACGCAGATGACATGTTCCTATTATGTAAAGGTTCAAGGCTCATTGACACTTAAAGGATTTCAGTCTTAATTTATCCTCTTACATTTATTTAAAATGTCTCAATTTGTCAATATTTTTTCTTTGCTCACAGGAAAGGAGTCACAAAGAAACTCCTTAAGTGGAAGAGTCTTCAGTCAGGTGTTGGGGGAAACTTTACGCGTGGATTGCATCACAGCCACGGGACTAAACGTGTTTCAGAAATCATCCATTTATTTATTTCTCTATTCCTGACAAGACGTAAAGGACGTGAACATGTACCAGAGCCTCACCTTGTCCTCTAACCAGTCACCTTACGCGCACGACACCGGGAACTACATCCACCCGTCGGCCAGCTCCCCGGTCTACGTCCCCACCACCCGAGTCCCAGCGATGCTGCCCACGCTGTCCTACCTGCAGACCTGCGACTCTCCCCATCAGTCCCACCACGGCCTCGGCGGGCACCACGGTTGGCCCCAGACCGGCACGGACGTCTCCTCCTTCACGCCCGGCAGCCCTCACCCTCACCACGGCTTGTCCTACTCCCACAGTCCGCCCGTCAGCAGCAACACGGGCCGGGACGCGACCTCTTACCAGAGTCCGCTGGTTCTCGGGAACGGCGCGCGGGCGGATCAGTACGGAGGCGCGCTCGTGCGGTCCGTCGGAGGCTCCTACTCCAGCCCTTACCCTTACGTGAGCCCGGAGATGGCGACGTCGTCCTGGACGCCAGGTCCGTTCGAGAGCGGGGTGATCAGTCTGCAGGGCAGACAGAGCGGCCTGTCCGCGAGAAGGTCCAGTCTGGGTGAGCACGCGCCAAAACCAACCATTAAAAAAATCTAATTAAAAGTCTAACCTTTTTATCTCTAAAAATTATTTTGGTCTTTGACCAGAGTTTTACGTTCAGTATGTGACTTCGTCGTGAATTATTTTAATTAAAAAATCTTAAAATGTAGCTGTTATGTAAGAAAAACATTATTTTAACCAGATCTGAAACAGACATAAGAGCGAGAATTAACACCTAATTTGTCAGTTAAATTTCCAAGCCTTAAAAATATCAGCAAATGCAGATTATCTATTGAAATGTATTTATTTAAAATGGGATATGATGTGTTGAAAAGTGTTTATAATTGACGAACTGCACGTTACAGTATCAGTGGTTGGTTAGTTTGTTAAGGACAAATTGTTCTGATCAGGTTCTGCTGTCGATGTTTTTGTTCTTGTTATTTATCAGACAGATCGGGTTGTTAATTATTTTAGGCCTCGTTTAACTGTTTTTGTTTATTCTAAGAAAGGTGTTGGTGTTAGTTATTTAAGGCCCAATTGTTATGAAATGTCATGTTATAAATTATGACATAGTTGTGGTTTGATTGTGGTGTTGTTATTTATTATCAGCCAGATTGTGTTTGTTGTAGATTAATTTAGACCAGGTTTGGTTGTTTTTATTTATTCTAGGACATGTTGTGTTGTTGTGGTTAAATTTTAGTCAGGTTATATTGATTTTACAGGCCAGGTTGTTTAATTCATTGTTTATTATCAGGTTATGTGGTCGTTGACTAGTCCTGTTGTTGTTGTTTGTTCTAGACCTGGTTGATATGACGTCATATTATTGGTCATGTCATATAACTGTTATAGACCAGGTTATGTTGTTTTTCTTCTTTATTTTTTTTCTTGTTATTTTGTTAATTATTGCTCAAGGTAGGTCGTTTTAACAGGTCGTTACAGAGTGATGTGCTATTGTCATTTTGACTTTGTTGTTGCCAAGCAGATATTAACATACAACTGATTTGTGTCAGTATATTCGTGTAGAACAAACAGTGACAAGTTAATTGGATAAAAATGAAGACGCGATGAAATTACATTCAATTAAATTAAGAGATGAAAAGCTTAAGATGAATTTAATTTTTATACACATAACATTAAAAGTGATAAGATTTCCAGTAAACAGTGTTGCATGTTGAGTGGATGTTAGTTATTATAAGAGGAGATTTTGAAGGTCGTAACAGTAAAATGGCTGCTGTGCCATGTCACTTCTCCAGATCCTCACATTAGATTCAGACAATACACATTCTCTGTCCTTCAATTAAAAATGTTAATTTAATCCCGCGGTTGTTTTAATGACACGCTTCAATACACACACACACACGCGCGCGCGCGCGCGAGTAAAAAGAGCCATCGACTCCACAGTGAGCGTCATTTATCACCTGGATCAATCAGACTGTCCGAGTCTGAAGACTCGACCTGCGGCCGCACAACAGCTCCATCATCGCACCGCGCGTGAAGCCTGTGATGAAGAGGAGCAGAGAGGCAGCAGCAGCTCGTGTTTGATGATTTATCACCTTCACAGTCGGGACAAATTAATCCAATCATTATAGTCTGCTCTTAATCTAATGATGGCGCAGACAACACTCACGTTTACACGTGATGATAAATGACATGGCGTCACCGTGACAGCAGCAGCAGCAGCAGTCACGTGCATTCAGTATTATTTCGGTATTATTTTTGATGACTTTATGGTGCATGTTTTTAAAAAATATAAAGTAAAAAATTGATTTTTTTTTTCAGGTTTGCAGCAAAAACCACGGGGTGTTTTCCATAAAATAACAAAACAATAAAAACAAAAACATACAATCCCTTGTCATTTGAACTTAACATCGTACCTTGAGTCAATTTAAGTAGCTCGAATAGTTGAAAACTGATTTGTTTCTTTAAATAATACATTCCAAATATCATGTAACCAGTAGCTACGGCGCTACATTTTCACCGATTCAATGACATTTGGAGAAAAATTAGAATTTGCGCAGACATTGCAATTTGATCTATTTATCTTTATCTATTCTCTGGTGTAGTTTATGTGGTTGAATGCAAACAAGTAAAGGGGAAGAAGACATAAATGAATACAATCACAAGTTCAAACAAAATAAAGGAATAAAGAATATTCTGATTCTCTCTCTATGTGTCCATCGAAGGATTAGGAATTTGGGCAGTTAATGCCAGAAGTCCGTCGTGTGTCACAGTTGTGATGGATGGATGAGGGTGGGGGTGTGGAGGGGAGGGGGGGGGGTCCCTCGGACTGATGGGGGGGGGGGGGGGGGGGGGGGGGGGGGGGGGGGGGGGGGGGGGGGGGGGGGGGGGGGGGGGGGGGGGGGGTCCCTCGGACTGATAACACTGCACCGCCCCTCTCTAAAAACAAGACTCCTCCATCACTGTCTGTCTCTGTCTGTCTCCTCATAGGGAGGAAAATGAAGTTAAATTCCTCTGGATGGGTGTTTATCAAGCACTGGGCCGTAACTGGAGCTCTACAGTGAAGCCACACACCAGAAAATACCACAGAGTCAATAAACTGATGTCGGCAACATTTACTGTATAAAGACACGCAAATGATGCGATGACACAATTCACAGATTACAAAAACGTTCAGCATTTTACGCAGTTTTACGCACAACCATAATATAACATAATTTGAATATTTTTATTTTGTTCTTGAATTTGAAAGAAAATATCATCCAAATCCGTCCATTACTTTGTGAGCTGTACCGCTTAAACTGCAGTGATATAATATAATATAATATAATATAATATAATATAATATAATATAATATAATATAATATAACACGTGTGTTTTTGTCTGTGCAGACCTGATGGAGGACATGCAGTGTGAGGGCAGGGAGTGCGTGAACTGCGGCTCCGTGTCCACGCCGCTGTGGCGCAGGGACGGGACCGGACATTACCTGTGTAACGCGTGCGGCCTTTACCACAAGATGAACGGCATCAACAGGCCGCTCATCAAACCGCAGAAGCGACTGGTAAGAGCCGACACACATAGTGGACACGACACACAGTGGACACACAGTGGACACATAGTGGACACGACACACAGTAGACACACAGTGGACACATAGTGGACACGACACACAGTAGACACACAGTGGACACATAGTGGACACACTTTCACGTCAGACACTGTATGTTATTCATCCTCCAACTTTCATTGACTAAAAAAAAAAAAAAAAAAAGATAAAAGGGTCACGTGTCAGTGAAATCCAGGAGACCACGTGCAGCTTTCCACGCTGCTGCTCACACGTGAAGCCCAGATCAGGCCCGGGTTTGGCCTGGAATGATTTAATCAGTGATATAATGATAGACAGACTGCGCGTGTTCACATCATCATTTGATTTTAATTTAAATACTTTTTAACTGTATATTATTTAAATATTGCACAGAAAGTTTTTTCAGGTGTATTTAATATATGAAAAAAAAAAAAAAAAAAGTTCCAATATTATAACACTGGAACCAAAATACTCTCTGAATTCAGATTATTTAAGTAAATGTTTACAATAATACTTATGTGATTTTCTGTTGTGTTAATTAAAAGTGTATTTGAATTAATTATATTTTGCAGGGGAAATATGAAGATCAAAGTACAAAGCAACATTTAAAGAAAAAATATCATCTGTTATTATCGTTCTAATAAAATGGCAGTGTTTCTATTTCCACCTTAAATATAACTATAGGATATAAGGTTAATTATATTATTGTTACATTATGTATGTATTAATTGGGGTTGTATTAATTACTCAAGCAATGTAGGTATAATATTATAATAGATTTATTTTAGTATTTTAGAGAGAGAACTTTATACAAAATTGTATATTTTTTTTCTTTAAATTTGTAAATCCCTGTTTAAGCTCATGTGGTGAGATTGGATTCTTTTCCTCATGTAACATATATTATGTATTCGTACTGTATTTCTACATAATGTAGGGGTAAACATGACAAATAATGACAAATAGTTGTAAATTATGTACAAATACTGTAGTTTTACTATGGATATTTATTGTGTTTTTGTCTACAGTTTCATACATTTGAACATATAGGTGACAGATGTGATAACACTTTCCCAGTAAGGTTCCACCACTGCTTATCTACTGATTCACTCATATCATTAGGTGAATAAATAATTCATATAAACTTTAGTCCTGCAGATGTAATATATCCTACTCTTCAGGTCCAAGCAGATGATGGTTTATGTACGGTTGGAGGGCGTGAAGAAAATAGTAAAGACAGTAAAATGCGGCTGTGTGTGGTTCATGGGGGAGTCAAGGCTGCACTCAAACACCTGCGTATTTCCCAGGAACTTTCCTCTCCACAGCAGCTGGGCGAGTGCGCGTCGCCCAACAATCGTCTCTTTTCTCCGCTTGTTGTTTGTCCTGCAGTGACCTTGTCCTTGGACGAGCAGCAACGTGACTGGAGTCTGTGCTGCTTCATGGGCCGTTGGCTTCACACTTGTTGTGTGTAACCAAACTGATAGTCACACTGTGATTTGAGAAAGAAAGACATTTTTATCTTGTCTCCAAAACTTGTCCACCTCGTGAGTTATTAAGATGATTTTTTTTTTTTTTTTTACATGGCTGTGCTGCACCACACTGTAAAGGGACATTCTGTGATTTTATTCCAAAAGTTAAGTGAACAGCTCGGCACAGGAGTGTTCTTTTTGTGTCTGTTACTGACGTTACCAAAGTTTCTTCTGTGGCTCTTTGAGCCAATAAAAGTGATCTGATTTTCTTTCTTCTCTGTACATGCAGCAGACCACGCCTCGCCGAGCTGGCCTTTGCTGCACTAACTGTCACACCAGCACCACAACACTGTGGAGGCGCAACGCTGAGGGGGAGCCTGTCTGTAACGCCTGTGGCCTCTACATGAAGCTGCATGGGGTAGGTTTGATATTTGGATGTTAATATTTCATAATCTGTCTCATCTTTCTTCTCTTCCCCAGTGGCAAACTTGTGCCACAGTCAGGAAAACTTCACATTATTTGTACAGTGTGAAAAGCCTTCAAGGGCACTGTGGGCAGGCAGAGTGGGAGGAGAGCCTGTGTTGGTTGTCATGACAATGTCAGTGACCTCTGTTGTATCAGGGATGTGGAGTCACACTCAGCTAATGTGCGTTGCTGTTCTCCCTGCAGGTGCCCAGACCTCTGGCCATGAAGAAAGAGAGCATTCAGACCAGGAAGCGCAAACCTAAGATGCCCAAAAATAAAACGTCCACAGGTAAAGCACCAGTTTGGAGAAAAGCACATGAATCCACAAAAGTTTTGTCAGGTTTTTAGCAACATTTGTTAGCCTCATAAACTGTGTTTCCGTCTATGGTTACATTGGTTTTCTTGGTGTTTTCTTTCATCGTTTTTCTCACTTCTGCTGCATTGGCTGCATTGGCTTCCTGACATTTTGGTTTCCAACATGTTCGTTTCCAAAAGAGATTTGTGACTGCTGTTTTGCCTGCGAGCAAGCTGTTAACCTCCAGATTAGAGTCATAAAAATTTGCATTTTAGATTAGAGTAAAACATCCATAAGTAGAGCAAACACATGGAGACATGGAAAGGTGGGCAGGTAGTTAAGCGGATAAATTACCTTATTACTTATTTTATTGAGATTTATTACCTGAGGTGTTGCAACAGGGAAGGTAAAAAAGTTATGAGGGGCCTGAGAGGGAAACTCTGAGAACAAGTGACTGTGTCACAGTTTATCAGACCTGGGCCAGGGACCAGACCAGACCAGGCCTCAGGCGGGGCCAACCCAGGCTGCATTTCTGGAAATGACAAACGTTTTACTTCATATCTCATGGAAGACAAAGACTCGGAACTTACATTAATAGTGAATGAAGTATTGTGTTATATGTGTTGTGTACAGTGGTTGAAGGTTGAATTATGCTTTATACATCTTGAATGACCATAATAAAGGATTGCTCTTCGACTGCTACAACTACAACTTCTCCGTGAAGGTGAAAACTTGAGGAACCTCTGAGTTATTCCGCACTCCACAGTTGTCCACTGCTGTGATAAACCCCAATAAATTGTGTGATCAGCTGTGTACACAAGACTGCAGTTGCAGTGAAACCCACCTTAATAATGGCACGTTTCGAACACGGCACGTGGGATTATACAGCAAAAGGAGTTCATGAATCAGTAAACACCACAAATCCTGCTGATATGAAAAGAGTAATGGTAGAAAACTCAATCGGCTCACTGCATTTTTCATAACAGGCTGGTTATTTTTCAGCCCAATTACTAAAGTTTCTGTTCTGTTGATTGTGCAGGAGGATCCACCACGTCTGACACAAACTCCCCAACCTCTCTGTCAGTGTCTGAACACGCCTCCACCATCAAGAGTGAACCAAGTTTGGCACCTTCACCCTACGCTGGACAGACAGTCACCTCCGCCACTCAGGTAAATCCCAGTCTGATTCTACTGGAGTGAAACAATTTTCTGTAAAATTGTGACAGATTAAAACTTTTCGACGGATAAAAATGAAATCCACAAACTCCTGTTAACATCTGGCTCGTGTCTGCAGTGGGAAAAGTTGCAATCATCATTCAGTCATTGACTGACTCAGCTTTTATTTGGCTTTTGACTTGAGTTTCTCTTTGCTGCGTTGTTTTAAAGCATAACATTTTCCCAACCTGCTGGTTAATCGACATGTTTATTCTCTAATAAGTTGGTTTCCAACATTTTGATTTGAGATGTGCATGCTGAAGTTTTGTGGGCAAGTAGTTAACCTGAATATCAGGGCAGGATGGATCATAAAAGTTAATACCTCAGATTAAAAGCAGTGTTGCGAGCCTGTGTGATAATATACTATTATTAGAGAAAATGCTAATCTATGCTTTAATATTCCACCAGCACACGTCTGTTGAAATATCAGTGTGCATGCCATTCCAGGTGATTCATGTGTCATTTTTTTGACATGATGGGTTTCTACATATTGGGCTCTGGTTTATATTTGATTTCTAATAAAACAGACATGTGCTGACAACAAAATGGAAATCAATTACCCTTTTTTCTATGTGTGGATTGACCCACATTTAAAAACCTATTAATACTGGTGTATAAGATGTAGTTTTAATGCCTCTGACTGATTTGCAAAGCCATTAAAAAGACATTAAGCAGACTGTGGAGAGCCCCACTTTTCTTAAATCATTTAAATTTCATGTTTTAACTGAGTTAAGTTAAAACTTTTTTTCATGTTTCATGTCATGTATCTCCTCCTGCAGACTGCCACTCAGCTAGACAGCACAGGATCAGGACACGTGGACATTAAATATGAGGATTATCCCTTTACCCCGACCTCCATGGCCCCTCAGATCTCTTGGTGCGCTCTGTCTCAAGCTTGAGCCGCCTTGACGTACCGACAGCTCGCCTCGGCACAGAGGCCCATCGCTCCGCCCCGCAGTTGTCCCCTGTGATTCTGGTGAAACAGTGTCGCATAAACATCTGAAAAAGTATCCGCTGGCTTCATGTGACCACACTCGCTGGATGTGAAGACATCTAATCTGCTGGCTGTGTTTTCAAAACTGCGCCGCGTCGCACAGGCCCCTGTAAGTGACGAGCTCACCCGCATCAGACTTTATCGGGACACAGCAGGGCATCAGCAGGGACATCAGTTCTGGGAGAGGACAAGTGTCCTGTTGGACAGTTGGACAGTGCAGTCGCAGCAAAGAACACAGTCAAACACAGACTCGAACCTATAGCTCTCCTGAACACACGTCCTGCAGAACACATTTCCTCAGCACAATGACGAAAACTACCTACTTCTTCAAGAGATTTTTGTGTGAAATTACAGTTAAAAACCCATGTGAAGACAATCAAGTGGAAAAATATAAACACACTAATTGCTTTTAGTTTTATTGCAGATAAGCAATTTAATTGTTAGTTTTCTTCTTTTTTTTTCAAATAGTTGTTTTCTGCTGTGTTTTATTATTATTATTATTATTATTATTATTATTATTATAGAGAATAACAGCCTTGTCTCCTCGGAACATGTTGTGATTTGACTTTTCTGCAAACCATAAGAAACCTTTCTTTTGTACATTTTGCACAGGAAAAAAAAAGTCATATCCGAGTGGATATGAAGGCAGCGGCCCTCAGTCTGGTTAATGCATGTATGTACTATACATACTAAATCATAAACATTTAAAGTTGTCCCAGAATTTGCTGTTGCTGTGGACTGTAATTTAATCTGTGTAATTTAATCCCCTGTTGTGAGGGACTCCCTCTCATCTGTCATTGTAAAGCCTATAAGCAAATGTAATAAAACGGTATGAACTTATGTTGAAATTCCATATATGAAATCGCATAATTGTAAATCATATTTGAACGTAAATTTCTGTAATACATTTACATGAAACCACTATCTAGTCTATTTTAAATCCATATCGTCACATATATAGAAGAAGAGTTTACAGTATCTGATAATAACGTGTCGCTGTACGACAGGTCAGTGTTTCCAAAACATTTTTTTTTTTTTTTGTGGATCCATTTTTTAAGACAGTAAACCACTGTGACTCAATTCACAACATAAATGTCAACAAGAGTAAATTTGTGCTTAATATAACATTTTTACAACGTAATTTGTATAAGTAAATCAACAGATATTATTTGATAAATGAATTAGAGCTTTATTTTATGCATATGTTATTTAATAAATCTTAATTCAAAGGCTGGAGAAATGTTTGCAGATGCGGTTGTGCCTTAACTACTTTTATAATCAGGAAATGGTTATCATCACCCTCATTTCCTCATTTCAGCCAAAAGCAGTGTTTAAATGTCAATAAGTAACGTCATTTTTGGTTCAAAAACATGAGCTCACTCATCTGTGGTTTACAGAAAAGTACTAGAGCAACTTATGATCCAGGAGACTACAATGAAAGTAACAAGAGCTCTGTTAAAATGTCATTATCATTGCTGAAAGAAAAAATGTAAAATGGAGAGAAAAGACCACTTTTATTGCTGTTGAACACGTCTCATTACCAGCGTGTAGATGATTAACCTTTATGGACACATTATTTATGTTGAGATAAGGACAGTTAAAAGTCAGGGTGGACACTAAAATCCAGTTACGACCCACCACTCGCTGTCGTGTCGTGTTGTGCCGACTCCGTGCCGTGATACTTCGATCACACGCGTGATTTGCTTTTTGTGAGACGCAGCAGATTTCACCTGCATCTTGTACTGAGGTTGATTTCAAAATCAGGTGCAGTTGTTATGATGCTGTCGTCATGGCAACATATCACAAGTTTGTCATTTTGCTTTAAAGGAAGTGCAATGACTCATTTCCTCTTATTAAAAAAGAAAGAAACTAAACATATTTATCTAATTTTTCTGTCTGTGTTTTGACGACGTGTAAGGGAATTGAATTGTTATACTGTTCCGCTTTCTCTTTTTTCCTTTAATGCTCTGTGGAATCTGTTCAGGCAAATAAACTGATCCACATCTGATGTAATAAATATTTCAAGTGGGGATTTTCATATCGTAAATCTGGAGAGCCCGTACATTAAAGTGATAGTTCAGGTTTTTTGAAGTGCATGCACTCTCAGTGAAAGCACAGCTGCCATCCGGGGTATTTAAACATATATATATATATATATACATATATATATATATTTAAGCCACTTAACAAAAGACTCACCTTACAAAACACACACCTGCTTAGGTTTGTGTTATCTTGAAAATTTGATAGATGCCTGAAAACTAAGTAAACCGCTCACTTCTGCGCCAAACTCCATAGAGAAATTCATAGATTTTATATCAATACACACAAGAGTTGCTAGTCCACTGCTGCCTCCAACAGTTAGTTCACATGTGTTATTTTCTAATTTCAGTGTTTAAAATGCTTCATTTGGTTTTATCAAAGTGACATAAACTGCAGCAGAAGACCAGCGGCTCCTGTGTCCCAAAAATGTTCATTTTCATGCTGGAATATGGTGCAGAAGATGGAGCAGTTTCCAGATAAAGGAGTGAACACATTGTTAAGATATTATAGACTTAATGTTTGGATGGCATTAGGTGAGACTTCGGTTAAGAAGCTCAATTGTGTTTTTTTCCATTGCAGTTAGTCAAAGTGTCAGTACCTACCTGAACTTTAATATCGTAATCATTCTAAATAAACCATCACCAACCTTCCAAATATGTGATTATAAGTGGATTATGAACTGGATCATAGTTTATGCTGTTAATTAGAGGAAGGTTGGTAATCACAGATAAGTGAATTGTTGTTGTTCAGCCTACAACAGTCAAAGTTTTTGTTGTGCTACCAACACTCTTTTCTTTAAATTTACATTTACATTTAAACCTGTTGGTTAACTGTCTCAGCATTCATTGATTACTGTTACTTAACAAATCTTTAAACAGCTTTGCCTGTAAACTATTGTCTTGTCTTTTTTTTTCTGATCCCACCACCGCTTCACATGTAATGCATAGCAACCGTACATGTGATGTGCACATGCTGATATAACTCCACTGTGTGTGTGTGTGTGTGTATAAGCAGGGTGTGTGCTGCTCCTGTCGGTTGCTTAAGCTGACACTGTCGACCAAAGGTTGCGTTCCAACTCTGCTTTATGGCCATCGGGTCCGAGGTGGCCGCATCGGCGAGGGAAAATACAGGCCCATCAGCAACAAGGCCTCGGCTTTACTGCCGCCATGGCGACGCCCAGGCACCGCCACTGCGGCGGCACTGCCCAGCTTTATGACTGTTGGCCAAGATGTCACTGTCTTATCTGCTTCTGCTGGGAGAGGCCCACTGTATGGCGACGTAAAGATGCAGAAATATGACTTTTTTTTTTCCTTCTGGAAGAAACTGGAGGAAAGTGGCTGCATGAGCTGAACAGAAGGACACGTGGAGGGTGGGGTTTGTAATCGTAGACATGTTGCTACGTTGTTTGCGGGCACAAAACACCAAGAGAGCATTGTTTTTGGCTGGTATTGCTAACAATAACCTGAGACACATGTCCGACTTATTAACTGGAACGTGGCGAACTCATGGTCGACGTCACTCCCACTTCCGTCTTCCAAGTTTTGATGTAAATGGAAAGCAACATAACACTGCATCCTGGGCTTAGCTCCGCCCAAGACAACTGTGAACATTTTCATCACTGGACTAAAACAGAGAGATAACGTTAGGAGTCACTCTCTGCCACATCAGGAAAATAAAACAATATCACTATTACATAGTAGTTTTACATGACTTATATTAGCACGTTACAACAAAAGTAATTTATTATATGAGACAACTTATCGCTTTGCTCAGTACAAAAAAGTTAAAACTGTGTGGAGGATGGATGAAATGAAGAAGTGGCAAATTGATTAAGACATGGCAACATTCTGTTGTTAATGAATAAAGGATTTTAAAAAGTATGGGGCTCTATATCACTCTATAAGGGGATGTTATAATGAGATAATAACAAAAATATCTTGTTAAATTCAGCTGAGCTCAGTTCCACTCAAATTAAATCAATATAGCAAGGTAAAACATGTAAAAGATATTTTTACAATGTGAAACCTTTCCTATTATTATGTGAAAGTGATTTTATTTTTACTTTTCTGGTGTGACAGAAATAAGTCTGCAGCCAAACACTTTCACTCTTTTCCCCTTCAGTTTCTCTGCCTCACTTTGCTTTTCCTGGCACACACATGTGATTTACTATTGTTAGGTTAAGTAGGCTCATGCATTCATTTCAAATGACAGTCGGTGCTGACAAAGAAACCTTGGATTTGATTTAGACCTGAAAGCATCAAGGCTGGGGTCACGTCAGTGTCAAGGCCGCGAAGACTGTAACCATTTTGGTGTTCCGTGTGTTTGAGCTCCCCATGCTCTGATTCAAAGGTTCCACTTTCACGCATTTATACTTTTGTGTATAAATGCGTGTGAGAGAATGAGAGAGATTCAGCTCCCGAGGGCCTGATATTTCCCCTTCCTTCATAGTCTCCACAGAATTCTGGCTTCCTGTGCCGCTAAATGACAGCTAAAAGTGTGTGTAAGCAAGGTTACAGCTCAATTCTAGGACAAGCTCGGGGGAAAAGGGCGACAGTCCAGTAAAAATATGAGCCAGTGATGGTGAAAAATGACCTTTTTCTTCTTTGTCTACGGCTGCAGACAGTCACTCCAAGAAGTCTGCTCCATTCAGTTATACTGCCTGCAACCAAACAGGATATTTTTCTGGTCCTTTAGGGTTTTGGCCCATCATGCATGTGTGTGTGTGTTTGTATGTGTGTGTGAGAGAGAGAGAGAGAGAGAATGTATGGGATGTTGAAGAGTATCACACACATTTATTCAACTAATTTGCAGCCATTAAATCAAAATATCTGCCTGCTGTCTGCTCAGTGATCTGCCCCTGAGGTCCTATTCTTCACTCTGTGTGACATCGGTGTGTGTGTGCATGTGTGTGTGTGTACATGTCTGAAGTAATCTGTGAGGACACATTTTGAAGCTTCAAACTGAGATTTTGAAGATATTTTAGTTGGTCCTCACAACTTTAACAGGCTTTTTGAGGGTTAGTTTTAGGGTTAGAATTGTGCTTAAGTTAGGGTAAGGGTAAGTGGTCGTGTAAGGGGCTAGGGAATACCTTATGTCAATGAGTGTCAGCACTGGTACAGCGTATTATATTTTTGTGAGATCCAAAAAATGTACAAACCTACATTTTGACCTTGTGGGAAAACTTTGTCTGGGCCCCACAAATTTAAAAGGCTCTTTCAGGGTTAAAACCTGGTTTAAGGGTTAGGGTTAAAATTGGGTTAGGGTATGTTAAGGCACTTGGTTGTGATGGTTAAGGTTAGGAAAGGGGCTTTTGCTTTATATCTATGATATCCTCACCAAGATATAAGAGCAAGTTGGTTGTGTGTGTGTGTTTAAAGAGTCTGACGTTGTCCTTGTGCGATTTGTTGTTTCTCACAGCTCTCGTCACTGGCTGCTGCTCATGTCGTTGCGTCACTGTGATTCAGTCTGCTGTTTCAACAGCACACAGACACAGTCTTGAGGCCTGTCCAAGCTCCAAATGTCGAAAAACTCATAATCAGCATGTCAGTAAAACACATTGCCTTGTCTAAATAGTGTAAAGACAAGATGCTGGGCTCCAAGTCTGATCTGTGGTAAAAAAAAAGAAGCAAAACCAAATAAATTCCCAATTTTTTATTGCAAAGAACAAGTTAATTATACTCAAAATGCGTTTAGTTTGTCTATTGTGGGCTACTGTTAGTTGAGCTGACCTGGCTCCTAGTGTAAATGTAAGGAGTTCAATATTGTGTGATGAAAAACAACAATTCATACAATCAATCTTCACTTTCTGTCAGATAAAAATTATTTTACACACTGGACTACAGAGATACACAGTGACTATACTGTATTAAAAATCTACCATTCTACCTAGAATTGAGGAATCACTGTGACACAAACTTTTTAAACTTTTTTATAACTTTTTAAAAAGTTGATATAAATAAAACACCGACCTTAGTCCTTATAGAGAACAAAATCTGGTCCTAATGAGGCAGAACCTCATTTCTGAGGAACTGGTTAAGTTATATTATGGTTAGTATTATAAGCATTAACTGGTTATGATTAAGGTTAGAGATAAGGCTTTAGTTAGGCTGGTCAAACGAATGCAATTTAATGTGGTGTCTTAAGGGTTAGGGGTTAGAATAGCTGCACAAGTGTGTGTGTGTGTGTGTGTGTGTGTGTGTGTGTGTGTGTGTGCACGTGCATGTGTCACTGTGTAATTAGTTTCACCCCAGGAACCCCATTCTGTGCTGATTTACCATTCTGTCACTGATGAGCCACATCTGTTTCTGTTAACAAACCCCAAAGCTCCACATTCAAAGTGACTCAAATTAGATATGACAACTCGTTAAGTTTATCAGTGGAATAAATTAGTCTGAATTAATAAGCAACAGTGTTGTAATGTTGAACAAAAAAAAAAAAAACACAACAACCTGCAGCTGCGTTAACAAGCAGGTGGTTTTACTGCAACAAGGGCTCCATAAAATTGCTTACCTGCTTTGTTGTGATGTAGACAAATGATGACGAGACACATTTAAACTTTACAAAGCAGCCGAGTTGAAAACAGGTCAGTCACTGAGAGAGGCAGTCACAGAAGTGACTGGTAGCAAAGGTAGTGGTGTAACATGAGTCAAGTCAGATTTAATTGGAGGAAGAACACAGATCAACACTGATTTACTTTCTTGAGAAAAATTGGTTTTCCCCTGAGCAGCAAGTCCATTCTGATACATTCTGCTCCGATAGTCTTGCTGTCCATACTACCCCAGTGTTTAAGACTCCCCAAAAATGAAAACTGCCGTAGCTGCATTTAACTCTGGACGTTTAAAAACAGATCTTTGGAAACGATGATGCCAGTTCCCCTGGTTCAGCTTTTATTAGCCCCAACTGAACTATCACACGTGAACAACAGGCTATGTTAAGTTTGGCCTCATCATGTCCCTGATGTGACTTTTCACCGTTGTTGTTTCTCATTACTAGTACTTTCTGAATCGAAGCAAACAAGCAAACTGCAGAGGAGAGAGTCAGCTTCCTGTTTACACTGTCACATGAATGCCTAGTGTACCTGAAAGGTCACGTGGTACATGTTTTTTTGGCATATGGAGCTAAAGCACTGGTCTGAATGCAGATGGTTTTTATCCAAAATTGCTGTTTTCAAATGAAAACATCGTAGTATGGATGTAGCCTCCGACTGACCTCTGTTTAAAGGTCATGGAGGTGTCTGGTTTGGCACCATTGTTCTCCTCTGCTCTGAGGTGTGATGAGCTTTGTCTTTCAGCATGCTCCTCATTCCTCACCTCTCTGTCTCTCCCTCCCACGCATTCACTTTAAGTTGACTCACTTTGCTGCAGAAACCAGGTCCCACTCAGTTTCCTCTTATGAGCACATTTTCTAAACTGCACCACAATTATTCAGGATGAAATGCTGCTGCTTGGTGTTTTGACAAGTGCAAGGCCTGTGCTATGCATGCATCACATTCCACTGCCTCACTGGTACTTGAAGCAAAGCAGCCCATCATATGTAATTTTACAGGGATAATTAAGGTTTTACAAAGTGTGGTTGTATGATGAACTGACACGCACCTCATAAAAATTACACCTGTACATTTGTCACTTGTTAGACTACATTTTCCAACTCTTTGTTAACTTTAAACTCCCCACACCAAAGTCCATAGAGAAAATCATCAGTTTTACATCATGGTACACAGGAGCTGTTGATCAATTGCTGCCACCTTTAGTGAGTTCAAGTGTAGTTTATTGTGACTTTTGTGTTTGAAATGCTTCCTGGGATTTACCTAAGTGATGCAAACTTACCAAACAAGGCAACAGCAGATCAGCAGCTCCTGTGTTCTATGAGATAAAAACCTTGGTTTTCCTTATGGACTTTTGGTGCAACAGAGTGAGAAGTTTACAAAGTGCACAAAACACAAGGTTTCTAGTCAAAAAAAGGCTGTCAGACATGTGATAAATAAGACACATACGCTTCAGGTGACTAATGTAAATGTACAGCGTGGCTAAATTCTGTAGAAATTATGCTTTTATTCAGTATGTACCTGTCAGGTTCTTAGTGTAAGGGGAATGCACATGACTGTGTGCTCAACTCAACTATCCCTTTAACACATGGCAGCTTTATTAATCACATCCAAACTGGGTTTAAGGTCAAGTTCCTCGAAAGATTGAGCAGCACAAGAAACTGTTCAGTTGAACTGGATCAGCAAATATAAAAGGGTCACCTGACCCGGTGAACACAAACACCATAATCTGGCCCAACCAATACAAGTGAACTGCCCAACCTAGACGAGCTAATAACAGAGCGACAGGTCATTTAAGGGACAGAGTGAACCCACTTCAACTTTACTTTATGTTTCATTCATACTTTTATCTAGAGTCAACAACAATCTTCCCACACAACATGATACTGTGAGCACTGAGAGCTCACACACTGGAAAATGTTTCATCATGTGTCTGAAGGCCTCGCTCCATGATTGTTTGTGTGGAGTCGTCTAGTGCGGAGGCAGACATGCGCATAAATGTATTTTCTCCACAGAGACCATGAATCACACAATCCGTTGATATTATTAGCTTGTAGAACCAGACTCGGTCTATTCGCAGACCTATTATTTCCATTTTTAGGTGGAAAAACACACAACAACGGCGAGAGATCGAGCAGGGCCTAAAATAAGACAGAAAACAACGGGGTGATGGATTACTCGGAGACACCCGAGAACGATGACTTCCGTGACCGTGAGTTTGATTGTTTCCTTGGGAAAAAAAAAAAGGTTACAGGAAAAGAGGAGAGGGGAGAGGAAGGGACACGTAATCTACTTTCACAATCTTCCCCTTGAAGGGGAAATCAATGGAGAACCCTTCCTCCATTTGTACAGTTACACACAGCCCTGTTCTGTTTTGAATGTAATAGTTCACACTCAGTCCCACGCAGCTGATTTAACATCCTTCAGAAACATCTGCCACACTCTCAGCCTCAAACCTCTGCGGCACCCCATTTCACTCTGTAGCACTCCATAGCACAAACCAGGCACTAACATAATCACTAAAAGCATCTGACACCGACATCCATCGCCACTTTAAGACAGTGTGTATACTGTATACACTGAGGTAATATTTAATGTGAGTTGGCAGAAACTGCCTCTGACTTTGATTCATTTTCTCCACTTTGATTCCTTGCCAGATTTTGGACCGGGATTATTTTGTGGTGTGGTACCTCTCCGGAGCAGATGTACGAAAATGTTGGATTCCATTTGATGCATTACATCATGTGTACCTGAAAACACAGGGCGATCTGCTTACATGTTAGCTCTTATTTTTTTGGACATCATGAGAGTCGTTCACATCCCGAGACCGCCGTATACTGAGACTCTGTCCCTCGGCCTTGACATCACTATACAGACGGACAAGGTCCACTTCTGTGTCTGACAGAGACGCACCGAGCTTTCAAATGACTCCAATGTAAACCCACTGGCAGAGCTTTTACATGTTAATGACTCTGTGGGCATGAAGTAGTGAGAAGCCACTGACAGGGAAAGTGCAGTATATACTGTATTGTTTATAATTCTTTATGATTTGTTATTGGTCATTGAAATGTTGATGACTGCTACATTTAGCTGCCCTTGCTAATAACAAGTTAAATTCAATCAGGCCAAAAAATTTTTTATGTATTTTCCTTCTTTCCCTACTTATTGTTTGCTAGATAAAATGAAATAATTTCAATTAAATCAAATTATGGAGCTAATGAAACTGAAAATCTGACTAAAAATCATCCCAACTTAATTCTATGCATTTTATTTAAAACGTTTACATAAGTAAAAAAAAAAAAAAATCTGACCCAGAGAAGAAAATACATAGATATATAAATAAGATAATATGATATGATTTTTATGATAATAGTGAATTAAAAAAATCCAATGTGAAAATGATGAGACGCAGTGATACGAGGCCATGATCCTACACATGTGAGTAAAGACATGTATCTAGACATGTTTTACAATGTACAGTGTCTGTGCAGTGGGAAACATTAATCATTTTCTGTTCAACACTGTGACGTTATGACAGATAGATTTTGTAACAGGCGCCTGAACAGACATACATCACATTATTATACGTCTCACATTTCCTTAACTGTGTATGTGTGTGTGTGTGTTTTCTTGTATTTGTTGCAGTGTGAGGAACAAAAATTGTAGAAACCCTACAGACGATGATATTTTGGCTGGTCCTCACTTCATTAAAGGACTTTTTCAGTGTTAAGACCTGGGTTTAGGGTAATGTTAGAATTGGGTTTAGGTTACGGTTAGGGCGCTAGTAACTATGGTTAATGTTAGAGTAAGTGAAATGAATATAAGTCAGTGCAATGTCCTCTGAAGTCATGGAAACCAGTGTGTGTGTGTGTTTTTAGCTGTCTCTCCATCCGTCATTGGCTCAGGGTGGAGAGGAGACTCCTCGGAGCCCAGAAAGCAGGGGTCAAGTCCAGGCTTACTCAAGCCCCACAGACCCTCCCTCCCTTCTCTCGCCTCTCTCCATCACACTCAGATGAGGGCCGAAGGGCCGAGGGGGACGGGGGGGTTGCGTTTACAGAGGAGGAGAGAGGAGGTGTGGAATGGAATGACTGAAGACAAGAGTTGATGAGGAGGAGGAGGACATCAATGAACAGAGAGAGAGGAGCAATAAAGAGGTAGCAAGAGGGGAGGACTGAGAAATGGAAGGTTTGGGGATTATTATTGGTGAGATAAGCAGATTTAAGGTGAGAGAGAGAGAGAGATAGTAGATGCACATAGTGGTGAGAATGAAAGCAAATGGGATATGGAACTACAGTGATACTGAAAAGATTGATAAAGGGACACAAGGTCAAACTAGAGCTTTAACTCATCACTGTGAGTTGTTAAAGTTGAGGTCCAGTGCCTAAGAATTATTCACATCTAATGTAAGAGTGCAGAGAACTACAGTGGCCTCTGCAAACCAGAAGGGATCCATTCCTCTTCATCTGCATAATAATCTTCCTCCTCAAAATACAAAACATATGCTCTGGCTGGTTTGTCCACACAGGCCGCTGTGTGGACAAACAAGCAAAGCCCCGAGCGGACATATAACAGGCTTATTTTAAAGTGACTGTACACATATTCAAACAAACGTACGAGTAGTACAGTATGATTTATGTCAATGAACCCTTTCTTGGTCAAGAGGGTCATCCAAAACAGGTTTTAGTGTAAAGCCACATGAAACATCCCAACCCAATAGAATGGATGAAGAACAAAGTGGCATGGATGAATCCAGGATGGTCATTTCAGTGCAGTTCAAATCAAAGTTTATGGAATGTAGTTTATTGCGATGATATAGCATAAATTCAACCAAAATAAGAGTATCAGAAGGATTTCTTTAAGTCTGTACTCTCTCTCCTAATGGCCCATGTAGGAGAAGCCACGGAGAGGCAAATCCTTTTTAAAGCTCTGCAGCTGTAAAAAAAAAAAAGACTGGAGAAACACAAGAGTTATGTCACGAGATGGATTTTGACAGTAGCACATAATGTTTTTTCCCCCCCATATCTTAAAATGATAGGTGCTTTGTTTCAAACAAATCTGGAGTTTTATCAGATGGTGTGTATTTGTAGTTTTACATATTCATTAGTTTTCGTATTCATTCCTTGTTACATATTCACATAATGTGTATGGATTTGACCGATCGACTCTTTAGAGACCAAAAAGTACAGTTGCAGTGTCATCACATTCCATAAAAGAATATACATTTTATTTTACAGCTCAGTGTTAAATAAGGCCTGTATAGTAAAAAAAAAAAGTCTTCTTCTCTATGGACTCTACGGTGCAGGAGAGTTAGCAGTTTACAAACTTCAGTTTCCAGTCAGAAAATGCTGTCTAATGAAAAGATAGAGCATATAAAGAGTTCTTAGGATATCACAGACTTTGTTAAATCAAGTCAGCTTTTTATCGACTGGCTATGGTCTGTTTTTCCTTGTGACCCCATTGGCAGCCATGATTTCACAAGCAGGGAAGCACTGTGGAAAACCACAACGATAATTTAAAATAAAACAAGATTGGTTCTTGGAGGCAGTTATTATCCAGGCTTCTTGTCCAAACAAAAAAAAGCAATAATTTGAGGGATGTTACAGCACTAAATACTATGATTCTCTACGATCACAGCTGGAAGTGAAGTACAATGAGAGAAGAATTTGGTGAGACTAATGTTAAATGTGGGAAAATGGAAATGAAGGAGAAAAAAAAATGTGTAAGATAAGATAAATATGAGATGTGTAATGTGTGTACCTGCTATTCCTTATGTTGTGTTGACCTAAATCTGTTTACACAGTCACAAGTAAATTACTACATTTTAAGGTGAGGTTAGGGTTAGGTTAAGGTTAGGGTCAGGGTCAGAGTCAGGGTTAGGGCACTAGTATTAAGGTTAAAGTTTGCAAGAAATAAATGTAAGTCAATGCAGTGTCCTCTGAAGCCATGGAAACCAGTGTGTGTGTGTGTGTGTTTGTAAGAGAGAGAGAGGTGCAGAGTGATGTGTGCCAGGTACAGCCCTCCAGAGTGGGCGTCATCGCCGTTTTCAGAGCACCACCTCGGAGTTGATGTCAGGGTGGTGTCAACGATAGGCTCCAAGGATCTGCTGGTATTTTTGACACACACACACACACACACACACACACACACTATCTCCTCCTGTTTGGCCTGCAGGTCACTGAATCATCAGAGATGGACTACTGCCTGATCTCCCCTCCCACAGACCAATAGAGAGCCCAGAACAGACCAGAACGTCTTAAACTGAGAACAGTACTATTTAAAGTGAGAACTTGAACTTTATTTTCCCCAAAAAAGTACATTATTTAACACTAAACCCAATCAAATCTGGCTGTTTTCCTTCTGCAACATATTGTGAAGCTGTAATTGTTGTAGTGATGTTTAGCAATTCACTTTTCAGCTGACCTGATTAAGACCAAAACGTGCAGACCACCTGACAGCGGTGGAGCATGTGCTTAGTGAAGCCTTCAGAATGTGATATTAAGGGTTCTTCATGTTATCTTTTTTTTTTTTTTCCCTGATATCCAATCTAGTGATTATGACCAGTTTTGGACCGATACAAAGAATCATATTCTTCCAAGCATCTGAAGAGGCAGGAAAATTCCACAGGTGTAGAATACACTGCTGTAGAATACACACGACTGTGTCATTATTGTGTGGACATCCTCTCCACCACTTTGAAGATCCGTCAGTGAAGTCGCTGAAGTTGTCCGTTGCCGTGACAGTCTCTGGGTTTGATCCTCTGATGAATCTTTTCATCATTTGGTGACGTCAGGCTCTTCTATATCAACTTCATTTTTGGCAGCATTGCAAATTCCAGTGCAACGCTACGACATGCGCTCATTTTTCAGTCATTTGCACGAGTGTTTGTTTCAAACTTGGGTCCATGCACAGTGTTTTCTCTTTTTTTTTTTTTCATCTTATTCATTTGATTCCATTTAGTTGGTGCCTTAAAATTGTTCACTCGCAGCAGCTGTTTCACATGAAGTACATTAAAATCCAGCTTAGGGACAAAAAGCAGAGAGTATGCACTGGTCTGTCTGTCTTAAGGATGTCACATTCTATCTCAGATTAAATCAGTCAAAGCAAAAACAAAGGCATTTCTCCAGTCAAATCTCCACAGACAGAGTCAGATCCAGTCGAGTCTCTGGGACGTAATCACAGATTACTTCTGTGGTCTGTCCATGTTACGTGGACTTGGACGTGGTGTTTTTAGTGATTTGCACACACACACACACACACACACACCTCTGTGTGTCTGCTACTGCTCCATTACTTATTGATCCATGCCTGTCTCCATTTTTTCCCATTTCTCCACGGCACACTTTGGAAAAGGAAGCCTCCCTTTTGTGTTTCAAGTTCATCCCTTGGTCTCGCTCTGTCCCTCTCCTTTTACCTCCCCCCCTCACTCTCTCACTCCAGTGTCTCAGTCCCTGCCTTCATCTGTCTTTGTGACTCATCTGTTTCTGTCTGAGCTTCTGAATGTGCACTCTGGATAACCCGCAGAGCAGCCTCCCCTCTACTTCCTGCACCAAGATGCACCCTATTTATTTCATTGATTTTCATGAGCAAAAGAATGCACAGACCAAAGACTGACTGGCTGCAGAGGATTTAGCCAAGTCGAGCCCTGAAAAGAAAAAGAGAGAGAGAGAGAGAGGGAGGACTGAAGCCATTCTCGCACCGCTCAAAGCTGTAAAATGCATTTCTATGTTGTAAATAGTATTTGCCAGCAGTGGAAGTCTTAACGTGATGTTAAATAGGACAGCAAAAAAGAAATGACCAGAGAGTGATAAATAAAAGTAAACACTAGATTCATAGATCCTCCTGAGAACCATGTCCTCTGTGATACGATTTCAATCATGATTTATGTGATTAGATGGAGTTAAATGAGTTTCTTAGCTGCACAGATTCCATTTGGGATCAGGAGTTTAAAGAAAAACAGACATAATTTAGTTGGTATTCAGTCCTGCATCTGGATACATATGTACTTTATTTGTCACTTGTTCACTGCTGCTCCATGCACTGGTGCACCAACTATTTTGAACTTTGTGGCTTTTCAACAACTGACCTGGAATCTGCAATTACAGCACATATATAGTACATTTCTATTTTATTCCAGTTCTGAAGATTGCTGATCATGTTGCTACACCTATTTATTGACCTTATACCCCAATTTGCTCCATATGTAAATACTGCCTCTCCATTATTTTCTATTCAAATTTTTATATTGGCTATAACTTCTCAGCCTTTAGTTGACTTGTTTGATGTTTGGTGACAACTGTCTATATGCCTTGAATTAGCCACCTGTGAACAAGGGCCTGTATATATATATATATATATATATAGCATTTTCCGGTCTTGAAGGCTCAAAACTGCTTTACACTACAGTAATGCCATTCACACCCATGAGCTACAATCGCTAAATAGTTTTTTGAAAGTGAAATTGAAGAACTCACAATTTGGGTGAGAAATTACAGCTAGCCCAGTTAGCATACCCTAGTTGGTTTCAGCCTGTTGCTACAGTTAGCGTGGCAGCTAGCTCATTAACCACAAACTCTGACTCTCGAAAAACTACCACAATGGGAAAGCTCGCGTTATATTGCGTTATAATATTGAGTAGCATGTGCCCGTACAAAGTTCTCTTGTGCCTCAAGTTTTTATAAATTTATTATAGAGGAAAATGAGACGTCACAGAGAGGCGAAGTCCACAGGTGGAAGAAGTTCAAGTCGACTGGACTTTAAAACCAGAGCAAATTTAACTTCTTAATCGTGGCAGTAATTGTTCTCTATCTTTGACTATGTGAGTATTACTACAGCATAACTATGGCTCGTCTGTAATTTTGGTGACCGTACACATAAGATCATTTGGTTATTTTAAACACTTGAATGATTGAAGTTGGTTTATATTATACTGTGGTAAAAGGTGATAATTGTCACCTTACCCATAATATTTCATGTCATGGAGAGACATATAATATATATGACATTCTAGTGTTATTTTATACTCTGCATTGTACTGTATGAAGTGACTAAACCCTGTTTTAACCAATGGAAGCCATATTTTCATTGTGTAACTCATAATCACCACATATCAAAAACCCTGAGTTATCACTTTAAGTTGTGGGTGCGCTGTTTGTGCTGGTTGATGATGATGATGATGATGATGATGTTGCTCCCCAATGTGACCCAGGCCATGATGTGTCCCTGGAGCTAACCATGCTGTTTCTCTGCCCAAACTCCACTGAACATTATCCGTAACGTTGCCACTTCATTAAACCAAACTGATTTAGCAGCAGAACTGATATGCAGCAGCTGTGACAGGCACAAAGAAATTAAGTTTTCCTGCCAAACACTTTTCTGTGTTGTTCCACCGGTCCAAGCTGTGAATCGAAAAGTTCAATTTGGAATCTTTCAGAGAGGATTTCAACACTAACTATGTTTATGCTAGAGCTTGGGTCTGTAATGTTCTTCAACATTTGTTGAAATCCTCTTCACATCCTCATATCTATTGATATTTTGTGTGGTGTGAGGAATTGCCCCTTGGGAATAGTAAAGATTTCCAACTTATTAAAGATTTTCAACCCAATATGTAAGGAATGGTGCCAACAAATGGAACGGTTGGGGCTGGTTAAACCATTCCACTCGGTGGAAATAGGGCTTAAATCATCCTTAACAAGTCAAAAGCAAATAACAAATCAATAACTTTGATGCCAAGATTTGACAAAAAGTGCATTTTATCACTTAGAAAACATCGTCAGGGTCAGACCACTTCTCATTTTGGCCAAAAGAGAGACATTAATAAATGCTTTTATTATTACTTCCAGACTCAATTGGAGTGTCATAAAAAAAAGAAGAGAAAAAAAGCCAGTGTCTGTAGCAAAAATCAGTCATTTCAGACTTTTGGGGGCAGAGCTTTGATTAGGGGGTGGGATGTATTATTTGCTTTTCTAGATTCACGGGCCATAGTTTCAAATCACAACAACCCTGACAACTAACCCTGAAATAAACTGAATCCTAACCATAAAACTAGGTCTTAACCCCAAAAAAGACCTTTAAAGTTGTGAGGAACAAGTAAAATTTTCTAAAATGTACGCACACACATAATGCATCCCTTGGTTCCTTACCTAACCCTCTAACTTAACCTAACCTTAACACAAACCTCTAACCCTAAAACCAAATCTTAACCCATGAACAATCCAAATAACATGTCATAGAATGTGAAGATCAGTCAAAATGTCCTCATTTCTGTGGTTATAAGTTGCCCAGTCCTCACAAAGATTCATGTACAAGTACACACTCACACACACGCACACACACACTCACATTTAGGGTCAGGAGGGATGATGACCTGCTCAATCATCTAATCACTGTGATGAAGGGCCATAAAATGAACACAAAGGAACCAACAGAAGTCTGACTTTGTTTGAGGCCTAAACAAGATGTTTTGTGGTCGCAACCCCCCCCCCGCCACCCTCCTCCTCATCCTCCTCCTCCTCCTCCTCCTCCTCCTCTAATATTGAAGATAAATTTGACAGGACTTCGATAAACACATGCGCACGTACCGTATATCACATAAACAACTACAGAACATACACATTCTGTAAAAGAAGTCAGATTAAACCTGTAAAATAGTCCAGCACACACACACACCCGCATCCCACCTCCTCTCAGCTGACACAGAGACAAAGGCTGATTGCTGCATTCTTCTCAGACATCAGCTAAACATACAGATAAGTTTCTTTACAGCAGCTTAAGAAAAGAAGAAATAAATAGTTGCAGGCAGCTCGGCCAGAACGAGAGTTCAGAGGAATTCAGCCCAATTATGCCCAACTAATTATGTTTTACAATCATCTCAGTTAGGCAAATTTCAGTTACACGATCCGGTCACCAATGGGTTTGGTAAGTCTTTATTCAGCACCAGATAGAAAGGGTTGACACAAAGGTCCTCAGAATATTGGACTGAAGAATGAAGCAGAGTGAATTTGAAAGAATGTAACATATCATTTAAGGCCTCGCTTCTCAAACTGTGATCTGTGTAATTTTACTTTTCAAAAGAAAATATATATTTTTAAGTGTAAAGTGTTTTTATGCAAGGCTACCTCGAAGACGTTTGAGGCTTCACCCAGAAAATCTCAGTGGAGAGAAATCTCTCTCGCATACCTTCAATGTATTCTGTCTACCAACGCTCCAGCTTCACAGTCCCTCTGTGGAAGAAGGTGACCTGATTCTCCTCATGGAGAATCATAGATGGCGTCATTGTCACTCTGAACATGGAGCCCACGCAGGTGTGATTCCAGTTTCTGAAGCAAATACAAGCCAGTGAGGATGAAGAAGGTGCTTGATGGGGCAACAGGCCAAAGCCACGCTTGATTTCTTCTGTCACTGCCAGCTTCTTGTCCATTTCTTGGTTTCCCCTCTCACACACCGATTTCCAAAGGACATCACTTGATGTTTTGTTGACAATGCTGTGAGGCATTTTTTTTTTTTGTATGTCATCAGAGAAAGTCAATTAAAAAACAGTTTTCCTTTAGGAACCAGTCAGTATTAGCTTCACTGTACTGTACACTGACACAGAGTGCGATGACTGATCTGTATTAATGCCCACATGACCCACGCGTGTGCAGGGCAGAGTGGAGGAAAATCTGTGTGATCAAGGGGGTCGGGTATCAAACCCTCTGTGTGTGTGTGTGCATGTGTGTGAGTACATGCTGGGATTCCTCACGCCTGTCTCATTGTCCTGAGCCCTGTAAGACAAAGGGTCAAGTAAATGTTTGGAGAAGATAAGGCCACTCACCCTGACAGGCAGCAGGCTCCACTGCCCGGGGGGGGGACCTGGACCCAAACACACACACACACGCATGCACACACACACACACGCACACACTGCATTAACTTCCATTCATCTGGACAACCTAATAAAAATGTTATCCCCAACCTTAACCATAACCACTTAACCCTAACCTAAACCTAACCACAGTTTAAATTCTGAACCCTAAACTCAACCACTTCCTCAGAAATGAGGTTCTGTCTCATTGGGACCAGGTTTTGGTCCCCATGAGTACTACTGGTCCCGAAAAGCTCCAAAAACACTGTATTTAAACTCACAGAGAGACACACATTCTCAGTTTTATTCTTTTGCCCTCATCTCGCTCTGTCTTTAATACACACACATTCAGCTTTAACTCCTGGAATTAGCATTCTCTCTCCACTCTGCAAATCACCCAGTGAGTGTTTGATATTTGACGTGCAGCTCTGCGCAAGCCTGCAGAAAGTGTTTGGTGCGTGGAAGCCAGTCAGTTTCCTTCTCAAGCAGCTCGTCTGGCCAGCACAGCGCGCTCATCCCTGCTTTTCATGTCCCCCCATGAGGGATTTAGTGTTTGGAGCTCAGCTTTACATCACAGCTGTCTGATAAGGTCTAACCAGAGGGACTTGGGCTTACATTGCGGTAGAGGCTCATGAATTTTTGAACTTTGATGTCCTGAGCCAGTTTTAGAGATCTCTAAAAAGTAGAGATCTCCACTTTGTCTCTGTCTGGTTTAGGATTGTCCCAAGTTGACAGCATAAACCATTTCAAACAACCCAGTTGCAGTATCTCTTCTGTCTCTCATCTCCACTGGTCAAAAATAATCAGTTTAGTCCTCAGTTTAAACAGGTTTTTGACCAGTGGGACTCTGTTTTATCTGCACTGACTGAATTCCTTCTTTGTCGCTTTCATTTTTTTTTTTTTTTTTTGCTACTTATGCAAATTTTGGCATCTTTTCTGAACATACCTTTACCTTCTGGCTGTTAGCCTTGAACGTTTGTTGCAAACTTTACTTTTTATAACTGAGTGTTTTATAAACACCCAGTTTTTTTTTTTTTAGAAAATTCACCTTACTTTATTTTCTTTCATTTTATTAGCTCCTTAAAATTGTTCGCCATTGAGTTTGAAAACGGAGCCGATGTAAAATGTACAAAATAGTGAGGAGTGTAACTTTGTCAGTGGGGTCTGTTAGGTTGTTCTTTTCTTTGACTCATTTTGTTTGTGGCACTTTCCCCAGGATACTTACTTTATTGTGAAAGATATCCAAATTTTACAGAGGGTAACAGAGCTGATTGCAGATGTTTTTTTTTTTTACTTTAGAGTCCTTTAAATTCTTAAATTTCTGCAAAGGATTGAAAGAAGCCTAAATAACAACATAAACACTGACAAGATCATTTTTCTCTTATATTTCAACTGTTTCAAGTCAATCCTATCCAGTTTCTCTTCCAAAAGAACTGGAAACCTAAACAATGAAAAGAACCACCTGCACGTTTTTGCTTTACAAGGACTCAGAATAATCCACTGTCCGGGTTCAATTATCACACTTTCTTGACTTTTAGTGGCTGTGACAGTGATATACAGGCCCTCTGCAACCACGGAGGGCATTTTGGTGTACAAAGAAACGCTTTGCTTTCCTAATAAATTAGCAGTTCAGCTAAACAGTTCATTTAAGCCTCGCTGTAGAAATGTGAAGCCGTCAAACTGTTTACAAAACACTGTTCTTTCACAGAAGCTTGGTTAGAAACTCTTCTCAGACAAGAACATGACTGAAAAATGAGCTATTTGCTGCAACAGCCCAGAAGAAAATGAGCAAATACAGCATCTCTTAAAATTTGTTTATGGATGCAAAGCCAAGTTTTCCAGTTGTCTCTCATCTTCTGACAATCACAGGAACATGGAGGCTTTTCTTAGGTATTACTGATCCTTACATTAGATACTGAGATATGTTTACTGACTGTATTTGGTCAATATTTGATTTGTTTTATTCATGGTTGGTGATGTGAATTTACACAGTCCCTAGTGTTCCAGTACCTGAGACTGTGCACAGAATTGACATTGTGAATGAAACACTGAATTAAATCTAGATTGCATCTAATAGAATCAAATACAAACTAACTGGAAATTTATTTGTGAAATTGTGAAAGGGAATTTAATCCATTTAAGAAATCAAAAGCCTGGTCTTCTAGAAAAATGCAGCTATGCAAGAAGCAAGAAAAAAATGTTTGAATCTATATTTTGACTTTTTTTTTTTAATTTAACATTTCTAAACTGAAGTAGACTTCAAACAACCAAACTATAACATAACAATAGAGCTGAGCAGCAATCTTACAGTCATTATGATTTTATATCTTTTACTTCTGCCTCTTGTTCAAACTTACAGTTGTAAAAATTAAGATTTGCTAAAAACAATTTGCCATTTGTTTATGCAAACGTCTGGAGGATGAATGTGCATCTTAAAGTTGCACCAGAAACAACACAGCCCTGACAAAAACAATGCAGCTACAGAAGATATTCACGTTTTCACTCAATAATCCCAATCAGAGCTGAAGCCATTTAAAACTTTAATTGGCTTAAAACAAGACATGTTTTGCTGAGTCATTAAACCTGGGAGGGAATCCCAATTAGACACCTTCACACAAATCAAAAACCCATTTAAACTTGGCATGTAACAGGTTTTTTTTTTGGACAATGAGAATGTGGTATAAGTCACATCGTTTTGCGTCAGAGACATGACCTCACATATTTGTTGTTGGCAGAAATGTGCAATGGCCACACAGGATACGATGTGAAGTGGATTCTTCTTGAAACCCGACGGCCGTCCCTTGAAAATGAAGTGTGACAAACATGTGGCGTCACCTGACTATTAATACATTACTGTCAAAACATTTGCTGCAGGAGAGGCCACACTTGTCCACCTCAATTACACAAGGCATCTGCATCAATGGACGCCCGTTCCCTCAGACCATGGAATCACCTCACAGATGATCTGTCTTACCAGAATATGAGCTCCTGCCATTTCAGTCACCCCCCCCCCCCCCCCCCCCCCCTGCCATTTCAGTCACCCCCCCCCACCCCCACCCCCCAACATCGTAACAACGCATCCAGCCTGCCCGTTACAATGGAGAGCAGCAGAAGCAGACAGCTGTATTAAACAATGCCACCCACTCTCTGTGGAACCTCTGCATGCTCACTCATTAGTGACCACTGATAGCTGACGACTGGGAGTTTGTATGGGCAATAATAACCTGAAAGCGTTCTCTCTCTCTCTCTCTCTCTCTCTCTCTCTCTCTCTCTCCCTCTCTCTCGCTCTCCCTCCCTGCTGGGTTTTATCAGTGGTCCTGGTCAACGTCCTACTGTCATGTCTTGATGTGATTTATGTCGAGGGCTGTGAAGTCGACTTATCTCCCTCCTCTTCAAATCCTCCCCTCCTCCACCCTCCTCCCACCGCCCCACGGTTTGGCTCCCTCCGTCTCAGTCAGCCTGGCTCCTCAAGCAGGAACAAGGAAGGGAGGGTGGGAGTTTTGGGTGGGGGTGTGGGGGGGGGGCATTAGAGGTGTGAGAGGAGAAATTCCTGCTCAGAAATCCACCTGTCCTGTAAATTACGGGCATTTTACTACTGCATGTTATGTCTGTGGCTGAATACAAGCCTGGTATTTACATCCATGCTGAGCACAGTGAACCCACCACACGTACAGGTCTGTATTCACCCTCAGATCCAGTCACAGAAGCCACATTGGGAGGAGTTTTGAGGTCCCACGTGGCCACATTTTCTGAACATGACTAAATTAACGTAATTGGAATTAGAGACCACTTCTTCCGCTTTCATTTTTCTTTTTTAAACTATAATCAGCACTCATATGTTAAGTTATTTGTGGCCACCACCACATCATTAACACCATATGATTTATTTCTGTTAATGGTTAAAACTATTTTCATATTACTGTGGATAAAAAGGGACAAAGCTCCAAGATGATCTTTCCTGACTAATTTTTTAAACCTTTCATTTGTGAAGTCTTCACAAATGACCGAAAACACCACATGGTAGAGGAACCACTGCCAAAGTCACTGGTGTTAATCACCTTTTAACTGTAAATTGAATAACAATAAAAATGCAACAGTTATGTCACTAAAATAGCCACTCCCGCACCCTCTCACAGCACAGAGCTTTTTGTTACACGATAGGAAGTGACCATTCAAACACTAGTACCCACAAAGTGAATTTTACTTACTGCATTTAAATCATCCTTATTACACACCAGTAGAGAACAGGTATACATCTGTGCTCTGGAAGCAGTGAGGTTTGGGTGTTAAGGTATGGCTGCTCATGGAACCTTATAGTATGAAAGTGAGGAAGAGGCTCAAGAGTAAAAAAAAAATAACATTTCAAATCTTTAGGATGAGCCAGCTATACATCTTTCATAGGTTTACAAAGAGTGATAAATTCACTTGTGTGTGTGTGTGTCCGTCTCCAATCGTCCACATTTCCCATCCTCGTGCCTCTCCTCCCTCCAGTCTTTGATGTGCTTTTAAAGTGGCCCGCGCTCGCTCTGCTTTGCCTCTGACTTGACAATTGTTTATTAGTTTTGAAATGGTCTTAGAGGATCTTATGTGACTCTCAATGACACACTTAAAGAGAGAACAACTGGCTTTGAAACAAAGAGAGAGCCAGACGATAGGAAGTGGAGGAGAGGCAAGGGAACAAAAATGAGGCCGCACTTTGGAAAAGTTTAGGGCTTTTATCTGTGTTATTATGGAGATGCTTACTAGTTGGACGGGCATCCTTTGGTATAAGCGATGGCTGCAGCAAGCGACGGGAGAACGGAGGGAAAGCAGAAAAAGGGTGTGAATGAAAGAAGGAGGGATGAACAGTAGAGGAGGAGAAGAAAGACATACAAGGAGAGAGAGAGAGTGGGAGAGATGTTAGACCACCCAGATGTTCTTCTCCTCACTGCTGTTACAGGAGATGGATTGTTTCTGCTTGATCTGCTGCCAGCTTCAAGTTTGATCCACCAGCACTATGACTCTGCATATTTGCACCATCATCATCATCATCATCATCATCATCACTACCATCTGACATCAGATTTCTTGTAAAGACAAGTTCAAGTTCCAGTATTGTATTAGTGTGATATGTTTGACCAGTCACCTACTGGGGTCCTTGAGAGATGTAAAAACTGAAATGGCCTTTGATAAAAATAAATAAATAAATACATACATACATAAATGAAAAATGCCAACAACTTGCAGTGGATCAACTGCAGGCAAATTAGCAACCTGATAATACAAAAAAAGGAACACAGGATCCATAACCTACTTGTGACCCATTATGTTAGCCCGAATGTAACTCTTATGGGATCCACATGGACATGCTGGCTGGGACATTTGTCACTGCAGTAAATCCAAATAATGAATGTCACAAAAAGTTAAAGGTCACATAGAATGGTCTTTTTGAACCAAAAATCCGGATTACGGATGTCTACTTATGTCTACTTATGTCTAATTATGTCTAATTAAATAATATTTATGGTCAAAAACCTCATAGTCTCTTCAGATTAAGCCAGTCTATTGCTGCTCTCTGCCAGCCTCTTAACAGGCACTCTGTTTCTGAGTCTCTTGTGATTGGCCAGCTACCAGCTGACTGACTGCTCTGCGGTGCTTCTTCTTCTTCTTCTTCAGGTTGAATGTTCACGCCCATGACCGTTTTGTAAAACATATTAAACTTGCTGGTAGAAGCATCAATATGTTCCATGTGCAATGAAATAAATGGTTTTCCCCTATGGATTTTGGTCTTGCGCCATTTTAGCTGCTGTACAAACATGCAAGATGGCTGCCTCCATAAAGCAAGGCCCTTAACCAGCACACATAAAAGGCTCCAAAAACCTATATTTATATCTGTTATGTACTCATACTAACATATTTATGAGTAGTACGTTCAATTTCTGCCTGTAAACCCTCCTAAATTTTACTTTTACATTAAAAATGAGTTGAAACCATTTTGTTCCACCAGTCAAAGTTCAGTTCACGGTTAAATGCTAATTGCTAACAGGGAAAACAAATGTCCACCAGGTCTCCAGCATGTGACCTCTTACTTGAGTCTCAACATTCAACTTTCTCCTTGACAACAACCTCTCCATACTCTATCACTCACTTTCCCTTCTTCTTTATCCCTCTTCTTTCTCCTCTATCCTTTCTTTTCTTTCAGTTCTCCCTCTTATCCCCTTCCAATGTCCAGACTTCCGTCAGCCCTCTTCCCTTCACATCTCTCTTTGCTGCCGTCCTCCACAGGGCCTTCTACTAACCATTTTTCAGCTCTGCCTCATGGCAGCAGCTGTCCCTTATCGACCCTGGAAGAGGCTAAGAAAACAGTGTGATCCTTATAGGACTAGATGGTGTAATTGCCTAATTGCTTTTTTTCCTCCCATCGAAGAGCTCTGCTTTCTGTCAGGCAGGCAGGAGCCCATAAACATCGGCCAGCTATTCCCAGCATCTCCCATTTGCGCAGTTTGATTGGTTGAACTTGCAGCCAGGACCCATCGCTCATTGGCTCCTCCCAGGATGAATGGCCCTGCTGACAGCCAATGGGGCCACAGCAGGGTAAGAAGGTTGAGCAAGAGAGCAAACAGCATTTTTCTGTAGTCAGGGACATCAGGGAATTCCGAGTAACGTTTTTTCAGCTTTAGTTCCCAGGAGACCAAAATGCAGTCATAATTGTAACTAAACAAAACGAACATCTTAGCACCGCGTGTGCAAAGCATGCGAGGCTAGTCCGCCTAATGCACAAGGGTGATATGTTTTAGTGCATTTAAAGTAACCATTACTCGTTGAAATTTACAGAAGACAGTAAGACTGGAAGTTGTGGGGTGTTACTTGAAGGCTATGGCCTAGAAATAGGGCATAAATCAGGGGCACAGTCTCTGCTTCTATACCTCCTCTGACGCTCCTCTCTCCTCCAGCACACTCACTCCATCCAAGGCCAAGTCATTTGTCTGCTGAGGCACAGACGGCTGAGTGAGAGAGGAGTCCGCTGTATCAAGAGGAAGAAACATTTGAGAGTGAACGCCTCATACTGGTCATCCCCAAACCATTCTTTACCCACAACCACCCCCCCCCCTTCAGTTTGTCTCCAGTCCACATGTCTAGCAGGAAACCCTCATGAGATAGATTTTGCCCATCCCTCTCTCAGACTCTCTGTCCTCTCTATGTCCATCTCTATTAGCATGAATGAAGATAAATGTGGACATTGTGAACGTTCACACGGCCATCAGTTTCAGGCCATTCCATTGCACTGTTGGTGGTGTTTGGTGAGCAGGACTGAAAAAGGGGTTTCAGTTTTGTGACAAAGGCAGAATGTGAAACAGAAATAGACTGAAAGTTTAAGAAAAACACGGTACGTCCATGCTTTTATCAGCAGAGCCACACACTAATCCAGAGGAGGAAGCACGGCGTCCTGTCATGTAGGCATACAGGAAACAGACTGGTACAGACAGGAAGCCAGCGGCAACACAACATCACAGCTCATACTGACACCCCCCCCCCTGCAAAAACAAAAAAAAAATTACTTATTGTAAACTGCGGATACACAAACAAACAAATCAACTGAAAGACAAGCAGATATTTGTATTGGCTGTTTATCATTCACCATATGTACTGGTATGAAAAAAAAGGGACAAAAACAAAACCGTGTGCAAATTAGTTATTTTTTTCACATTATAAGGTTCAGAAGTGGAGCCATTTCATATATTTCATATATTTGAGTGAATTCATTTAAAATTATTTGCTTCCTTTCTTTCTTTGTAGCTCATGAATGGTGATCTGTGATGACAGAGGTTTAGTCAAGAAGTGATAGTCATGTGAGCTGGCTGATTCACTTGATGTTACCGCCGCGTTGAACGGCTTTTTTCCTGCGTTTCCATTAGCAACGTACCAAAATAAAAGGCCAGAACCATTCCTTTTTGCCATCGGGGTACGAGAGTGAAACAGTATGGCACGGTCCGACAGTCAGCTGATTGGGCTGGGTGGGAATGAAACTCCTTTGCAGTCTGTGTTTCTTCACACACCACAGTCTATTCAGAAGCTTGACATCTTGTTGAGACAAACAGACAAAAACCGAGCAGGGAAAAAGCAAGCTGTTGGATGTCCTCCATTGTTGTCTGTTGTTGTCACATTTGCTGTATGTCGTCACTCTACGCCAGCCGTCGAGCATTCAGTTGTTCTGCTCCTCATCTGTGGAACAAACTTCCTGAACACCTGAGGTCTCCTCACACTGTCACATTTAAATCAGGCCTGAAAACATTAATGTTTGCTGCAGCTTTTCTTACATTCTTAAATAATCATCTTATTTATCAATTCATTCTTGCAATTTAAATGCACTTTCACTTTCCTCACTTACGATTTTAATGTCCATTTTAATTTTAATGCAATTTTAATGTCTTGCTTTCATTCTGTGATTTTGTTAATGTATTTCTATGCCTTTGTAAAGCACTTTGAGTTGCCCTGTGTATGAATAGTGCTATACAAATAAACTTGCCTTGCCTTGCCTTACCAAGTAAAGGTACTGTTCTTAGTCGAAATGCAAGCCTGAACCAGGGCTTTACCATCCTGAACCATACCATACTGTACCATGATGAAAACACGGCATAAGATCACCAGTGTGCAGTGCCAACTGTGATGTGTTTTGGCTGAGAAATGCAACAGACGTATCATTAAAAGAGCTGTTTCCACCCACTTTCCTCACAGTGCTGACTGGATGATTTATTATTAAATGTTTGTATTTGTGTTTAATGTAAAAAAAAAAAAAAGAAATGGAAATGGTGTAACAGTAACAGTGACCATTCAAACACACCAAAAAATATGCAGGAAGAAAAAACACACAATACTGAATGGATTAATTCTATTCACAGTTGAATTTAATGGCAGTAAAGTTTTGCTTGTTGTAGAATTACTACACACACATGTTGCATGAAGAAAACCCTGTAATCACTGTGAATTAATGTTATCAATGACACAACACTACATGACTTATTACTATGGTCAGATTAGTTTTGCTTTCATTATCATTATCATTTTCAGGATATTTATCATCACCAAGATAAATGACAAAGCTAACTGTCCATATGCTGCACTGTCTAAAAAAAAGAGACAAAAAAGAGACAAAACTTTATTTAGATTTTATTTTTATTATCTGTTTTTTCTTTTCGTGATTTGATTTATCTTATTTTCATTTGGTGTGTTTCCTTTTATTAACCACGTGCACTTGAGCTGATCTTACCTCCTGTTGCTGATTACGAGCCCCGCCCTGATCACCATCACCTGTGTTCACTGTGTTTCACCTGCTGCTCATTAATCCACTGCTGTATTTAGTCTCCAGTCACCGACTGCAGAGCGAGTCTCATGTGGAGCTGATAGAGATGATCCTAACTGTGTGAATGCGGAAGACGTGTGTGATAGACCATTGTTTTAAGGTTGGGTTGATATTATGTTAAGGTAAATATTAGGCTTAGCACAGAGTTGGGCATGAGTTAAGGTTGTTAGGTTTGTTTGGGACACTGTTCACTGTGTCCTCTGACTGGTTTGTGTGTGCGTACGTGTGTGAGGACACACAAGGAGACGGACAGCCTCAAACTCTTGGGTTCTTTCCTCTGCTGTTACTGTATACACTTGTTTGAATTTGATAACGACATAAAATAAAAACAGAAACCAAATACACACACACCCTTTTGAAACATGCTCCCTTTTGTGTGTGTGTGTGTGTGTGTGTGTGCTTGTATTTGTTACGTCTTAGGACCTTTCTGACGTTAATATTGACCTTGTCAGGACCAGTAGTTCTTGTGGAGACCAAATCCTGGTCCTAATGAGGTAGAACCTCATTTCTGAGGAACTGGTTAAGTTCATGATCAAAATTAAACTGTGGTTTAGGAGAAAGCTTTGTTTAGTCTGTCCAAATGAATGGAAGTGAATGCAAACATGTTTGTGTTTGTTGTCACCAAATCTCGACGTTCTCCCCGTTGACGAGCACAAGCTCTGGCGTGGGTGCACGTATTAGTGCGGTGTCCTCTCTATATTTGAGCCAGAGAGAACATCAGGAGCTGGCGCTGGGACACAGGCCACCCAGGCCGATGAATAAACCTGAGACGTCAAACAGGCAGAGAGGCAGGATAAATACTCCAAACCCAGTAAGGCAGAAGAGAATAGAGAGTGAACAGAGAGACAGACAGTGTGTGATGGTAAGACAGAAGAGGAAGAGCTTTTCTGTGGGAGTAGATTTGCTATCAAATCCTCTTGTTATCTGCATTCATGTTTGGCGTGTCACATGATCCATGTCACAAGCGCCCATATATAAGATTTCATATACAAATTTAATCCCCATATATATATAGATATACACATATTTGAGGAAAATGAAAACATAATTGGATGTTAGAAAATAATTTTAATATTAAATGACAAAATACAATTATATGTTGTACTATGGAAAGTAAATTAAAGTGTGGACTAGGACTATTGCATATATATATACATATATATATAAACAGATGGGATGGGAAATTGCTATGATTGCTATTAAAATAGTGATAAACAAAATACAGGTGCGTGCAAGTATGGAAATATTCCTTTTTCTGGGTTCAAAGGTGAACTTGGTTTCTTACAATAAACTTCAGGTATAACTCATTTTGTGGGGACCTTAATCAGTTTACACAGTTGCATTACAGGGATTCGTCTTCCTTTTGGAGACAAACAGCAAGTTCCCATAATGTCAGTTATTACATTTTAATGGGATAATATGTTGTATGTTCGGGTGAGGTTTGGGTTAGGATTAGTTATTATTGAGGGTAGAGTAGGTCAATGTAATGTCCTCTGATGCCATGGAAACCAGACTCTGTGTGTGTGTGTGTCTCCTGGGCTACTCTACAGTGTGTATGTAAACACGGGACGGGCACGTGTCCAGCAGACAAATTGCAGTAGCCACATACTGCTAATGCTCCGCCCTCTTGTCACTGCCATGTTTCACTCTCAGCATGTGTTTGTCAAGGTTTAGTGACACACACAGAAACCAAATTCATGTCCATTCACTTGGCGCACACACGCGCACACACACACACACACACACACACACACACACACACACACACACACACACATATACATACATACACCCACACATATACACAGGCCAGTCAGGAGATCCACAAGATGATTGGCTGACTTCTTGGTGCTTCACCTGGAAATGCACAGAGGTGCTGCACATTTCCACACGCACATACAGTACATGCTTATAAGAATATGATGTAAGAAAGAATATATTGACCATCCACCAGGGGGCGACTCACATAGCTACAAAAAGAAGCCAGTTTGAATGGGAAATGCAGTATATTGCCTAGTGCATACTTACTTGATTCACGTTAGTAAGCGTTTTCCTGTTTCCAGTAAATTATATTCCTTATTTATATTTAGGGGCCAAACTTTGATGTAGTGATGAGCACATGTTCTCCCCATGTGTGTGTGTGGGGGTGGGGGGGGTGGTCTGTGGGTACTCCAGCCTCCTCCTACAGTCTAAAAACATACAGAGGTCAACTGGACCTTCTAAACTGACCATGGGTGTGAATGTGAGAGTGAATGGTTGTTAGTCGTGCGGAGGATAAAGCAGTAGACGATGATAAAGGGAAAATAGATGATAAAGGCACATATCTCCCTCTTTTTCTTTCTCTCCCCCCTTTCTGTCCCCCACCTCTCCTCTGTCCCCCATTTTCCTCTCACCCCAACCGGTCGAGGCAGATGACCGCACATCTTTGAGTCTGGTTCTGTCAGAGATTTCTTCCTGTTAAAAGGGAGTTTTTTCTCTCCACTGATGCCTTGTGCTTGCTCATTGTGTGAGCTGTTGGGTTTCTTTTCTCTCTGTAATATTGTAAAGGTTTTGGCCTTATTATGTACAGTGCCTTGAGATAATGTATGTTGTGATTTGGCGCTATACAAATAAAATTGAATTGAATGAGTGTCCAATAGACCCTGCCTCTCGCCCTATGTTAGCTGGAGATAGGCACCAGCGCCCCCCCGCGACCCCTAGTGGATAAAGCGGTAGAAAATGAGTGAGTGAGTGAGTGTCCAATAGGCGTCTGTTTTGGAGACACTTTAATTTGCAAATCCTCAACATGATGCTGGTCAAATCACAAATCTGGTGGCTTGAAAATGGGAGTTCAGATTCTTATGGGCGACTAGATGGTGCCGACTCATGTTGGTGCTGTTGATGTTGGTCATTTATATCCCGGGACAATGCACTTGGCTGATTTGTGAGCTTGTGGTGTTAACTTTGCTTACACAGTAACAGGCTAAATGTACAGGACAGTCTATATTATACAATTTATAACAAACAAAGCCTGTTAAGAGCCACTGCTTAATTGTATAAGATCCCTGATGGCCCGTCCGACAAAAGCCACCTGCTTTGCCCCTCAACGGCACTGCACATCATATAATTCAAGACCTGCATACACATCACTTGCCCATGAGTGCCTGCATGTGTTCACAGATTTCCACTGCAGGGCCTTCATAAGCAGGACAGATTTACAACATCAGCCGTTTAAAGCCATCACGTTGACTCCCTCGCAGAAACGCCAACGCTTCGTCAGATTCATAGGCGGCCATTAATTTCCAGAGTGTCTGGACTCGCGCTGCTCAGCCATGCTCTCCTCCCCCTAGTGCCTGACATGGAGAGAGCTGCATAAACATTTATGCAGCAGTATTTTTTAAAGGCCCTCTGCAGTGTCTTGTAAATCTGCCTGCTGCTTTGAAGTCTTATCTAGTTTGTGTGTGTGTGTGTGTGCGTGTGTGTGCGTGTGTGTGTTTTGATTTTATGGCTTAGTTACATTTCCTGCTAATATTTAATATAATCACTTAAGAAATGTCTTCTCGATTTCTAGTAGAAATACTAGTGGCCAACTTTATAGCTGCAGAAATGGGATTTTATTATAAATAATTTTTAATATGATTTATTTCTGTACAGTAAAAAAACCCACTAATAAACAAATGATAACGACTGAAAAACGACAGATGATGATGTAAAACAGTTCCGTTTTTCACAGCTTGTGTAAAGATAGAGACATTAAACAATGAAGCTTGTGAGCTTGCGGTTATGGGAAGGTGTGTGTACAGCATATGTGATCACCATTGCCAGGCAACATAGACGCATGAGTGCGTTATGATTATTATATCTGCTTGTGAGCTAGCACGTCCGTATATTAATGTAATAAATACTGAGGCAGTATTAATGTTTTCCTGTCTATACCAAACCAAAAACTGTCATGTCCTCTAGCTGTCTAACTAAACATTACCTGGGTTTGTAGCTTTAGTATTTAATTCATACATCATGATTAATCATTTGTTGATTCATTGCTATTTAAAAAAAAAAGAATAAGTATTGATTAATCTACTGATGAATTGGTTTGGCTTTTTTTTTCCAGATCTCATATGTTCAGTAATTACTTTTTTTACCAGCAGGGGGCATATGTCAACTAAAGTTCTAGTGCACTTCGTAGAAGAAGTCTGCAAAGCTGTACCTTTTTCATAGAACTGGGTCCCAAATCGAAACCAAATGATTTTTATTTAAAAGCCATTATACATCTTTGGAAATGGCAGATATAAAAACGTTGCATGCAGAAAACAGGTTGTGTAAGTTGGTGAAAGTGAGAATTTGTCTCACTTTCTTCTGCATTGTCTTCATTATCATCATTATCATTATGCTTTAATGATGATTCTGGTATTCAGAAGACAACAGAATAGAAGATTAGATGTTTAACTTTAATGTATATATGTTGGCCTTGAAGTCTTGTTTGTATTAAGATTATCTGTCATTTATCTTCTACTCTGTCTTGCTGGTCTGTATTGATAAAAGTATGTGTCATGCATATTCTCTATGTGTGACACAATAATAAAAGTCATTACAAAATATGCAAGTTTGTTTGTCTGCTCATTTGTGTATTTTATTTTATTTATTTATTTATTTATTTATTTATTTATTTATTTATTTATTTATTCAGAAATTGAAGAATTGTTACACACTGGACCTTTTAAATTTTCTGAGATGACCCTTTGCCTTTTGCATGTGATGTTGTCTTTATGGTTCAGTAACAGCACTTTTCCATTAATACCCCAAACAGAAACCCTAAAATGGCAATTACTAAGGAATAGTTATGTAATTTTATGGTTATACCATCTTGCTTCTTAAATGTTCCTACCACAGTAATAACAATGGCAACAGTGTGGCAAAAAGGAGAAAACATTACAGTAACTTCTGTTTTATGTAATATCCAAGTCATACCTTGATAATTAAAATGACTACCATCTACCATCAGTGTAATACCATCAGACAATCATCAGTGTAATACCTCCTGAATGAAAACATCTGTGAATCAAAGCTGATCATTAACAGATAAAAGATGAACCTCCCATTTGCCCCTTTGTTATTACAAAGCTGTTACTTGGTAATTACATTAGAAATAAATTGGCACTACCAAGTAACTACATCCCAATTACATAATTTATACTACACTATTAACTTATCATTAATATATGATAATGTACCTTTTTATGTAAAAAAATAAATAATAATAATAAAAATAAAATCATCTGGACATAGCCAATGGACCTTTAGTTAAAGTCCCTCCTGTCTTTACACCTGCTTATTTCACCTGCATCAGTAGTGACAATGATGGGAACCGACTGTTTACTTGTCATCTAATATGCTAAGAACCTTGGCTCAACAATAATCAACAACATTCACTTCATCTTTGAGTGGTCGTAATGTTTAGCGCAAGTGTAAGTGTGATTTACGCCTCGACTTGAGGAGACCAAACAAAGCAGCAGTTGTGCTGAGGCCAGGATTTAATAGTTAAAGTGCAACGCTTTCAAGGACCCACTCTCCCTCTCACAGTGTTTGATCTGAAAAACAGATAATTCAAGCATTTCTCTTACACACGCTCTTAACTTTGTTGACGGGAAATGAAAGAATTGCTTCAATAAACTGAGGTACCAAAGCTACTAAATAAAATATCTACAATAAGTTTTCTTAATCCTCCCAGAAAGAGACAATATCTTTCTGATTAGTGCCCCGTAGGTCTATTGCCTCCTCAACAGATTTGTTAAATACTGTTTATGTAACGCAGAGAGAGCAATTCCAGTGATTTACAAGCCTGTGAGTGTTTTAGTGATGACTGGTGCAGGTCAAGGTAATGATCATAAATAAGATGTGCAGGAGAGGAGGAGGTTGGGGGAGGGGGAAGCAGGCGAGAGAGAGGCTGCATGAACATCATAACAAGTCAAAGGATGGGTTCAAATTCCTATAGCTCACGAGTGTTGTAACTTACAGCAACTTTGTTTTGACCCAAGGAGAGAGCTGGAGAGAAATGGTTTGGTACAGGCTCGATGGCAACAAGTTTGAGAGTAAAGCCACTTTCACACTAAAATAAGTAGGCATAACTGATTTCTGGGGTGAACCTACTAAAAACAGGTTATTCCCATTACAAAGGCAAAGGAAAACACCATAGAACCCAGTGACAATAGCTACTATTAAGTATCTAGTGCCTCAAACTCAATGGTGAGTGAATAAATCTAAGGCACTTATGAATTAAGATTACAGTAAAAAGTAAGGATAACATGATACCACTTTTTTTGTCTGACAACAATATCGCAAACTTGAGTATCTACCGATACAATATCAAATATTTGTCTCCCATATAAAGGAATATACAGCCCACATGACTCAGCTAAAATGCTGATGCTGATTTTAATTTATATTTTTAGAGTCTGTGTATTGTGAAGCATGCAATATACAGTTGCATATATATATATATATATATATTTACAGGTATATAGGATTTTTGGATCATTGAGGATTTTTCATTCTTATCTGTCCACTATCCAATCCAGTGACTTTGAGCAATAATGGACTTATCGGTCGTATCGTGTTGTCATCCCGATAAATTCACAGCTAATGGCTAGGCTAATGGATGGAAAATTAACCGGAAGATCTTAGCATTTTGCTGGAATTTGCATCATTGTCAAAAGTAAAGGAAACAAAGAATACATTTATGTGTTCACCTAAGCCTTTAATAAATAATAAATGCCAGTTAAACCCATTCCCAGTTAAACCCAGGCTTAAATGGCCAGTGGTTATCAGTAAATAAAGTGAAGATTTTGCATTGCAAATGTAAAACAAGTTACAACCCACACTATATTCTCATGGTTTATTGTTAGCAAACATTAGCAGTCAGATACTAACAGGTGAAGCTACGCTAATGCTACCATAACTGACTTAGATAAGTGGCGGAACAAATGTGGCTACATACACTGATGTAAATAAACTGTTCTCATCACATTACCAACAATTTGCCTTCATGGATCTTTTATTTTTTTTGTTAAATTGGTTAAATGAACTCAACTGGGGGGCCCACGGTTGGTGTAGTGGTTAGCACCCTTGCCCTTGCAGCAAGAGGTCCCGGTGGAACAAGGGGCCTTCTGCAAGGAGTTTGCATGTTCTCCCTGTGGTGCGTGGGTTCTCACCGGGTACTCTGGCTTCCTCCCACAGTCCAAAAACATGCAGATTTGGGGATTAGGTTAATTGGACACTCTAAATTGCCCATAGGTGTGAATTTGAGAGTGAATGGTTGTCTGTCTCTATGTGGCCCTGTGATGGACTGGCGACCTGTCCAGGGTGTACCCTGCCCTTCACCCTATGTCAGTGACCCTGAGTGGATAAAGCGGTAGAAAATGAGTGAGTGAGTGAACTCAACTGGTGACTGTTTGCCTGGGACTAATCCTAATGCTAACCAGCATTAGGATTAAAAATGCGTGTGTCACTTGACAGCTGAAGTCAAGTGACACACGCATTTTTAAGTAAAGAAGTTCATGGTAGTAGTTTGGTACAGTTAATCCCTGGGTCAGGCTTGCGTTTCGACTGAGAACAGTACCTTTCCTTGGTAGGCGGCGTGCGGGTTGTGTCAGCGACATACGTGACCTGACGTCCTGACGTCCTACCGAACAAACAATGACATTGCAGCTCTTTTTGTGGTTGTTTGTCATTAAGCTTTGTATCACAATAGACACCGGTCGCGAGGGAGTTGTGTTTTTCTGTCGCCCAATCCGCTGACTGTTGTGGGCGGAGCTAATCTTGCTCCACCTGGACGGTACCAATTCACTCTGGTACCCCAAGGGAAGGGTACCAAAAAATTTGTATCGTTGGATCCAGTTATTTTAGTACTATTCTACCAAACCGCTCCATACAAAGCATTACTTTCATGCCCACTCTCTACTCTCACTTGCTTCACACACTCAGCAAGTGTTCTTCAAACATGCTGAAACACACTGGGTGGTGAAGAACCCAACTTTTTCTGGATTTATGTTACACTATTCCCACAAATTGTGCTGCCCGGAATGACTGTAGTTTCTACATGCATATCGAAGAATATCAGGATACACTGGGCAGAAATCCACATCCACATCCATTTCAGAAGTAACCACATTTGGAAAGAGAGACAACTCGTCTGCTCCACATCTGCAACCATACTCTTATTACCATAATCCTATTGGACAGCACTAGCCATCAATCACACAGAGTTCACACTCCAATGTATGCTGTGTTTTATATTCTGTTTAAAATTTAAACAATGACATCACGCTGTGATCTGACCACAGACCTAAAACTAGTGATTGGTGGTTCACAAACCAGAACTCTAGATAGATGGAGTGGACTAAACCAAACCACTTTATTTCATGAAATTGGCTTTATGTGCCTGTTTGGTAAGTTACAAGCATTGGTAAACAAACAAAGACACAACCTTGGTGGTGGATTTACAGGGAGTCGGTTGCTTGCTTTTCTTTTTTTTTAAGTTTGGTAAATGTTTCAATAACAGTAAAAAGTGTCTCTCACTAGATGGATTTCACTGACTGGATGAATGCAGACAGGCAAACACTCTCTCACACCCACAGTCATACATTCGCAAGACTTAGTTGAGGTCTGTGTTGTACCAAAGAGCCCTTGAGACAGACTCACCCTGTAAAACACACACACATTCTGATAGGATTGTGTTATTGTAGCTTTTGTTTGTTCGTGTTAGTCATGTTTGTCATGAATTGGCTGCTCTGAGCTGAGAACCAGCTAAAACTCGGTTGCGCTTCACATTTCTCCTATCGTTTTTTTTTTTTTAAACTGTACAGTCAAAAAACGGGAGAGAAAATAAATATTCCACTTTTCATTAACTCCTGGAAACTGACCTCAATTAAGTGGCGCTGTGCTTGTTTACTAAGAAGTAAACAAAGGAGTGAGGATGGGAAGAAAAAGAAATGCAGCCTTGACCTTTCACCCCTGTGGCACCTCTGCACACACTCCACATACAACTGCCTGCCCGACTTCCTAAACTGTCTCTTGTCTCTGCATCAGGCATGTTGATTCATGGCTCAACTGGGCCCTCTTGTGGATATTAATAAACTACACTTTTAAGTGAGTGCATTTGAGGTGTTTTGTTTTGTTTTGTTTTTACTGTTATCAGAGTAATTGAGGGTCAGAGGGTCAAACCTTCCCCAGACTTGAGATTTTAATTATTTTAAATAAATTTTGACCTGACTAAATGGAAACACACTGCCACTTTATTTGGGACACAGTGTCCACTGTGGTCTTCTGTTGCAGCAGCCCATCAGCCTGGAGATCAGGTGCATTGTGCATCGTTCAGAAACAGTCTTCTGCACAATTTGGTTATAACTCAAGTGATACTTGAGTTACTATGATTTTTCGATAATCTCAAATTCATTCTGGTCATTCTCCTCTAAACTCTGGCATCCACTACAATTCCACTGATGCTTGTTTATTGTGTGAAATGTTGGGTTTCTCTTCTCTTCTTTCAATAATATTGTAAGGTCGCTCCTTTGTAAAGTGCCTTGAGTTAACTACAGGGCATCACAGGCTGCATTCTTTTTTCTTTTTCTTTTTTTTTGAAGGCCTTTTCATTCAAAAACTGCAGCACACTAAATATTTTCTCTTTTTTAGACCAATCTATGTAAAGCTTAGGTGTGTGTGTGTGTGTGTGTGTGTGTGTGTGTGTGATCAGCTTGTTTGGCACATAACATGTCAAAATCACCTCTCTTCCACAGTTTGGACTTGAGCAGGTAATTCTGACCATGACCTGCTACCGTGTGAACGGCATACTATATATTTGGGTAAACAAGCAGTTGGACAAGTGTACCTAATAAAGTGGCACTATGTATAAACAGTGACAAATGATACCACCATTAACGCCATCAACTGGCTCACAATCCACATCACTAATGTGCTGATAATGACTAATGTAATCACGAGCTGGTACCTTTTCAAATATTTGATTTAACTAAGGTTTTAAACCTGACTCCTTGTCAGCACCTTCCATGATTAAAGCCTCATTTATATGGAAAAGTTTTCACACGCACGACAACAAATATTAGCAAGTGCAAGTCAGGCTCATGGAACAGTCTCTCATAGTCTCTTAGTCCACTCAACTGAGTTAAGGGGGTCGACTGATAAAGAGTGAACTGAAGCCCCCTCGTGGAAGGTGGCGGTATTGCAGCTGGGCCTTAAGGATATAAAAATTCTCCCATTTACTAAATACATTTTTTGTTTGTTTTTGAGTTTGTATTACAGTACACTAACAATGGTAATAGTATTGTAATAATTCTGTAAATCAGAAGTAACATCGTGAATTCACATGCAATTATCACCTTGATAATTACTGTAATAACAGTATTAATAAGGAGAAAACCTGACAGCCCCTCCCCCAAGGTATTAGCACTGTAATAAAGTAGTAATTCACAAACACTGGGTTGGGGCTCACACATGGGTCACAGGAGATTTTATTATTATTATTATCATATTTTATTATTTTTTTGGGGGGGGTCCTACACAAATTTGCAGAAATTTTGCAACATTGTAGTTACAATGTATCTGTATCTTTTTAAATAACATGAATAAACATGAATCTGCTCTTGTCACAATCAATATGTGATTTGGGTGACAATATTTTGTCGATTTGTTAAAAAGTGTGTGCCCATACGTTGTAATGAAAATACTACATCAGGGTAATAATATTTCCATCGCTATTACCAAGCTAATCTTAATTAATAATTAAGTAATTATCATTAAAACTAGATGGTACTACTGTAGTATTACTTCTCTACTAGATAGATACTTTATTGATCCTGAAGGAAATTCAAGCATCCAGTAGCAGTAACATACATTGAACATACATTAGAGTTAACCTATAACACAGTCACCATACACTGAGATTGACCTGTGATAGATGTAAATTTAAATGTGTACAGAGAAATCAAATAAATTAAACATATGTAGTAAAATTAAACATTTGCATAGAATTTAAATATGTACAGAGTAAATAAAATTGTGCAGGGGTTCAAGCTCTGAGAGTAAAAAGTACAATATTAGTACCGTATTGTCACTGTTCTGTAATGTATATGTGTAAGAAATATAAGATGTTTCACTTCAGATTTTACTGATAAATGTTGTGAGTAAACAACATAACGTATAGTTTCTCACTTATGAACAAAAGGTAAAGTCATTTATTTTGATCTATAGTGATTGAGATTATCATTATTTCATTGGTACTTCAGGAGTTGCTGCTGTTCTTGCTAATGTACGAACCTGCCCACGCGTGATATAAAAACATGATATCACTATAATAAAACGGTCTATAATGTGTATGCATGGATGTTTTGCCTCAGATCTGTAAAATGTTTCTCCGTCGACAAGTCTTTGTTGTTTCCTATCACCTTTAGGACCCTTTAGTTCATATGTTTGGGAAACCATGTACTGGAAGGTAGATGCAGCGAGGAGGATGTTCCTTGATTTTCCAGTTAAATAGCGACTCTAAATTGGCAATCATGTATTTTCCAAATAAAGGATCTCAGACACAATAGCACTAATCCAAAGATGATCAACTTTTTGCAACAGGATTCTCTTTTGTTTCTTGACACAATGTGACTTTGTGCTTCTGGTTGTGTGTTCAAGAGCCACTTTCCTGTGGACTTCGTAACACCCAGACATTATTTAAACAACACTGCTGAAAACACAGAGGGGGGCAAAGGTGTGGCCGTCAGCACTTGCTGGTGTTGGTGGGACATCTAGTGGCAGTAAATTACATCTACTTACCCTGTAATTGTCGCCACAGTGACCTTAAGCGTCATTGACGAGAAAAGTATATAGTCGTGTGTCCTTACTGGTGATTCTGTTGTATGTACCGCAGGTGGAGATAAATGGTACCAGTGGCAGAAGGGCGTGGCGAGGACGAAAATGATGATGATGATGATGATGATGAAGTTGCTGCTGCCTAAGCCGGGAAGGAATTTGCTTGAGGAATCAGGAAATGGTGTTTCTCATATCACACGTGCATCGTTGTGTGTTTGCAGTTTGGGCTGCTATTGTCTGTTGTTTACCATTGAATTTACATGCCAGTATCACAGTCACATTCTGCCGCACCCTGCCCTGACTTACTGGCTCATTCCGCATACAGACTTGTTCACCTATGTAGTATGTCTTCTGCATGTATAACACACAGTGATGTAGTACATACTCCTTTTTATTACTGCACTTTAGAGTTTCAACCACACTTCACCTACAGTTTGGCAGTCTTCTGTAATCGTTATTCCTTCGTTAAAGGTTATGCAAACCATACAAATGTTTTAGTAATGAATATCATGTAATCAGATCTTAAATTTAAAATTAAATGAACTTGTACTGCGGCACAGAGTTCTTTTATTTTCAGTTCAGGCCTTCCATCGCCACAAAGCTTTATGGGACTGGTTTGGCTGGTTATGTGGGATTTCAGCAGAACAGGAATATCAAGGAAGAACTTGCCCAAGCCTCAGTGTTTGTGTTGCTTAAGGGGACAACTGCACCGACTGGTTTTCTGGGGTGGAGAGATGAGAGAGAGAGAGAGAGAGAGGGGAGGGTGTGGGGCGTTCTCCCACACCTCATTCTGCTCTCCCTCATACACTCTCTCTTCATTTTCATGCATTTTCTTCCCTCTGTCACCGTATCACTTCGTCCATCTCTGAGGTCAGAGCGGCAGAGGCAGCGCCTCGGCACTGAGCGTCTGGAACAGTCAGCTGGCAGCCTTGTGAGGTGAGTTGCCATTGATTAAGTTATGAGGTATTGCCTGTGGGCCAGGATAGACTGTCTGACAGGTGGGCAGAGTAGGTGAGTGCAGGTATGCGTGTCGGGGAGTGAGTTTGCATCCAGGAAACAATGGTGGCCTTATCAGTCCTGGGTCATTTTAGCATAATGTGTGTGTGGGTGTGTGGCCCCTTTTTATTATAGTGACATTTTATTCACACCATGGTGTCTCATAATGTATTCAGGCTTTCAGTAACAACACATACAGCACATTTGTTTGTTTTGTCAGGTTAAGGCATTAAAAATGCAAATACAGTGTACAAAAGAACAACACTTTCCATTAACTGTTTGCTTTTATCAGGGTTTGATGACAATATCAGGATGAGATGGTTAACAAAAATATTGTGTGTGTGTGTATGTGCATAAGGTGGAGTTCAAGTGAACTGAACAGGTTGTGATATTAAAATCAAACACATCAATATAAAAGTCAATCAATAGAAAAACCTCCCACAGGATGGGATGTATGTGTGTGTGTGTGTGTGTGTGTGTGTGTGTGTGTGTGTGTGTGTTTCTATGTATGTGCATGTTTTTGTTCCCTCTCCAGCACCAGTAGTCCTCATGGGGACCACAGCCTGGTCCTAATGGGGCAGAACTTCATTTTTGACGTTCTGCTCAAATATAGAGGCAAAGTGTAATTATGATTAGGCATGAAGTGGCTGTGGCTAAGGCTAAGGTTAGGTAACGATTTGAGTCCTTACAAGTGTCCTAACAAGAATAGTTGCACATTCGTGTGTGTGTGTGTGTGAGAGAGAGAGTAATGATCATGAGATAGCAGAGTAGGCACATAAAGACAGACAGGTCTTTTCTTGCTCTGCTCAGGTGATCTGAACAGCCATTTGCCCAACATATCCCAACATGTCACAAGGGAGCCCAATCTACACTGATCGAAATATTCAATATTCAAGGCACGTATTTGTGTTTAAATTGTGATTGTGTATGTGTGTGTGTGTGTACTTGGTACTTCTTTAGAATCACATGTGGCATAAACGCTGACCTTGTCAGGACCAGTAGTCCTCATGGAGACCAAAACCAGGTCCTAATGAGGCAGAACCTCATTTCTAAGGAACTGGTTTTAGTTTAGGGCTAAGATCTAAACTGTGGTTAGGTTAAGGTTAGGTTTAGGCCTTAACTGGTCATGAATTAAGGTTAGGGATAATGCTTTGTTTAGGAAGTCCAAATCAATGAAAGACAATGAAGTGTCCTGGGAGGAACAGCTGCACAAACCTGTATGTGTTTGTGTGTGAAAGGAAAAAGTGACACACATGTTTATTCAACAGGATGTCTTACAGGGCAACAAAGTCACAGGTCTGCACTGAAGCACAGCAGTTACAGCAGTTTAATCCAATATTGTTTACTTCATAGTGACCCCTGATGCCACATAATACACATTTTTATGCATGCACATACACACACACACACTTACACACAGATGAGAAAAAAAAAAAAAACAATGTTCCATCTAACTGAAGTCTCGAGTCCCACACCTGGAAGGACCAGTCTAGCTAGTTTTTAATCAACTTCAATACGACAACAAAATTTTGCTCCCACACTTGAGTAACAGGGACATAATGAAAGTGCACTGCCAGGAAAGTGTGCTGTGTGTCCTCAGATGCACATGGGACCTCGGGGTATAACGCCTGCGTACTTAGTAATAACTGATTTTCGCTCTGTCAAAGGTGCAACAATTTCTTATTTGGTACAAGAGCTGGGCGTGTTGTGTCAAGTGCTGTCAAGCTTAAAACATGTTAAAGAGAAATTTGGTTTAAGCAATCAGCTCGTCCTGTGACACATGAAATCTTGTATGTGTCTTTTCTTCTACGGTCATAGCTGCAGCAATGGAGTGCTTCAATGACCTGCTCCTTAAACTGCGGGAGGCCCACGAGCGAGAAGTGGAGGGTGAGTGGGAATTATTCCAACAGCAGCTGCTGGTAACGGAAGAAAAGTGTGAGTGAGAATTTGCAGAAGCATCTGACCCTGTTTTTGACCTCCAGGTTGGCAGATAAAAGTCCAAGAGCTGTCTAACAAGAAAGGCTGGTGAGTTTCTCTTGCACCATCCTAATCTCTGGATGATCATGTCTAAATATCACTGACAAGATATTCAAGTTGTCACTGAACACAAGCTCTGCCGTCACTGTGCAAAGCTCTGCTCAGGCCTGAAGTCATTGTGGTCGAGGCAGGCGTGCTGGTCCTGCACCTGGCCCCGCGTTTGTTCATGTCATGTTTGGCTTGTGAGGAAGCTCCTGTTGAAACAAGTCACTCAGTCTGGTCCTGAGTCACAAAGTCTTTGTTTTGTGTTCCTATGGAGGTGGTGGAAAAAACCACCTTGCAAAAAAGAGCAAGATTGTTTTAGATTCCTGGTACTAATTAAGATTCCCTCAAGTGTGTTAATCTCAACCGACCACTCATCATCTAATTTGTTCAGTAATAGTTAGATTATTAATAATGATGTGTTCAAATAAATAGTGACTATGTTCCCATGTTCAAACTCTGTGTTCACCAGGGGATGATGATGATGATGATGATGATGATGATGATAATGGGAAAATCACTGACTTTGCTGGTATTTGTTTATAAAAAAGGACAAATTTCACACTTATAGTCATCAATAGGTGCAATCAACATGACCCTCAACATGACCCCCAATTAAGTCAGACGACAATGCATCCTGAAGGTTTCCTTGTTCTGGTGAACTAAACACTACTACACATTGACTCCATACATAAAATGTATGTCATCCAATAAAAGCATAAATTGTAGTGGATGTTAAGTGATGAGATCCTTGTCTTGCATGAATGGCTCACTGATATTGTAGGATTTTTATATATCAGCAGGACCCTACCTGAGTATTACAATGAATTTGTTTTTTTCTGCCACATCTATTCGACTGTACTCACTGCCGTATGGCATTCTCCTTAGATACCATTTCATCCGCGGTTGTGGTCTATACTAATGTCACTGTTGGATTTGTTCCACCAAATGCACCAGCACAAATAAGTAGGCTGCACCAGCACCCTGTCCTCCTCGTGTTGGCTGAGGAAAAACTGGGCCATGTTTGAGAGAGTACAACACGTGTAACATTGAGATTTGGCTGCTAATCCTTGTTTTGTGTGTGCATTCATGCCAACAGTGACACAAAGCGAATGGAGGAACTGTTCACCAGAAACCAGCAGATGAAAGAACAGCAACGATTACTCACGGAAAACATCAAGACACTGGAGAACAGGTGCGGATGCTCTGCTTTGGGTGCGTGTGTGTGTGCGCGCGCGCGTGTCTGGTATTCTTATGTTGTGGGGACCTAAATCTGTTTACACACTCACATTATGGGGACTTGTCTTCCTTTATGGGGAGAATTTCTACTAATGCAGATCCCACTTCTGACACCAAATGTAATGGGAAAATTTCAGTTTAAACTGATATGTATGAGCTAATGTTCTAGTGAGAGTGAGCACCATCTAGTGGAATGTCAATGGATTGATTTTTATGCTAATCCACAAAAAGGGTAATGTTTACTTGTAATATATCATTGAAAATATTAAATGCTAAAAGATTGTCTCAAAAGTGATATAATATTGCCACATGAAATACTGCAATATTTCACTGTATCTTCCCAAAATGGAAAACATTTGCCGCCCTCACTCACAATCTTGTCACATGACAGTGACGGGCAATTTAGGTCATATTTGTGTATGTACGCAAAAAATATAGAGCCCATTTCCGTGTTGGTCCACACAGACCTTTTGCAGACAACTGAGAGGACTGTATGTGATGACTGCAAAAGTCCCCAATTACACTTTCCAGTCCAGTTGCTGACAAAGTCAAGTTGTCTAAGAAACACCGATTAAGATGGTAATCTTGGAAACTTGCTTGAGGAAGCCTGTTTGTCCATACACATGTACAAACCCGTGCTAAAAGAAAACAAGGAAAAAGCGAAGAACACAAACTTCTGCTGGGAAAACACCAGGTGTGGCAATTTTAGACTGACGCGGACTCAGAAAAGATCCTTTCAAATTTAACTTTTTCTTTTTCCAGCATCTAATCCTGTGGTTTTGACCAGAACTGGACCAGTAATGGTACTGAGTATTTTATTGAGCCCCTGTCAAAATCACAACATCATTAGATATCATTAAATCATCTTATATTCAAAGAGAAATAAAGCGGAAATGCCTAAATCTCACAGGAAAAATGGTTTTCGCTACAGTTTTCACTGACAGATATATAATATAATTTATTAACCTGTGTTTGAAGACAAAGAAGATTTAAGTGACCAAAGATTAAGGTCATGTGGCCACGTAAAACACACATACCTGGCCTGTTGAACATTAAACTCCAACAATTAAGCCAAAAAGCACATGATGTATTGTATGAGTGTAGACTGTTGGTCAGCAGAGTCAAACACCTTCTGGGGAAGCGTTTAACAGTTTGGCTTTTATACTGACTGTGATGTTGGGTTTCTGTGGTTTGCAGACTGAGAGCAGGACTGTGTGACAGGTGTACAGTCACAGAGGAGTTTGCCAACAGAAGACAGCAGGAGTTTGAAGCATCACAGATACAGACCCTCCAGCGCATCTCTCAAATGGGTATTCAGTTTACGTCACTTTATCACCATGCCATATGTCTCTTCTAGCATATTTCCTGCCACTACTCTACTGGCCAGTTTCACCAATCGATTTCTCTTCTTTTGCATTTGTGTTTGCTTGCAGTGGCAGAGATTACCAACCTGAAAAAGGAGAACAAGAGACTCAGGGAAGAAAAAGAAATCAGGTCTTTAAGAGCAGCACCGGAGTGAGTCTAAGATATTTGAGTATTGCCTGATGTTTCAGAATGACTTGAGGAGTCTGGAGGAATTTTGATCTAGATTGAGGTAATATAGAATAATACAGTGTGTGTGTGTCTCTCTTGTGTCCAAAGTCACAGTGACCACTCCGCAAACAGCATCACAGAAGTCAAATCAAGCAGCTCCCCTGAGTTTTCGCCCTCCTCTGGTCCTGAGGCCGTTTTCACTGTGACAGCCGGCAAGGCCAACAGCCAACCATCAGACGGCGACGTTGGAGTGAAAACTGAGAGAGAGCAAAGACCTGAGGGTGAGGCTGAAAAACAGGGCAGAAGAAAGTCGTTTACTTGCTGGTATTGTTGATTACTATGCACCCAGGCTTGCTCGGGATCACCATTTGTGTTTCTTTATACACAGAGGTTGAACATAGACAGCTGAGAGGGATCAGCAGAAGCCACTGTGTAAGTTTGCAAAAGAACCTCACTCTTTGGAAACATTATACAGACAAACAATTTGGGGTAAAATTGTTGAGATAGCCAAGATGATAAACACCAGCCACATCTATCATATCTACACAGTTGGCTTAGATTAGACACATGGTTTCTTTTTTCCCCTCTCTCAGTTTTCTCATTTTATTCTTAAAGGTCCATTATGGCAATAATTGCTGCAGTTGAACACACGTGTCAAACAAAACTGACTCCAACTCTTGGTACTTTGGAATCCAGTTGCAGCTCGTAGAGACAACCATCACATAAATGTTAATATTAACCCAGGTCTTATCTCTCGCCCCTTGTCTAAAGCCTTTTCAGCTATAGAGCATGCTTTCTTCAGTGTTAACTCTTTATTTAGAAGTTTTTAAACAACCTCATTTGAACAAAGTCTTGTACATTCACAAAACCAGTACATGGCAGAAATCATTCAAAAAGCAAATGGCAAACAAATGCAGAAATATAGGTTGTTCAGCTCATCCTAAACTGAAGAAAGGAGGTGGATTTTCAGTAGAGACTTAAATGTTTCTAGGGTCTGAGGTGCTCTTACATGAAAATGCAAGCTATCCCATAAACTGGGGGCAGCCACCGAGAAGGCTTAGTCACCTCCAGTTTTGCACTTTGATCTGGGAACATCCAGGAGCAAATGTTTGGAAGATCTCGGTGTTTGGAGATGTACCACATCACATAAATAAGTTGAGCCCAGTCCATTTAAACGTTAAAAACAAGCAATGAAATGATCTCAGAGATAAATACAGATAGATGATTTCAGCTGGAGGATTTGAACTACATTAGACTACCAAGTTGCTCTTGTGGGGCAGAATGTTGCACCTTTTAATTAGATTTCAGACAGGACAAGTGTATGCTCATTATGCAAAAATAAACTCCTGTCTGTAGCTTTTTATTGTGGAAATAGAGCAATATTTCACCTAAAACAATGTCTGAAATTTATGAATAGCCACAAGAATTTATTTTGCCCTGTGTTCTCCCAGGAGTCATACAAGCCACTTTCACTGTCACCTCTCACGGCACCATCTTGGAGGACGGAACACAGTGCAACTCGTGCTGGAGAGAGAAGGTGAGCCAGGTGACCATAGGAGATAGCAAATGGGCTGTCACTAGGTGTAACCCAAGTCAGTATAGGTTGTGCAGTACAAGGTGTAACCTGTGTGAAAATATAGCCTCTCCCTGTCTGACCTCTGTTTTTCCTAACCTAGAGCTCATGGTATTAATGGACTGGACCAACGGTCATCCATTGCACCTCAATCTCTGCTTCTAAAGAATTCTTCCTCTTCAACCAGTGGACTCAACCTTGGCAGACATGTGCTCCACACTCCTGTCCCCTGCCGTCCCCAACCAATTAGGGGTAGTCCCATCAGTTTCCCCTGGCCCTTATCGGAATCCCCTGACTGGGTTAATTTGGCGACAGCAGGCACAAACCCAGTGATGCAACCTCCTTCAAAACCAAATATGCCACGCTTTCCCAACCTTATCCCAACTAGCCAACATGCCAGCTCTAGAAGGCAAGTTTTTGGGTCTCCCTGGCCCAAAAGCAGCTCTCCTCAATCCACAGCAAAGGAGCCGACTGTAGTGTTCCGCTTCAGGAATCTTCCAGAGCACCATGAGAGTCAAATCAAGCCCCAGGAGAAACAGGAAAACCAGCCACCCAAGGCTGAGAGTGTCTCCTCTGGAGAAGAGCTTCAAGACCCGTGTGAGGGTCCTCTGGACCTTTCAGATCGTGGAAAGTCTAAATCTAGCCAAACTTCACGAACTGATTCACCCATAGCCTTTCAAGGTGAAGAGAGAGTCCATATGAGCCCTGACAACGCTTCAACAAATCCTCCTGCATACAATGTAGTATCATCTCCTTCACCTGTCTCCCTACCGTCGTCCTCCTCTACACCACCAGTCAAACACCAAGACAATTGTCCCACCAGTGATCCGAACCCCAAGGTGATTTCCATACCAAGTGCATGTGTCTAATATTGATCCCTTCAGACACCATACCATCGAGAACACAGCTAACACACAGCTCGGATCAACCAGCAGGGGGAGGCATTCAGTTACTCAATGCAACCTGAGTGATTCTTGACAAGATATGTAGTACATATCTTAGTCAAATGTTTGTTTTAGTTGGATTTAAACCAGGCTTTTAGAGTACATGTAAACATTTTAGTCCACCTAAAAATCAGAGTCAGACTAACAAACCTAGATGGTGCGGTTGCAAATTGAATTTAATCAAACCGAAAATGACCTAGGCATACACACTTGTTGGTGCTCTGCAGTTCCCACCCCAAGGCTTTGGCATGAAAGTAAAAGTAGAAACGTGTACTGTTCACAGAAACATAAGACAACGTAAAGGAAACATGGCAAAGTTCAGACTGGTACATTTTTAAACAGATGAGGACGATCAAAGAATTAAATATATTAAAGGTCATGCATGGTAGGAAGATTTGCAATGAACCTTGTTGTGGTACTAGCCAGTAACCAGTAAAGGTGGTTTTGGTCTGTGACATAAAGCACAAAATGAGCTTAAACAGGTTAATTTCGCCACTTTAGCATAGTGAAAGGTGGATAAGCTTCATTCAGTAAATCGTTTCCCACTACTGCTTGTATATCGGGACAGTAGTCCTTTCAAATGGTATGGTCAGGCTACAACCATAGTTAACTGTGCATGGAAACATATTGATGGTGAGGCTTAACAGGATTTACAGTTATCTCATCACCACAGGTAATCGACAGTCAGGAGCACAAGGAGGAGGTGAATGGAAAGACAGAGCAAGGCAGCGAAAAGAGGGTGCCTGTCCTCACTATATCCTTACGTCCAGGTAAAGAGTTTAAAATGAATATGTGTCCATGTACGCTGGTAGCTGCATCTTTAATGTGCACCAGCGAATAACAGTTAATTGCATCTTGTGTCCGGAACAGTAGTAGTGCTGGAGACCCTGAACTCAGCTCTGCAGAAGCAAGAATCCTTATCATCCAACGGCAAGGTGAGGTCATTCGTTATCTTTTAGTAATGTAATTATTCTAAGGGAGGACTCAAAAATGCAGGGACGAAGTGAACGATTACAAAAATTTTACAAAAATAAACAGAGGATGAATTAAACTATGACGCTGGAGGCTGGCTGGCTGGCAAGGAGGAGCTTAGGATACAGGGATCTAAAAAAAAAGGAAACGAAGAGTCAGTGATTTAGCAAAAAGGGAAACGAGAGGAAAAGCAACATTCCGGTGATTTGTTTTATGTCAAAACAGATGAAGGCAACAGCTACATTGCACTAATAAGGCGAGACAACTACAAACAGATTGCAGTATAAGTGAAAACACGAAGAAGAAAATTTGGTTGTTGGCCCCACCCACCCCTGCGGCGCCACTGTATACACTCCAACGCTCCCTCAGTCAGGTCTGATAGTATGGCTTGACAGGACCTGTTTTCAAATGAAGGATTCTGCATACAAATGATGCACATTTTTGACAAAACATTACCAACATGACGCACCGCAGCTTTAAATATATATATACAGTTGCTGGGTTATTTTCTCTGCAAGTGAAGTTTCTGTTTTAATTGTGGTGTGGTTGATTTGGTTTCCTCTGCCCCTTCAGTCATCAACATCAGCAGCTGAGCCAGGAAGCAGCTCTGAGGAGCAGGACGAGGAGACGAGCACGTCGAGCCAAGAAAGCAGCCAAGGCTGCAAGAGGAAGAGGGCGTCGGTGGAGACAGAGACCAACCGAGACTCGGACACAGACAGTACGCATCACTTCATGTTTCTGTGTCTTTTTGTGTGACTTCCCTCTCTTTCTGCCTCCTTCATGTCTTAAATTTGGTGTTGTTTTTACACACAAAAGTAAACCAATCAGCTTCCTCTTGAAAATGTTTCTTCCTCCTCCTCCAAAAGAAGCTGTTCAGGGAAAAAAAAAAAGAAATGACCTTTTCTTCCTCACAGACATTCAGCACGAAAAGAACGGCAGCGAAGAGCCACAGCAAAAGAGGATGATACCACGCTGACCTGGGGAACCCACCTAAACCTGCATCCATTCATCATGGGAGGCGACACTGACCTGTCGCCTTACAAAACGTAATTTCGCATTACATGTAGTCATTTGGTCAACTGCAAACGGAATGATTTGTTTCTAGTAGATTTAAACTGAAATATATTGATTTGATTTAGTTTACTCGTTGGAATTTTCTAACGTCAGGGTTTTTCCTTGTCTTTGGCCCAGTGTGCTCCAGCTTCCTCTTATCAGCCTGGAAAAGTGTTGAAAGGAGAGATAGCAGATTATATCTGTAATCTAATGCAAATGAGGTTATGTCAATGAGGAGTATTTATAGGTTGTAGTAGCCCGTTCTTCCCATCAGATTCTGTGTGGAACACAGTGCCCCCTGTTGACCTAAAGCAATCCGTTTAAGACAGAAAGCTCTCAGTACTGGCCTTCTCTGATTGGAAATATATTATTATCATTATTAGTGACATGTGTAATATATTAAACTGCTACACATGGGACATAAATAATAATTATCATGTTAACAGACTCGTCCTGCCAAGAAAAGTCTAAATATGCTAACTGGGATATTTCAGTATTGAACTGCACTTTGTCATTTAATCTGAGTCACTCAACCAATATGAAAAATAAATATATATATATATATATATATATATATAACGTTAGAAGACTAGACTGTATATACAAATGAGTAAAGTCTGAACATGAGTCCTGCATTCTCTTGAATGGCCATGTGGGGGCGACCTCCAGTGGTAGAAAATAAGTTTTTATGTTAAGTTTATGAGAAAATGAGCCAGTGTCACTTGATTTATGAATGCAGTCATCTTTTTTTACAAGGAGTTTATTGTCAGTCATTAGTTTCAGGTCTTTTTTTTAAAAAAAAATTACAGCACAGTGTCAATTTGTAAACGTTATGTTCCTATTTAAGGCCTTTGCATATCAAAGGTTAGTTTGTAAAAACACATTTGCATGTTTATACTGTTTTTCGAATCTGTATCTATTCAATGAGCTTCCTCATCAGCAACAGGATTTCACTGAGCAATCGTGCAGCTTTTACTTTTTCAAACCAAGATTTTGGAAGAAACATTGAAGCAATAACATATGTGCATTAATGGAAACATGACGACATAAAAAAATATCCAAATAAGTAAACGCACACAGCTGGGACTGTTAATGGAAATTCTCCATACTCCGCTTTTCACATGTTTTGTTGTTTCGGGTGGAAGTTCTACCTATAAGCTTTTGTCCTCCATTTTCCGAGCAAAATAATTTACCCCCATTTTTCGAGAGAGCGCTCAAAGTGGATGTAGGTCCCAGCAGCGCCCTCTGTTGGACCTCATGGTAGTTACTTCAGACACTCTGATGGACTTCAACTCTGTATATTCTGAACTGAAAGTTCTGAAAGTTAGAATTTTATCCACAGGTTTATCTGGACATCCAAATAAAAGTTCTGCTCTGACAGAACGGGACATTTCAAGACCACCAATTAACTTTCTGACCTCACATTTCAAATTAATTATTGTTCTGCAAACGCCTAATGCTGCAGTCTTCATCGCAGTACAAAAACTGATCTATACTGCTATTGTAGTATTCACAGTTATTTTACTTTCCTGTAAGTTTCTGTCACAGTCTGGCTATTTTTTGCCACAGAGCCTTCTCTCTTAAGCGACCTAAAAAAAGGAGAGAAAAGCATGTTCCTCTTCTGCTTTTTTGTTTTCAGATTGCACACATTTTGCAAGTGTTAACTTTCCACTCACATCTGTGACAGCGTGTGTTAAGCCGGGGATAAAAATGGAGGAGAGTCATAAAGTCGGTTATATAACCGGTCCGCCGGTGATGCAGCACTGTAAGGTCAATGTGTCCATTTTGTGTGAAAACATACAGTGTATATTTATATTTTTTAAAAAAGGCCCCGATTAAGAGGCAGAATCAGTCCATATTTACTTTGAATCTAAAATTTATGTTATTTTTCTTTCTTTTCTCCCTAAAAATTTGCACTTTTTACTCTCCTGTGTGTGTGTGTGTAAAACAAATGACAAAATTCAAGAACTTCTATTGAGTCCAACTGTCTCTGTATTTCATTTGAGTCCATTAAAATGATGGGTCAATGTTCATGGTCCACCCCCTGCATTCCACATGTCCCTGTTAACTAACGGCAATTAACTGTGACTGTATGTGTTCTTTCACTTTATGCTGTCAAACTGAATGTGATCCTCTCGTGTGCTCGTATCAGATGTGCTCTTTTCTAGACATGTGCTACACACAAACAGACACACACGTAATGTAGAACCCGGTGTGTGAATGCACTTCTGGTGCCGAAATAAATTTCCATTATTGAAGGTTGCTCTCGTAGTTGCTTCTTTATGTTTCATACAAATTTACCACACACTTCTGATGAGTGTTCTGGGAAACATGTCACTTGGGACATAGTGAAAAACCGTCGCGGAGTGATGTAAAGACCAACAAACCTTTTTTTTGGTGGGGTCATGTGATGCGATACGCAGTCACTGTAACAGGAAGCCAGCTGCATGGGGCAAAACCTGTTCTATTTACTGATTAAATCAGTCGTCTCTGTGATAATATTCCTGTTGATTTATTATTTGTACCATTAGGTATGATTTCAGCCTGGAAAAGGCAGTTATTTTACTTTTCTATAAACAAAATAATGCGGGAGTGGACGTTCTGTACATGAAACATGTTTGACATGTTTAAATTTAAGCTTTGTGGAGGGTTACCTCCACACAGGATGTACTGTATATACAATAAAACATTTATTTAACCAGCTTAAGATTCATGGCGAGACCTGGTCACAACAGCTGCATAACAATATCGAAAATTACAGTCATGGTACAAACAAATAAAACTGTCACACACCAAAAAGTAAATGAAACACAATGTGTATTCAGTATCCAATAAAAGATTGTAAAGGACACAATATAATAAACAATGTGAACATTTACACTGACTTTTTCTTTGATTTAAATTCCCCTTAAAGCCAGTGGGAAAATTAAAGTGTAAATTATCCTTGTGTAATTATTCCAGGAAGCAGCAAAATATATGCCCAGGCAAAGATAAATAAAGTGCTTTTAAGTTTATGTCCCTTTTTTTAATCTTTCAGTCTCCAAGAACCAAAGCCTGTAGACAAATTCAGCGATTTTGCATCACAGTACACAGGGTTTAAATCCTTCATTTGGATTTAAGTGACACAAATTTACCAAATGAGGCCACAGTCGACCTGCAGTTCCTGTGTCTGAGTCTGCTATAATGTTGATTTTCTGTATGGACTTTGGTGCAAGACTGTGAGCAGTTTACAAACTTCTGTTTCCAGCCAAAACAAATGCTGTCTAATGGTGAAATCAAGATATTACAGACTCAAGCTTAGATTTTATGAGGTGAGTGCTGAGTGGAAGCATCTGTGTCTGGCTGGTTCTAGGTGACAGCGGTGTGTTCTGAAAAGTCAGCGGTCTGTGTCATCGAAACTGTGTTGTTATATTCAGAAACCACTTTGAATCAGTTCAAGTTTTTAATTACGCTCTGTGTTTGCAACATGAGCTGCAATTGCCTGTTAATAGTTACACAATACTCAGTCTGTGGTTAATGACAAACCTATTTCCTCCTGAAGTTTAAATAAAATGCACCACCAAGAAACACTGAGGATCCACACACATGCTGGTTTTCATGACTTCAGAGGACACTGCATTGACTGACATTCATTACCTGGACACTTAACCCTAAAGTTAATCCTAATTACTAGTGACCCTAACCCTAACTCTGACCCTAACCTCGCTTAACTGTAGTTAAAATGTAGTAATTTATGTTATGGAGACTTCATTATAATGTGACTGTGCAAACAGATTTAGGTCCCCAAAACATAAGGAATACCAGGTACAAACACACACACACCACTGAATCTAACTTCTAACCATTTGCACTCTACCTCCCTCTGTTTGTGTTTTTCTTATTTTGTTCATTTCTCTCTTATCCTCAGCTCCATCACTTCATCCCCCACTTCATCAACAGCCACAGCCTGGGTTTCAGAGTGAAGCTCATTTTCTAATCCTGACAGTTGATTAAGGATTACAGCTGAAGAGCCCGGGAGCTCACACACACGCACACGCACACGCACGCACACACACACGTTTGTGCTTCTATCAGAGTGAGGACCCTCATAGACAAAATGCATTCCCTAGCCCCTAACCCTAACCTTAACCATCACAACTAGATGCCTAACCCTTACCATTACCCTAACCCTAATCTAAACCCAATTCTAACCCTAACCCTAAAACCAGGTCTTAACCCTGAAAAAGACCTTTTAAGGGGTGACAGAAAGTGAGGACCAGCCAAAATGTCCTCACTTTGTAGGGTTTATATGATTTTTGGTCCTCACTCTGCAGCAAGTACAAGAACACGCGCACACACACACACATGCTGCCTGCCTCCCATGATAGCTGTCAAAGTCTCATTTGAATGCACATTAGCGCTGTCCTGCACACTATGGAAATTAGTCCATCGTGTCCGTCCATACACTCATTCCATCCATCCATCAGACACAACCTCATGATATTGGATCATGTGTTTAAAGTAAAACAGCAACAGCTGCTTTAAGAGCACTGTCGTAGCTAAAATGGTGTCTATGTATATCATTATAACCATTATTTAACATTTTGAACAAATTACAGTCCTGTTTACATCGTCTTTCTCCAGTTCAGTGATTTCCAAAGTGGGGGTTGCGACCCTCTGATGGGCTGTAAAGGTTGGGTGAATTCAAACTCATACATAAAGTTGTAAGTTTTGTAATTAAGTTTAAAATACTCAGGAAATAGTGAGAATCAAATTCAAGCACTTTATTGTTTAATTATTAGGTCATATCCGAGCACACAAAGTGTGAAGGAAGCCATTTATTGTTTTTTGTAGTAGAAGAAGTAGTGGTTCCATTGCTTGTATTAAAGTATAACAGTTCACTGGGGGGGGGTGCACAGACATTTGGGGGGAAGGTTGGTATTTGGATATGAAAATGAATCTTGGTATTTACATATTTGTTTGTTTGTTATTGTAAAAGCCTGGAGAGTTGTCCCTGAACATGTCTCTGACCTCGACTGACCTTTCTTTGTCATCAGATGACCTCACATATACTTGGACGACACTAATTCCCATGACAGAGTATGTACAGACACGGACAAATATGTTGGTACCACTTCACAAAAAAAACAATGCGTCACGTTCCGATATTCTCTTAGCTTCGCGGCTAATGTAACTTTTCAGGAAGAATTAAACATAGTTTTAATGTGCTGCGAGGCTGTCAACTAATTTGTCCACATCTGTATGTTAAGTGTAACACACTAAAAGCATAACAAATAATAAAATTAGTGGTGAAAGTATGAGTAATTCCTGCACCACTGGTTGTACTGGTTATGTTTTTAAACACTGATCACTCAGACGGTTTGTCAGGTAAGTCGCACGTGGTGTTCTCACTGTGGCCATGTACTACTGAATTATGCTGTTATTTATATTATTGTAATTATTATAATAATTATGTTATAATCAAGCACCGCAGCATAGTTAAGCTGTACTGTCAAGAGAGGAGCAAACAAATGTCTGACAAATGCAAATATACCATATCAGTTTGAGACATGAACACACCCATTTTTGTCATGTGTATCATTTGATCCAAAATCTAAAAATCAGGCAACATAATACCAAGAACACCTTGCACGGAATTAAATGCAAAAGAAAAGTGAGATCTTTCTTTTGTTCGTGAATGACGGTGGTTGACCTCAAGCTTCCCTCAGATTACAGAGCTAAATTTATAGGTGTAAACATTGGACTGTCAGTTCATGCTGTCAAGAGCTCCACAACGTCCAGGGGATCATTCAGATAGTGAACATTCTCAATTCCAATTCCCTTGTTGACTTTTTCTCTGCTTTCAAAACAGAGGTCAAGATCATGACCACAGCACAGAAATGAAACTGATCTTTAAAATGCACACAAGCCTTGCATTTACATGACTTCTGCAGGCATTTTCATAACATCCACACTCCATTATAGCAGCATATATATAGTAAATAAATAAATAAAGAGGGCAAAGTGGCAGGTGCTTGAGCGCCATCTGGAGTCTTTCTGTTGACGGTGGGGGATCATGTTTGATGGAGAACAAGTTTTAATAGATAAACTAATGGTTATTATTAATCTGCGGTTTGACGCACGAGGCAGTTTCTTCTCTCCCTGTCATCAAAGTGCATCACGTTAAAAGTAGCCGCGTGCGTGCGTGTGTGTTAGGGTGGGGTGGTGGTGGTGGTGGTGGATGGTGGGTCTGTGTCAGTGAAACCAAGAGTATGATTGGTGTGAGCCTGTTCCTCTTTTCTCGGTCAGTCAGACGCGCCCAGCAGCTCCAACTTCCTCCTGCGCCTCCAGTGCGCGCTGCGCTCCGCCGCCCGGTCCACACAGCCACAGAGACGAGCGGAGTAAAGAGGATGAGAGCCACATGAGGGACATGAGGAATATTCTCCGTACAGCCATCCGAACCTAGAAGACCACACGCAGCTGCACAAAGAAGAGTCGGGGTGACTGGTTACAGAGCGGTAAGTGTCCGCTCTCCATGGCGAGCAGCCTATGAGGACATGGACAAGACAAATGTCCAACAGTCTGCTGCTGTGAGTGAGTTGTCAAGTAAATGTCCCAGTGTGTGTGTGTGAGATGAAGACATGAATGGAAAAGTTTATTAATTAAACTACACAGAGTTGAAACCAAAGATGTCATACTACCAGGAAAAAAAAGAGGAACTGTGTCTGCACAGAGAACCTGATAAAGTGTCTACTTGTCCATACAGCTTTGTGAGACACACAAAAAACTTACAAACCACAGGAAGCACCACATTTTGTGAAAATGAGGACAATTTGTTTGGTCCTCACGTTCTGCCCCAACGGAAAGGGACTGTTTATGGGTGAAGACTTGGTTTTAGGGTCAGAATTGGGTTTAGGTTAAGAGTTAGAGTTGTGATGGATAAGGTACTGTTAAGGACCTGTTTTTGACAGGAACAGTGACCTTGCCAGGACCAGTAGTCCTCATGGAGACCAAAACCTGGTCCTCATGAGGCAGAACCTAATTTCTGAGAAACTGGTTAAGTTGCTCAGCTGTGAATTGTGGTTTGGTTGAGGTTAGGCATTAAGTAATTATAGACTAGGCTGTAAAGGATGTTCAAAATAACTGCAAGTCAGTGCAGTGTCCTGTGTGTGTGCGCGCGTGTGTGTGTGTGTATGTGTGTGTGTTTCTGTTACCTCTTCAGGACCAGTAGACCTCATGGGGACCAAAGCCTGGTCTGAAAGAGGCACACTCTAACCTTTGGTTAAGTGTAGATGAAAGATGTGAATTACAGTTAGACGTGATCACAGTTATAGTCATAGGGTTTTGTTCCTAACTGTTGACTGTCCAGATGAATGTAAAGAAGCAGTGTCCTGAGAAGAAAAGCTGTGCAAACGTGTGTGTATGTGTTAATTTCACAGTACATCGTCAGTGTATTAACTATGTTCCCATTATAAACTTTGAATTGGCTTAGAAACGAGACACCTTGACACATTTTACACCTGAGGCGTCAATTAGGGCATACAAATTAATTAATTATTACTCAGTTGCTAAAGTAATGGGCAGCTAGTGGAGTAATTGATTTGTAAACTGAAAACATGTTGTGTGACTTCACCCTCTTACATGTGAGTATGTTCTGTTTTTTTTTTTTCGCTCCTCTGACGCTGAACTGAATATCTTTGGTTTGTGGACACAACGTTGACATTTTGAGGACTGAGAAGAAAAAAAAACACATTGACATTTTATGCCATTTTATGGATAAACCAACTAATTATTTAATCAAGAAAATAATCAACAATAAATAAAAAAAAACGGTATTTTCTGCACCATAGTGTGAATACACATTGGCTAGAAGCAAACACTGTAAATAAAGATTTGGAGCTTGTTCCTCTTGAGGCTTTCCCTCAATGAGAATTGCTTTAATCCAATGGAATCCTTCATAGAAGTTAATAATAATTAATTTTTTTCTGGGTCCTTAAACAACTTGACTACTTCCTGCCCTTTTTTTTCTTCATTATTTATTTATTATTAACACATATATGTGCACTGCACTTTGTGTATCTGTGACGGTTTGCCAGTAATTTCCGACATTTTGATTTCAAATGAAACGTTATTTCCTATCACAGGAAGGTGATTTTTAAGTCCACTATTCAAATTTTGCTATTCTTTTTCAATGTAAGTTACACCTGATCAGCCAACCATGAATGCTTTGCCTTTCAAAAAAACAAAAGTTCGCCAAGCTAAAACATAACCATGTTATCTTCTGCAAACAACAATGGTGTGTGTGCATATTAAATAGGTAGTAGGTGGATTCTAACAGGCGTCTGTTCACCAGCAAAAACAATTACGTCAGAAGAAGGAAAATACATTTTGGACGGATAAAGGTGATTGAACACTTAAAAAGTGTTAAAAGTATAGTTATTTAATGAAAATTACTGCCAAAGGATAATTAACTCACTTAAATTCTATACATGGCTGCCCGTGGGGAAACAAGGAAATGCAGACTTTAGCCTCTTATCTAAAGGCTCATCCAATAAAATCTACACCAGCTTAAGTATGATATGTTAAGAATATGTCTGGTGTTTTATTTCCCAGTTAGACAGACCTTAAAATCTGAAAACGGTCATTTTGTAAATTGCCTCTCACTTCCCCTCACCAAAGTCCACAGAGAAACTCTGTTTTTGTAGCTGCTTTGTCTACTGCCGCCGCAATTTGTAAGTATGTGTCACTTGATTACGTCTGAATGAAGAATCTCTAACACCAAAGTCACAAAACCTCTGATTTAAACTGATTAAAAGCAGCAGTGGATCAGCAGCTCTTGAGTGCTGTGATGTCAAATCGATGTTTTTCTCTGTGGACTTTGGTGAGGGGAAGGGAAGAGGGCAACTTACAAAGTGACACAAACTTTGCTCTTTGCATGGACAGACACATGGCAAAGGTGGAAACCATGTTTCTCTTTCATGGCCAGGTTATCAGTATTACTTGACGGCAATTTAGTATTATGTCCAGGTGCATGTTTTGTGTTTGTACAATAATATTTTGTTCATATGTTGAGCCCAAGCTGACTGTGGATGCTTTGTCCTGAAGATTTGACTAAACAACCAGATATTATCAGTGTTCATTTGCATTTCTGCTACCGACTTTGATCTTTTAGGTAACATAAACCTCAGTTTACAGTATGAGAGAAGACCTTTAATTCTGAGTAATATTGTTGAAGTGGTTATTGTCACACTTTTCCTTATTCTCTTTACGCAACTGGAATTATTCTAAGTTCTGCATCTTTTATTTATCTTATGAATGGTTACTCTTTGAACTTGAGTCCAGGTACATCATTCTGGAACTTTGCATTAACTCATTAATTGCTGGATTTTACTGTGACTAACAAAGCTGAGGAGTTCATGTAGTGTATTAGATTCAAGGGCAATTTGAATGTTTTATGTTTCACACAACTGCAAACAGCAATCAAATACTGGGTGTTAAATGTTCAGACAATCTTACGTTACATTTATAGCATGTTTCAAATTACTGATGTACAAAAAATAGAGCACTTGATAAAAGTCATCAGGTTGGACAGAATTTGGGGGGAATTCCCAGTAAAACTCAGGCCAGTCAATTCTAGGTCAACTGATTTGTAAGGGCGTCTAGATGTAGTGTTTTACTGCCACGTTTCCGATACGGTGTCTCATTCAAGTCCACAGCTTGTTGTCTCGTCAGCTTTAGACATCATCTTCTTGGACATGATCAAAAAAAATATAAAGACCCTAAATCTCCTCTATAAACTGCTGTGAAATTATGCCATTGTTTTCATCGAGTCTGTGTAGATTCTCATTCTCCAAAAATAATAGTATCAGAATTGATAAATAAATTCATGTTTTGTTTTTTTTGTTTGTTTTTTTTTTTTAAATAATCCAAGAAACCCAGTAGAAGTTCAATGACTTTTGGAGGCTTTAATCTGGTTAACTGCAACTGCTGTCCTGTTGCAGATATCAGCACTAAAACATGACCATTTCTAAAGCTGTGAGCCAGTTTTCCCTCTTTCAAGTGAAAATGTTTATTCATAAGACATCTTTGATTATATTAACCCATTCAGGATTTGTACTGATAGACTATCAAAGACCCTGCTCTTGCTCTTGATACCCATAATCTCACACTACCTTAGCATGCTTAAGCCCAAAAACAAAGAAGCTTTTGAAAGTTACTGGCTCCATTTTAGGTTTGAAAACTCTTTTTAGTCTGGACAGACATAGAATTACATCGTTAAAAAGGGATGACAAAGTAACCTTCACTTCCTGATTACAAGAAAGCAAAAAATGCTAGAAACAACAATTTATTGACTAGTAATCTGCATATACGTATCTTCACAGTGAAGCTGTGTGACCTGGAGAGGGTTAGGACTTTACAGTTAGAACTTTTACAGGACTTTGTTGCATTCCATTCTTCAAAGACGACAACACATTCCTGCACGCTGTTCAAATCTTCCCAAGCTGAGATTGAAGTGTTTAGCAGTCCATACAGAATTTAGAATATTCAGATTTATCAGAAACAGTAAAGTCAGTAATGATGTACATGTGGCTTTTCCACCATTAGACACAATGTTTTAGTTGATGTCATTGTGAAATGCACCCGAAAAAAACAAAAAGCAGATCCCTCAGACTGACAGCACACAGCATGGATATTAAAAGTCTATTTTTAAGGCTGATGTTAAAACAAAAGTCGCATTAAGAGGAACAAACATGAGAGGAGGAGAAACTGGAGCACAGAAATGAAACTGTCCAAAACATCACCATTTCTCATACATTCATGTTTTCAAATCCTCAAGAAGGAGGGTGAAACTGCTGAAGTTGACATAAAGAATCTCTGTCATCATTCTTTTTTTAGCTTGTCAGGATAAAATAATCCAAAATGCTGTGTGAAGTGATGCCACTTCAGTATAAGTCTGGCTTCATCCTGGACTGGTGGTCCAGGATGACTCAGCACAGGGGAGACCCCCGTGTAACTTTTCCCAGCCTGCTGATTGTCAGCACGAATGCGTTGCACACTCCGTCATCACTGTGTGTGGTGTTATGTTTCCGATGTAGTCTGGTCTTTGCTTTAAAGAAACCTGTAGGTGTGAGAATTGAACTCCACCATCAAAGAAAGACCGTCTAACCCCAGCAGCAGGTCGACTGGACGTTCTGAGCTGAGAACAAAACCACTGGTGATCACGTCTCTGTGGATTTCTCGTTATTTTGGGAGGTTATTCATGAAAAAGTGGTAAAAACCACGTGCAAGGGCTGAGTGCATCTCTGACGCTCCTGGTTCATGCTGACCGTGTGTCTGCTGCGTTTTGCTCGTTTCCCCGCGCTACAAATATGATCATGACTTCACTCTCTGATTAATCTCTGACAGAAAACGTCACATGATCTTTGTTTACTCAGATTAAAGGGATAATCTGCACAGCTGCTAAAATAGTTTAAAGTGTGAAATGCTTTTCATGCATTCAGATTCAGCCTGGAAACTAAATGAAAGTGAGGGGTGTCACTCGTAATTGTTGTAATTATTATTTTATTATATATTATTATTATTATGTTGTAATTATTAGGGAATGACCCACCTTTTTGTGTCCAGTACTGATATCACAAACTTTCTATTACTATTGATTCAGTCATTTTATACATTTTAAACTATGAAGCTGTTAACAACACATTTGTGTCATTTCAAAGACATAATCCTCAGACACCGTTAACGATGCTGTAGCGTGTAACGATGCCGTATTATTGGCAAGATATCGTCTTTAAAATGTATTATTAGATATGGTGGAACGCCTCCTCATGTCTGACTTTTTGCTCGAAAAGTTGGAGCGACCTAACATACCTAAAAAGTTAAAACACTTCACGTTATTTATTCATTTATTCGACCTTTCTTTAACCTGGTAAGTCAACTGAGAACCAATTCTCATTTACAATGACAACCTGGTCAAGAGGCAGCAGAGAAACAGGGCACACGAACAACAGAAAGGGATACATCAACAACAAAACTGGTACTGTAAACATGTTTTCAGACTGTGGGAGGAAACTGCACACGCGGGGAGAGCATGCAAACTCCATGCAGAAAGTCCCTTGTTCCAACCGGGTCATGAACCTTGGGTCTGCTTGCTGCTTAAGCAAGAGTGCTAACCACTAAATTATTTATTTTTATTTATTTTATTTATTTATTTTTTTTGAAAATTACATTACTTTTTTTTTTTTGAAAATTACATTACATTTGAATGGGAATCAGGTCATAGACAGCTCCATTTTTATACAGAATCAAAAAAAAAAGGTTTTATGTTCGAGCCTTGCATCAAGAGTCTAAGGGGATTTAACTAGAAAGTGAAACTGTCCGAAGAAAGCCTGACCTTCTCTGATTAGACAACTGAAGAGGAATATGATTGAGACCCGAGAGGAAAAAGGAAGCAAATAGCTACAGTAACACCACCAGCTGTGACCTCAGGAACTTCCTGTGTCTCAGTGTTCAAATGAAACATTTTCCATTGCACTGTGCGTTAACATCACCGGGCCAGTGGTTGTGTCAGTGCCTATGGTACAGACTGAAGCACACATGGAGAGACACACTCTTTCCTGTTGCTTGTGATGGTCTAAAACACGACTGACTTTGTTTGTCGGTGATGAGCTGCTCCTCCGAGCTGGGCAGATATGACTCAAAGTATAATCGTCCTCTGTTCTCTGCAACATGTGCTACAAAAGACAGCACCCACACTTTTATGTAGAGAAAACCAAGTATTCACTCGATATTATTGGAATATCTTGATAGAGTCGGAGCCGTTCGGCAGCTGTTCTGTTGCTGATGTTTCTAGAAATGTGAATAATCAGGAATGATGGAGAGTTTACAGACGCAGCCGCGGTCGCCCAGGGAGGTATCTATGTTTTTGTGTTTATTTACTCTACTTTCCCTCTGTGTGGACATCAATATCTAATGGCATCACATGAAATTGCATTTTCACACCATCTCTGCTCACTTTTAGAGACATTTACAGGAGGCGCCACATCTATTTTGAGTGAAGGAAGCAAACGGTTGACATTAAAACCTGCCAACCGGTCATAATCTATGTATTCTAAACACTATAAGGACAGGATTAATGCATGTTTGATACCCAAACAAGATGATCATACTACAGGAGAACACACACAAAAAACAACAAAGAAATAAAATAAACAATACACTAATTAATTTATTAGATTAACCTAATAGAGGAATTATTATTTACATTTTAATTGAAAAGTATATTCTATTATAAATTTTAGGTGATTTTGTTTGTGTTTTGTTTTATTTATAGTCAGTTGTATTTAGAATCAAAGATTAACATATCAAGTCTTATGTAAGCATTCAAATCCTAAAATCCTAAAAAAAAAATAATGATCAACTGATGAAGTGATGATGTGTACGTGACTTGTTTGTGTTTGTCTGGCCATCAAAGCTGCTGCCATATTAGCTTGATGAACCAGAAGCACTTATTATTATTATTATTATTATTATTATTATTATTATTATTATTATTATTATTATTATTATTATGATGAACTGAATGTAAATAGATTTCTGCTGAATGGACGTTAGAATACTTTGGCTATTTATGATATGTTATTTCAGTCCCTTTCATCCAAACTTACCAACTACGTTACCCACAATGCAATTATAATATAATATAATATAATATAATATAATATAATATAATATAATATAATATAATATAATATAATATAATATAATATAATAGTGTGAAGACAGAGGCCTCCAACTGAAAATGACCTGGTCAGGAGGGAACTGGTCAAGTGAAAAAAAGTCCAACAAGTTGGGAAAAATGAACTGTTTATTAATTAAAAATCAAAATTACTGTATCTTGATAATCCATCATGATGTTGCAATTTAAAATATATAGGATGATACTGCACACCGTTTCAAAGTAAAAGTGTTTGCGTTGATACATAGTTCACAACAAATTAACATACAGTTTTTCTGACGCAAAATGAATCTGTAATTAACAAAAACAGACAGAAATGAAGTAACATTAAATCAAAGTAACATGTAGACAATTGTAATTCAAGCAATAGACAAGCTTATGTATAATTAAATATTGAATTCAGTAATGTGATAAATATAACCTAATGTATGATTATTATTGTTATTATTATTATTATTATTATTATTATTATTATTAAAACATTGTTCCCTGTTGGTCAGTTTGGGCCAGTTTTTAATTACAATTTTAAAATAGGTGTAGGGGGGCATGGGGGCTCCATGTGGCCCAAGCCTTAGACAGAAACAGAAAACTAAAGTGTTGCTAACTAAAGTACTCACTCTAAAGTACAAAGAACTTTTCTCATCCCTGCTGCTAACCACCTGTGTGCTCCTGGCTGTTCTCCTGCAGGAGGAACCATGGGCTGCGTGGGCTCAAAGAAGGAGCAGGGGCTTCAAGGCAAAGAGACGAATAAAGATGAGCAGCAGAACCGTGTGCAGGCGGCCCACTACGTCAAAGACCCCACCACAGGAAACTCAGCAAACAAAGCTGTAAGTGACAGAATGTTGACACAGGTTGAAGTTGAAGTAATTTTAAGATGACAATTTTTTTTCCTGTAGTAATTACAAGTACAGCTTGGTACTAACAATGGAAAAAGTGTGGGAGACATATGGGAGATATGGATTTTGAATTTATTATATCTTAATTATCCATTGTGAA